>JADLZK010005322.1:600000-917256 GCA_015847255.1 Hyparrhenia diplandra | reverse complement strand
AACAATGTCCACTTTATATTGCTCTTAGTATTTGTGACGGCCACACTCTGTACACACACTCTGGTACACAATCACATCTGTCTTGTTCATATATATTGTCCTAGAATGCATTTCTATTTTAGTATAGAATGGTTTACAGAGATGAATATGCTCTTGGTTAGATAAACATGGTCTGATTCTTTTCTATTCAAAATATGCGCTACATGATACAATTTTCAGGGAAAAGCTCATCCAGACAGGCCGGGATTCGACGGCGCATCTCCGCATGGACCAAGGATCCACTGAAGTTTGATAATTCTTATTTCGTGTAAGTGTAAGCCTAACTCTGACTTGTTCAACAACTAACTAGGAACAAGATTGCTTATTTTTTTTTTAGATTGTTGAGTAATGTCACACCTGATGCGAGCTTATGAAAAGGTGACTCTAAAGGGCACTTGAAGCTCCCTATTGACAAGGCTCCTGTAGAAGATCCTGAATTTCGTCGCTACATCGAAAAATATGCCAAGGTGCATAACAATTCAGTGGCATCCTCCATTAATGATGATCAAACTGCTCCTGAAAGAGATTCTTAACCAAAACATCTACCATGTCAGCAGTGATACTTTCTCCATTTTAGTTACTCTGATTTTTCTACACACCATCGGGTCAGCTGGTGAATCTCTACTGACTGCTGCAATCAATCTTAAACTTGATTATTCAAAGAAAAAGGATAAATTTAGAAACGACAAGATATTGTGCATTAGGCACGTTTATATGGTAGCGCTGGCATAATCGTTGTTTGTTCATCGAACATTCTGTCAATCTTCCGCAGGATGAAGAAGCCTTCTTCAGGGACTATGCAGAGTCACACAAGAAGCCTCAGAGCTGGGATTCACGCCATCTCGCTCTGCAATCTCCTGCATCCAGGGGTAAAAAGTCCTTCGCTGGTGCAAACTGCAGCTGGGGTCGCAGTGGCCGCTGCAGTTGTCGCATGGGTACCTGTGCGAGTCCAACAGGAAGATGGGCTGAATATCACGTTGGTGGTACTCAAACCAAGCCGCTCAAGGCGCATTTCCACTCAGAACATCTATCGGTGACGAGATGAATCTGTGGATCTCTGATACCGTATAGCGGCGGTGGACCTGGTTAATCATCCTGTGAAGACGAGGAGCGAGGCGCTGAGGCGTACGCCGCCGGTGCCGCCTTGTACAAGAATCTCTGTTCTCTCTCTCTATCTTGCAGTGTGAATGTCTGCGCTCACACACACCTGTGCTCTGTCACGCTTGCCGCCGGTGTCGAAGCTGGGGGACAGCATCACGCGAACAGGCGCAAATATTTAGATCTTTAACGTGAAGAAAAAGGAAGGTTCATCTAACCATTTACTGCCCTCTGCTTGCCGATAGCATCAAAAGCGGTGCTGGTGCCTAACCCTACTGTTGCATGCATGCTAGCACTCCATTAGATTTGGTTGCATTTTCAGTCATATGTCCTGTCATCGATTTCGCGGCCGTTTCTGCTCGCGCAACACCTTGTCCGTCTCTCGGAAACATATCCCTTCGCTCATGTCGCGTCCCTCTACGCTCGGCCGAAACCGTCGGTAATGCATACGCTGTTTTCAACGCCCCGCGACGCCCCACCCTCCCTCAACCGGTTCTCTGCGCGCGGCCACCGACAGGTGGGGCCCCACTGTCGGTGGTCATCTTCCTCACGCTAGCTGGGCGAGCGGGCGACGGCGAGCAGCTGGAGGGCGACGGGCGAGTTAGGGGTTCGAGGGTTTGAGTCCTCAACGCCGCCGGACCTAGAGGGAGGGGTCCTTGGGGAGGCGGCAGCCCGGGCAGTGGTGGCGGGCGGCGGGCGGGACGGAGCGGGCGCGCGCGTGGAGGAGAGGCTGGTCGGGCGAGGTTGGCGGCGGGGGAAGGTCGACGAGCGATGACCTCGGCGGAGCCGCAGTAGCGCGGCGGATCCCGGTGGCGAGGGGCGCCAGACGGTGGAGGCGGGCAGGGCGCGGGCGCCGCCGCCGCGGTTAGCGCTGGGGCGGCGGGCCACTCGAGCCGGGAAGCGGCGGCGCGCAGCAGATGATGGCAGCGCTCGGCCGATTAGGGTTTTGTGCTGATGGCTAGGGGTGCTGGTGGCCTAGCAGGCAGGGCTGTGCGCAGGGGCGCTCGCGCCGCACCCATATGCGTCGCTGGACGGACCCCTCTCTCTCTCAGGGCTGCCTCTGACGCCGCGACGTGACCGGGCGGGGGAGCCAGCGGTGGCCAATGGCACTGCACACTGCAGTTCGCTGTGCTGTCAGCTGTGCGGCAATGCAGAAGGTGGAAAAGCAACATCATACAGTCGGCAGCAGGCATGCGATGCAAATACGCAATTAACTAAAATCCTGTATTCCTGTGTAGATGATGTTGATTTTTGGAATGTTTGGTACTTTAATGGATGATTCGAGACCTCAGGTACTCAACCTGTCAGGTTGTTAGCATGCCGTGACAGTGAGTTGCCTAATATGTTTTATAACTAGGTGGATTTTTCCAAAGTGCGTTGCTGTGGGGTTTTAAGAGATTTTGATAAATTATGACTAAACAATGCAAAAGATTTTAGGTAGAGAGAGCATGCAACATTACAATGTAGTACTTAAATCGAGTTTGCCGAAAAATATCAAACGGTGGATTTTTGAATAAATGAAACTTGTAAAGCTAATGAACACATGGATGAAATTTAAATGAAATATAACTGATATATACATAGAAAAATAGATAAATATTACTTAACACATAGTGATAGTCTTAGTTAGCTACGACGGCATGGCAACCTGGGGTCATTGCGCCTCCACCACTTGCATCTAGCATAAAAGCGACCTCCGTGGCCACGGACTGCTTGCACCGTGGGGCACGTGGTCTGGTCTTATACTCCTTGGTCGCGCCGGTGCTGTACCCGGTGCACGTGTACAGGTGGAACTGTGCTAGCGGCGGCTCGCCAGCGCCATCGCCGCCGCGCTGCCCTGCAGTGCAGCAGCAGCTCCTCGGCGTCGCCGACTGCAGGACCTTGGGCTGTAGTAGCTCAGACTTGTTGGTGGAGATCTTAATGGAAGCCATGGTGGGTCGATTTGGCCTTCAGGGGCCTTCCTTCAGTCGTGGGTTTTGTTTCGGTTGCGTGATGTCGGAGATGCTCGTGTGCGTGTGGTTTTATAGTGGATCGAGGGAAGATCAAGAATCTTCAGTTTTGGGGGAGCTGAATCGTTTGCGCATGCAGCTCCTCGGCTTATCAAGGAGAAATCAATGTAGCTGTGTTGGAGTTATGGCTGCCAAACGACAGTCTATCCTGTAAGCACATACACTGACTATGAGCACAGTCAAAAACCTGGTGCCAGCATTTTTCTGGCATGGTGCATGTAAGAGAGAACGACCAAGTACAGTCAATGCATCGCAATGCCAAGATACCTTTTTACTCGTTAGGGTAATATCTCAAATAAATCTGCGCGATTATTTCTACATTTTTGAATTAAATAATTAATGAATTTAATCTTGATAAATAATGTCGAATCCTCAAGTCACGGAAACAAATAGCAGTAGGTGCCCCCCTTTCCTTTTTGTGAGCCACATGCCCTACCTTTTCCGTGGTAATGGCAAAACATGCAAAGCTGACCGTGTGACGAATGTGCACAACCCGGGTCCGGTAAAGTCGGCAGTCCGCAGCCTGCAGACGAATGGCGCACATGACACGTTACGAGATTGTGATGTGTCGTAATGTTGGCTGACGATACATACTTACATTCAAGTCGCATTTTTGTTACCGGATCGAGAAAGTTGTAAACATATAATACGCTAAGCATGTGCTTTACCCACCAATCTAACACGTATGCAGGTACCACATACAAAATCACGTACACGCAATCATGTATTGCATGCTAACATGATAAGCAAAGCCACGCTAACATGTCACGCGTTGGCACACATGCAAATCGCATCCATGGAAATTCAGAGCGTATCAGTTCACATATAACCATATCCACCAGATCACGCATGCATCAATCAAATCTAAAACATTGAATTTTTATATCTAAAAACTTTCCTAATTTATCCTGCTTTTACAAAAATAAAAATTAAATAAATATGTATGTCACATATTCGCCACTGCCGTAATAGGCGATCATAAACCGTCCGATCCAAAATCAATGAACGGCTCACAGTGATTTGGGAATACGGTAGCAATTGCCCAATGGGCATTAACATAATTAAGAAACTGGTTTGACATTGCGCCTCGGGCTCACCGGTTTTCTTGAAGCGATCCACTGACGGCAGCATTGGTAACTTTCGACATTTTCTCTTTTCTCCACATAACAAATGAGACTGTTGTGTGTAGGCATCACCCATACTATTGCGCGAAATATGTTTTCACTTTCTTCATGCCTCGAAAAAGACCCTCTCAATCGTAGCTGTGGCAACGGGCAATACAAGTACTAGCTTCAATATTCGATAAACAAGGATAGGTAAGATATGTTTCCTGTGTCCATTTTTTTTTGGAAAGCTCAGCTTAATGGTTTTGTATGTCAAAAATCTGTCATCGTAATGCATACATCATCAATATAAAAGGAAAAGTTGAGATTCTAGATCTCCAGTTGCAGGAATCAAAAGTCGCAGGTACATAGCTTAGCCCCAGACTTACAAACTATCCATGATGAAATCATGAAATAGTCTTTTTAGTTGAATGCAGCTGAATACTAGCAGTTTAGAGGAAGTCTCATTTGAAGCGACTATCACGCTCTTGTAGCAAACCAATCGAAGACTTCATTAAAAGGAATCTACTACTTTAAAATGATGCTGTTGGTAATTCCGAAGTTTTTTTTCTTGGCCTAGCTGGATCAATATAAGGCTCATCCATTTGTAGCTTGGAAATATCATGTTTTTAACCGCCAAAATGCATACACTTCTCCAAGTGTTTGCTCCCAACCACCTCTTCTAAATTTATCCAAATGGCTTCTAGTAACCTCACACAATACGGCAAAGATTCACAATATCTTGATAATTCCTTTTGCAATGCATTTGACAAGACATTTGTGATAGTTAAAAATGGTCAACATGAGATGCAAATAGAAGGCAAACTCAAAAGTCTGAAGTACACAAAAACCCCCTTTTGCCTTTCCATCTTTTGTCCTCATTTACAAAAATTCCAACACTTTGATAATTGTTTTGAACAAATTAAATCTAGACTTCTCGAGATTTGTAGTGAGAACTCCAGCAGTATCTCTGTGTCTTTGAAGACATTGTTCTTGATTCAATCCGTCCCAGTTTTAAGTAACCCACAATCAAAGGCTCTTTGGCTTTTTTCAGATTGATGTCTCACAATCATGTCCCTTCTCTTTCTTATCCACCGACCACATTCAACAAGGTAGAAATCTTTTGCTAAAAATTCAGCTTACGCCTGTATGCTTTCAAGCAACGGCAATTTACAAACTACTAGTTGAAGTTGATGAGCAAAGCAATGGACATAATATGCACCACTGGCCCTCTCTCATGATCAATGATTTTAAGCCATTGAACTCACCCCGCATATTGCTAGCACCATCATATCCTTGACCTCTCACTTGTTTCATGCTGAGCTTGAACCTAGCAAATAGAGAATCAATAGATAACTTGAGGTTTGCAGTGTTGTATCCTTCACATGAACAAGCCCGATTAAAAGCTCTCTGTCACAACTCCACAACTATCAACATATCTGAGCACCACAGCCATTTGCTCCTTGCAAGAGACATCTCTGGACACATCAACTAGCAAACAAAATACATCTTGCCCTATGTCTTCAAGGGATGGAATGCAAAATCTCATCTGCAAAACATTTAATGATGTCTTTTGTATGTCGAAGACACCAAAAGACTATTGTCTGCAGCATCAACTGTTAATGCCCTGGCTAAAACCGATCATGATCAGCTAAGCAATGATAAAACTCCCTGTAGTTCCCTCTATTATAGGATGTTTTTGACTCATCATGACCCCGAAAAAGCCAAACCTTGTTTCAGTAGTAATCTAGCAGTATCATTGGCACCATTGAGTCGAACATAATATGCATTCTTAGAAGACTCACGCTGGCTGCGCAAAAGAGAAGCAATGTGTTGTTCTTCTTTCAATAGATCTTCACATTTTTCCACTGCAACATTGTGAGGGCTGCCAACTCCACCTTACACATGCTCCTAATCTTTTCTTTATTATTCCAAGAATTCCAACCATCTATGACAAATGACTTGTAACCGGCTGCCTTCTCTCGGGGTCTCTTAAACAAGAAGCAACTAAAACAATACGCTTTATTAGTGGACACGCTGTACTCAAGCCAATTTCCAAATTCATCAAACCATTCCGATTAAACCTTCTACATTTTGATCCAATCAAAACCCTCGAAAATCAAGAGTGCGAGGTTGACAAGGTCCATTTAGCAAATACTTTTCTTCTTACTGAATCTTAAAGAGTGCGAGGTTGACAAGGTGCTTTCCTTTTCAACCATTTGTCCATAAAAGTACCTGTAATTACACATTATTCCCAAAGAATCTAAGTAACAAAACATACATTTTATTTGATCAAGATTCAAAGATGCAGAAGCTTGTTTTGTCAAAAAAAAGATGCAGAAGCTTACCTCGACATGGCGATGATGAACTGAGCCGAGAGCACCTTGCCGCGGTGCTGCCGGCGTGGCAATCCCGTCGCCGACCGGCAGGCAGTGATCCGTGAGACTGCGCGATGGCAGGTGGCACCCAGGTTCTCGTCTCGCTGGATTCCCTTCGCGATGGCCGGCAGGCGAAGGACAACCGCGTGCGGCAGCACGATCTACGCTTCCGTCGCTTCGTATCTTGTATGTATCGATTAGTATCGTAATTACTTAGCGGCGGCGGCGCACTTAGGCAACCGAAGGGACGCCAGTACCCAGCTGATCAGTATCGTAATTGCTAGCTGGGCCGGCAACACATCTAAGATTAGCCTGCTTTTGGCTTGCAAACTCAACATACACATGGACTTAACGTGGGCCAAGGTGGTGCACGTACTTGGGCCAAGGTGGTGCACAAGAAGTAGAATTTGAAACCTGTTAATTTTTGCAGGGGTAGGTGGTGCCTGTGCACTCGGGACGGTGAACGTGGCTTCGCCACTCAGGCTATCAGAAGAGTAAATAGGAGCCATAAAGGTAACATGTCGATTCTTTTATACAACCTTAAATCAATAAGCTCTAATTTGTAGTGAAACCTAATTACTTGGCACCGCACGAAATCATTGTTTGATGAACCTGGTAAGGAGATCCAAACATTTGCACATACCTCCATTCTATATACTGTTAATTGTAAGAAAGAGTAATATAACTTTAGGGATTGTCGTATACAGAGATGTCGCAATTTTGATATCAGAATCACACCTGAAGGGTAATATAACTTTAGGGATTGTCATATCAGAAGAACAACTGAAGGGGCATGGAACTTACGTATCGAGAACACTCAGTAGTGACCATCTGAATAGCCTCAATCTGAATTGTGTTAATGGCATTGCATTGGAACCGCCAAAATATCCAGTTGCAGAGAACTGCACCGAAAATGATGAGGGTTTAAAGTGGACTCAGACAGCCAAAAGCAAACAAAGGAAGTGTTGTACTGTCGGAAAAAAATTGGCAGATAATGAACATTTGTCCTACGTAGCAGAGAATAGATATTTGTGGTAATTTAGATATATCTGATATTTTCAGATGCACTCAAGAGTTCATAAGTAAGCTATTTATGTAAAAGAAACTAGTTGGTATAATTTACAAAGGAAAGACCCTTGGCAGAAGCATTGAAGCAGTACTCCTTGGTGGTTCTTTTGGAATAAGCAATTTTATATGCATACGGAAGCGTAGATAAACTACGGATATTGTTTGGAGTGGCTATTGTGACATCCTCATGGTAAAAAACAATCATCACTTGTAGCCTCTTATCCAAGTATGTAAAATAATATTTTTGTGTAGGAGAAAATAAGGTAGATTTGGACCAAGGGCAGGCAGGCGCAGCATTCATATGTGTTAAAAAATAGGCTAAGGGAGATATTTTTGCTGGTGCAAATATGAAACCTCATAGCAACTACATGTCGGCAACGCATTAGTAATCCAATGGCACTCTTCTGAGCAAACTAATAAAACTACATTACTAATTCAGTGGTGCTATCTTGTGAGGAAACCAATAAACTGCATATGACATACCATTCTGGCTTATGAAGCACAGATACTTATACCAATAATAAATCACGTGAACCGTACTGACCAAAGTAAAAAAGGATAGTTGAGATTACAAATTTGTACTGGCAAAACCAAGATGAAACTGCACTCAGTATAAAGAAAAAAATAGGAATAAGCTTACCGTCGGTCTCAACGCTGGGACCTGGACCTGGACCTCCATCTCAACGCGGACCTGGACCTGGAACTTCAACTCAACGCGGACATGGACCTGGACCTGCATCGAATAAGCTTGCCGTCGATCTCAACGCAAATCGATGGAACCTGGACCTGCATCTCAACCCAAATCGCCGGATCTGAGGTAGAAGACAATTAGAGGGGAGAGAGTCTTGCGGGAGTGAGACGGAGAGGGAAGAGACGGTGGAGACAGACGGAGAGAGAGAGAGTGGTGGAGAGATAGAGGAGAGGGCGGCGGAGAGTGGCGGCGGCGAGAGAGAGAGGTGGCGGCGGCGGTGTGAGAGAGATGTTTGTGGGGAGACTGAGAGAGACGCGACCGAGAAGAAAGAGAAAGGCAAAAGGAGAGCAGCCGTTGCACCCGAGAAAGCCGGAGCCGAAGTCACGTGAGCCGAGCCAGCGAGCACGGCTCCTGCGGTCCCTCAATAAACAAACATAAAGTACCATGCAACAGTGGGGCCAGCTCGCATCTCGAGAAAAACTGAGCCGCTTCAGATAAGACGGACACGCACACCTAAGGACAGAATTTTCCGGCTGATGGAAATTCTCTGAAAATAGCTGCGGAGCCAGGAAAAGCAGAGGACAAACCAATAGTCAATACTGTAGTTGTTTGGATGACAGACAATGAAATCAAGATTCACCATGCCACGGCATGCCATGGATGCATACATACCACCTGTTGTCAATTAATCAAAAGTCTAAATTAAGCAGGGAGGGAACATAGGTTATACGTGTATATATATTTGTGTAGCCTGTGAAGCAGAGGAGAAGGTTTTTGGGGGGATCGGGAAAGCAGAGGAAGAACAACCTTTGCTCTGCCCGTTTGTGCTCCAAGTCTGCTTGAGGTCTACTAAATATTACACAACATTCCGTTTATCCCCACATCGATTAGTTCTACAAGTATACGAGCACAAGAATATGAATACACTAGTGCCAAAGTTTCAACACACGGACTATATTCAGCACTCTGCTTCTTACCATATAATTTGGCTGGCATCGTCTTGCCCAAGTCAATGTGTGCAGAGTCATGTGTATCTCACTAGAAATGAAATTTCGCCAAAACAAATGCAACCGGATGGCCAAACCGAAATCTTTGTGGTAGAGATGATGAGATCGCACCGATCCAATTCCCACTCCATTCCCACAGCAAAGGATTGGCATATCGATACCTGCATAAATCAAGTTCGCTTCAGAAGACGTACTAAGGGAGCATTACGCAAGGGACTATGACTACATTTACTTGCGTCAGAAAGGTAACAACCAGGATAATAATTAGATATACTAGTCCATCAACCCGTGCTACCGCACGGGTTTAGATTCTTCTATATGGGCCAACTTTGTGATAACTTGACAATAGAAACATTGTTTAATATTTTTTAAATAAATTTAGTTTCACATTTGGGTTTTTCCCTTCTTTTATTTGAACCTTAAGTATAGCAATATTAATATATTATTATCTTTTAAATAACAGATGTCAATTTCTTAGACACAAGTATTTGTATTTTTTTGAATTATAGTTCATAATAGTTGAGTCATATTTAAATGAGTGCTTTAATGAGCATCACAATAATTGACCTCCTTCATTTAGGTATGACTTGCAATGTTTGTATGAAATCATCCCCATTACTAATGTCATCTCTCCAAATGGCTTGTCTTGGCTATTGCCATTTGTAAATATAAAATAGGATGCCTATATTTCCTTACATCCAACAATCTTCCTAAACTTAATCCTCCTTATCCTCATGTGTAGGGTAAAAAAACACAATAACGACTATATGTTTTATGGTTTCATAAACTTTTAACTGAAATTCATGATGTTCTAATTTTAAGCCACAAATAAAACAGAATGATTAGGTCTCACATCTAAGCCCTTCTAAACTTAATCCAGATGGCGTCCATCCTATCAAAAATTCTATATTTCTATTCTCCAACATCCCCTTATCTCAGATAACATATATAGTGTGGATTGTATGTCACTGCCACCCCAAATTCAAGCAACATAACACACAAGATTTAGGATATAACTAAATATGATATGTTGGATTGAAAACTATTGGAGGGTAATTTTAGTGCATAGAAGTTAATGCTTTAAAAGGCTAGATAGGTAAACTATAATTAGAGATTCTCTACCTGCACTATTCATTTTAGGACTGGCAGGACTCTTTATTAGGTGACGAATTAGTAAGCCACTTTCTTCCAAGGTTGTTTAAGCTCTAACTAATTATATTTACCTACAAATAACAAATAGGTAGGGCATTTTTGTTTTCTCCTAAAAAGAGAAAAACTGAATAATTTAGATACATTATTTATGTCGAGATACATGGATGCATTGCCTTGGTGACTGGGACCATGTACACTCATTGCAAGTCAAGCGTCCTATATCCTATGCGCAAGCTCTAATCTTCCGTCTTACAACAGGTTTGTGTCGAATATTGCTTGAAATAAGAAAAATAAGCATAAGCAAGTAACAGAAAAAAAACTATTTCACTGATAGAGGAGCGCACCAGAAAAATTCCAATAGTCTGGATCAATTTTCTCGGACAAATCAACAAGCTTGCAATTTGCACAATTTAGCCATTGGTGCATCTTGCCCATCTTGGAGGCCGACATCTAAGTCCATGCGATGTAGTATGCAACATTCAGATCAAGCATCAGAATTTCCGTAGTAGAAAACAATGACTTTGACAAATACATAAAAGGAAGTTGTCATCAAGAGCTACCATAGGCACCATGCAATTGCAGACTTTGCCATTGCCAGGTATAGATGAAGTCCAAGCCGAAAACGAAGTACTGCTTGAGAGTACAAATGAGAGGCGGTTGTGGGACAGACTCGGGGGCGGCCGCGGCGAGGAAGACCTTGCGCCGACCAAGGAAGGCGATGATAGCTAGCAGGGATCAGGGCTAGGGATCGGATAGGCAGCTTACGGAATGACTTTTTAGCCCATGTTGCCACTGGTTTTTTGTAACGCCATGCAGTGGAACGTGAGATTAGATGGGTTCTAGCCTTCTAGGAAAATACATGTAAAACATCATGATTGATTTTGGCAGATGGCAATGGTGAACACGTGATAGGTCTTGATATTTTGTATATCATTAATAAAAAAAAAGGCGTACCCAGTGCCGTAGGCTCCCGCACCGGGGGTCTAGGGAAAGGGTGTTTAGCACCAAGCCTTCCCGCGCACACCGTGCAATGTGCGGAGGCTCGGGCTCGAACCCTAGACCTTCCAGGTCAGCGAAAGTGTAGAGCACTACCGCTTGCACGATAGGCCAATCAAATATTTATATTAACCAACGGTGAAAAGAACGATTGCAATGGAAATAAAAAAATTTATACGGCCAATGTTTTTTTTTTTTTTTGAAAAAAATTTTTATTTGGTATAATGGCAGAGGTGGGTAATTATAGATCCAATGGTTGTGACGTGATAGATTTGTCAATCTAATAATAGTTTATATTAACCAACCATGAAAAGAATGATTGCAATGCAAATAAAGAATTTTTCTGTACGGCCAAAAGTTTTCTTTTTTTGAAAAGATTTTATTTAGTATAATGGCAGAGGTGGGTAATTTTGCATAAAATAAAATAGATCCAATGGTTGTGAATGGCTATATCTTTTGATTTGATGGCTAGATGTTTCGATTAATGTGAGATTTTATAGGATTTATCTTTTTTTCTAGCGTGTCGATGAGGATTATCGTGGAGCCTTTCATTGGAGCCTCCAATTAGTAATAGTAAGATACCTGCTTCATTTCTGATCCGGCGGTGCAGCAATTAATCTTCATCTTCTAAGTAGTCGATAGTGGGTGAGTTGATACGGCTGATCTTGTCATTCTCATATAAGCACCCTGTCGACATGGATTCGTACTACTTCTTGCTGCATGTCAACTTGAGGTACCCTGGGGTTACTGCTGTCAGATATTCTGTAAGTGTCTCCATGGTGCGGTCATATATCTCCATGATATCAAGTGACGGGCTTCCTTCCAGGACGTCCACATTTGGGCACCGGATGATCCTTATGTACTGCAACCTGGAGGTGCTTCTGATCCTTGTAAGCTTAGGGCAAACGCGCACTACAAGTTCCACAACCGAAGGGAAGTTATCCGCATACGTCAGGCTGCTTAGCTTGTACAGATCCAGTTCTCTCAAAAGCAAGCCTCTTCATGCTAGCGAGCCCTGTTGGAAGACAGCTCAGCTTACAGTTGAAAATCGCGATACAATGGAGAGTCGACATAGTCATAGCATCTACAGTACAATCCTCGCCTTGCTCCTCCCAGTCCCATTCCTCCCATTCACTCAAGCCATCCAGATGAAGAGTTGCCAGATTAGGAAAAACCTACTACTGATCCAGCAGTGGCAATACCTCCACCCAGTGGCAGGGAGGAGGGCGACTGGAATTCAGGACCAACAATCTTGATGGCAGGTGCGTCATTAATCTCCAACGACTCTAGACAAGGGATCTGGCACAAACCATTGGGTAGCTGGGTGCAACAACAAAGCTTGTCCATACTTAAAATCCTCAGGCTCTTAAAGCCACATGTAGCTGGAACCATCATCCAATTTGGTAGCTGGCAACCAAAGTATCCTTTAATGATTAGATGTTGTATGCTGCATGGAGGGGTGAGATTCTCAATTACTTCCTCAACTACTCTCTGTTGCTGCTGTTTGTTGACTACATTCCTCAGTCCCATGAATCTGCTGCTACTCCAATGTAGTTCCAAGTAAACAAGGTGCTCCTTGCTACTAATCCTGGCCATTTCAGCCGACGAACTAGCAGGCACATTTTCTAGGCCATGTAAAGAAAGCACCCTAAGCTGGGAAAGGTGCCCTATCTCCTCCAAGTTGCACCAGCACCGATCCCCATCCATGTCTAAATATACTCAAAACCCATAAAGTCTTCTTAGATTTCTTAACAGACCAAGCCCCTTGGGTATTAAGACATTTTCATGGGAACCAAAAATGTCAAGAGTTCTTAGGTATAGAAGCTATGTGATGCAGCCAGGAAGATGGTCTAGCTGCGGACATCCATTAACCTTAATGTGCTACAAGAACTTCATCTTATGAATGTCTCTAGGTAGCCTAGATATATTTGTATCTCGGAAGTGGAGGTATCTCAGGTGCCTCAGTTGACATAGAGAGTCAATCAATGTATCACAATCAGTACCACTTATAAAAAGCACTCTTAGGGAAGACAAACTCCCTAATGAGTCATTAGGCTGAATATTAATTCTTTGATTTGCAATTAACGTTCTTACTGATTTGTGCTTCTGTAGAATATCCCATTCTAGTGATGATTTGGTTGATCCAATAGACAATCGACGTACATAGCTGATCCTGTTGCCACCTCCATCTTGTTCATCCTGAACCACCAATGATTCTTCTTTGGACATAAACTCAGCAAAAGATCACAACACATCATGCATGGTGCAAAAGTATCGAGTGCTAGATGACATTTAAGTTGGTTCAATAAGATTCCTTGTGATTAGCTCCTGGTAGTACCCATCTGCTATTTCTTCTAGCTGATCAGCATATGAAGTACTACTTCTATCTGGTGGATGGATAAATCCCTCACTGATCCACATCGGAACAACTGTACCGTGGAAAATTTCTGTACCCTTTGGGAAAAGTGAGCAATATAGGAAACACTGCTTTAGCTAGGGAGACAAGTCCTCATAGCTTAAGAAGATCGCGTTGTCAAGTTCCTTAGGCAATCCAGCTACAGACCAAGCACCATGGTTCAAAACAGCATCCCAATCACTCTCACCTCGGGACTTAGCAGACCTCCCATAACTTTGATAGCCAGTGGTAAACCACCACACTCGCCAATAATTTTCATCCCGACATCTTTCAGGTGATCAGTTCCTTCATGTACCTGCCAGCGTTTTAAGATAACTTGTTAGCAAACAAGTATACTTGCAACCATTTCCACTAATAATACAACATTGAATTCACAATATCTAATTATAAAATAATGATAGGTCTTTATTAGTAGTGTGAAATATATATTCCATTTTTATCTTAGCCCACGGAAGAATCTAGTATAGAATGCTAAGGTTTAGTTTGGCATTTGTAGCCCTACATGGGGCTCATTACTACAGATTTATGCACCGCTGCCGGTTTAAAACCCAACATCACCACAGGAATTAGATCCAGTTGACGGCAATTATGAAATGTGATGGCGCTTGCTCAGTTGCCTACCATTGACGGTCAATCTATGACTGTTGGTTGTAGCCACGTAGTTACATTATCACTACCGGTTTAAAAACAACCGATAGTGATAGTCCTGTTGTGATTCTATGCTCTATAGCATTAATTAACTGCCAAAAATAATTTTTAGTATTCAATTATAGGTGTATATAAGACTGGACAAAAAGTTGATAGCTTGGTAGCTCGCTCGACTCGGCTTTCTAGTTGCTTGTCCTGGCTTTTTTAATGGCCTTCCAGCTCATTACACTAGATGAGTGAGCATGTCTTTTTTCCCTTACATCAAAATAATGTGTGGCTGCTCTGGGCTGGCAAATGCTCATAGTAGTTCTGCACTTTTTGTTTTACTTCAAACAAAGCACCAAGTTGGTAGAACACATCTAGTGTTGCGTATTTGATAATCGAGAATATTACTTATTGCCCTTTCTTGAGACTGCTTGGGGCAATTCGGAATAGTTTTAGTGCCTGTTTGGATAAGCTTGGGCTAGTTACTAGTTGGACTAAAATTAGCTCAAATTAGTCAAAATTGGTTGGTTAGTTGGCTAACAGCTAGTTGAAGTGTTAGCCCGTGTAACACCCCGCCCTCCAAAGCCGCACCGCCAGCCCTTCCGAGGGGCGTGCACGCTGTACACATAGCACCCTGCTTACACTTTCGTCCTCGCTTCGTGTAAAAGGGTTAACCCGAAGGTGATATGGCTGGAAGGCAAAGGCTTATAAGTTGACTCCACCCTTTGCTCAACTGGCAAGGTGGTACTAAACATGTGCACTCAGCACCCATGGGCTCCTACCGGGCCACATCCAAATTGGGCCGGGTGTTACGGACCCCCCCCTCAAAGGACTCGGCGCTCGGCGCCCTCGCCGGCGCCAACTTATCCGGGATCTCCCCTCTTGGCACACGCAACAATCGTGCGCCCGGTGCCGCACATGTGCCATGCCATGCACTCCGCAGCCTACACGCGCAATGAACCCCATGCCCGCATCTGGCCCGCACAAGCGCCCCGCGGCCGAAGGTCGGCTTTGATACCACCTCAGTAACACCCCCCCTCCAAAGCCGCACCGCACAGCCCTTCCGGGGCGTGCACGCGTACACATAGCACCCTACTTACACTTTTCGTCCTCGCCGTGTAAAAGGGTTAACCCGAAGGTGATATGGCTGGAAGGCAAAGGCTTATAAGTTGACTCCACCCTTGCTCAACCGGCAAGGTGATACTAAACATGTGCACTCAGCACTCATGGGCTCCTACTGGGCCACATCCAAATTGGGCCGGTGTTACCAAAAGGATGCTAGACCAACTGGTTGCTGGTTCACCCTCAGGTCTAGAGTTCCAAATCTCCCATGGGAGTGAATTTCAGGCTCAGGGTAAAAAACTCTCCTCATTCACCGCAGACCAAAGCATAGGTAAAGATTCTCACAGGTAACATCTCCCTGTGTATGGATGGTGCGGGGTTTGGGGATTTTCTTGGTCTTTGTGACAAGACCTTCTTAAGCACAATTACCGGTGACAGTCATGACCCCTAGCAAGCCAAGATTTTTTCTAAATATTAGCCCACCAATTAACCGTCCTGTTTGGATTCACTAGAGCCAATTTGGATGAATTTTTTAAAGAGCTAGTGTTTAGCCTTTAGTATCCCAACAGGCCCTTAACATAAAATCTAAGGAACAAATGTAGTTTTATCATATATTATTAAAGGAGAGAGAGCAAAAATTGTATAAATGGTACTTTGGGTTAAATCTTATTATTACTAGTTTCAAAAAAATCTTATTATTACTAATTTGAGGAGCTAACAAAGGGTCCACGTTAATTCCCACTAGACATGACAGGAAAAAAGATAAATGTTGACATTTTCACATTAATAGAAACATATAGCCAACAGATCTATAGGCTCCTACGATCCATAACCGTTACATCTATTTTATTTACTAGAAATTACCCATGTCGCCATTACCATACATAAAAAGGAAAAAAAATAAATCTATTATTTTAAAATCTACGTATACCATGGAAAACGGGAAAGATATCTCTACAACTAAAAAGCGACAAACACAATCGTTTACCCCGTAGACTCACGGTCTCCATTCGGTAAGCTCTCCCGTGCGATCTGACCCCTCCCTCCGATTTCCCTTACCAAAAATTGGAAATGACTGCCTCCCTGCACGATCGTGGCCACGTCCCCGCTATCAGTTGAGAAGTCATCGATGAATTTACTACATTTATTTAAAACATCTTTTGTGAGTATCCAAAACAACTTCTAAAATAATTATACTTGCTAGAACAACACGGCCAATTGTATGTGGTGCTATCCAGAGCCACAGCAAGATCAAACATTAGGATTCTTGCCGTGCCGCCTACTGAGAAGGACGTGAGCAAGGGGAAGGGAAGAAGAAACTAGCAAAGGATATATTCACAAAGAGGATCGTATATAAAAAGGTTCTGACTCCATAAAAGAGGTAATGCATCGATATATTTTTTTAAGATATCAACAGTGCTTTAGCTTTAAAAATTAGTAAACAACTTTTTATATGCAGGATACTTCCAATTACAATTTCAACCATCTATATACTTCAGCTACAAGGAGTCAGACGCCACATCTTGGACTTTAAATTTAGAGTTATATTTCAATTATCTTTTGCATAAGACTTATGTAATATTTTTGTTCCAAACAACACGATTGCAATATCTTTTTTAAGTAACAATACAAGACACGCTCATACATACATGCTATCGTAGTATTATGTTTCCCATTGCAACACACGGGCATTTACCTAGTTAAATACATTATTTATTACAATTTAATTTCTTTCATGTGACGTTCTAATTTTATAGACTAGGAGAAGAATTGTGAAAAAATCAAAGCAAGAGTCACTAGAGTATGGGATGCAATCTTACTTGATTCTGGCCAACAGATAAGTCATGATATGATCCTTATCGACCATTAGGTATAATTTTCATTTTAATTTTAATGTCCTTGGCGAACAAATAAGACCATCAAGTATAATTTTTTGTTCTCTTTAATGATAATGTAATTGGGTTACTTAGAGTTTTCATGCTAATGATGCTAAAATGGCCAGGGGGACCATCATCTGTGGAGTTATCAATAATGGTTATATGAAAAAAATTCGAACCTACACATTAACAATACCTAAACTAATCCCATAATATTTTTTTAAAAAAAATTATCCACTTCTATGATTATGAAAAATAATGCTTTGACCCCTAAGATTGAATTCGAATTAACTATACATGGCATTATGAAAAATAATGTAAAGTAATATATACCTTTACAGTTTGTACCTAAATTATCCACCTCAATCATTATAAAAAGATTAAAAAAAATACTAAAATATTTAAATTCTAATATAAGCTATTATGTAAAATAATTCATCCATAAGTACTATATATAATTCATCCATAAAAATAAATACACAATTAACGTAAAAACTATGCACAATCCTATGTTTCACTATGTAGACCAAACAAAAGTGTATACGTTATGAAAAATAAAGACATAGTGATGACACTTATCAAGGGTAGAAAATATCCTTAGCAAACAACATAGTAATTGCACTTATAGTTCACAATAAGTTATATTAATACTTAGGATAAATTTTGTAAGTCATCATTGTGAAAAAAATTAAACATTTTGATTCAATCATTACATCATATGAATATTAGTAATTTAATTTCAAGCACTATTTGTTTAATAAAACAATTGCAATACGATATACTTAATTCATCATCTTGAGTGCCGTGGTGCATGCTAAAAACAATTACTTATAACATTGAAAGAACTAAGAGGGTATCCTAAGACCTAGAATATTCTTTTTAAGAAATAAGAAATAAAAAAAATTTAAATAAATGATACAATAAGCATTAGAATTTCAAACTAACACTTGTATAATATATTACAACAACTAGATCAAAAGCTAAATAAAATTGAGATTTTCATGATATCGCATAAATGGATGAATAAGGGTTTATATACTCTAAGTTTATATTTCTACTAAATACATATTGTTCTAGAAAAATGATCAATCATCGAAATTATTACTCACAAAAAGATAGATTTCAAAATTCCGACAAAAATTTGAAACATTTTGCCATCAAATCGGGGACTATAATCACCGTTGTAAATAATAGCCAATGCATCTGAGCAATTAATAAGCTTAAAATTTGGGAAAAGGATTCAAAATTTAGTTTCATGTTGTCAAAATGTAGGTTGTGTCTAAAGCCATCATAGTTTAAGAAAATGTTTCAACAAAATGTATGTTGTAGATACGGTGAGGTGCTATATAAAGAAAAACGTATGGACGTGATGAAAATATGTATAAAGCAATAATTGATAGATTATCAAAAATAAATATGGACTATAGAGTACCTATATAGCTATTATTTTAGAACATTAGTGAAGAGAAAATATTTAACAGAGTAATTTTGATTAGTTAGTGTCTCCTAATATTCTAACCTGTGCGAGAGCATGGGTTGATGAACTAGTTTTCATAATGGAAGGAGTGTGCAACATTTTCGTACAACACTAGGGGTATTGTTAGTTCATATTGAATATTAGAAATTACATTTAGTTAATAAACATCTTTATGGGTTTATTTGTTTATTTATAATAGTACAAGTGGCTAATTTAGATGCAGATGTTTTGGTTACTGTAGATTATTTTTACTAATAAAAGATATGGATAATATCTAATTAGATCCATATTTTTGGGTTTTTTTTATCTTTATAATCTTAGCGGTTATTAATAATGGACAAGGTGGGTAGCGGCACATCTTTTATAAAGACTACATTTTTATACCATAGTTTTTTGGAACCAATCATAGCGAAACAATCTCAATTGGTATATGTAACTGAATGCACATTTAGTTGCAATAAACTAAACTTTTGAGCCACTGAATCTTGTATAGACTAACCTGAGTAGGCGTCGGTGGCAGTTGTTTGTTCAGCAAGGACCAAGCATCGTCTTCATCGAGTGGGCTGACATGGTGTTGGTAGAATGATGCTCCCATTCGATGAGCAAGATCTTCTAATCTTGTACTGATGAGAACCCAGTCCCCTGCTGCTTCTCACTGGCATTCTTGATCGGTACAGAAAGAACATGACTCCAAGCTTCGTTACTCCACACATCATCCAATACCAGGAGGAACTTGCCCATGGATAAGGTGTTGGTTAGTGTCCTCATGTGGAGAGTTTTGTCTTGCACCCCGCCATGGACACCCCCAGCATGCTCAATTGCTGTCTGAAGGAGCTCAGCCTCGTTGAAGAGTTGGGTGATGCTCAGCCATATCTTGAATTTGAAGTGCTGCTGGACTGTTGTGTCATTGAAGATCTTCTGGGCAAGGGTGGTTTTTCCCATGCCACCCATGCCTACGATGGACAAAACCTTGATGTCTTGGTTGTTGTCATTGGTGATAAGTAATTGGCCAAGATTTTTTGTGCCCTCCTCGATCTTCATACCAACAATGGACGACTGGTTGAACTCAGACGTCATCTTTTGGCTGTACCTTTGATGATGTTTGTTAAGTGCTAAAAGAATAATAAGGATTCTGCAAGCGCACATAACACCATTGTAGCTTTTCCCTAGGAGAATATTCTAGAGTATCGTATCCACAGGGAAGCTTAGGGTAAAGAATTCTAATAAATCACAATCATGTATCTACTAATTTAGTAAACCAACTAGACTGAAGAGGGGTAAGTGGTAAATGATAAATAAAATAATACTATGAATAATAAAGCATAAAATAATAACATGCCTAAAAGGATACTATAATAAATGAATAGCTTAGCTAATCAAGAGGACAACGGAGAGACAAAGGTTCCTAACTACATCTCTATTACTTTGGTTCTAAGGTAACGAAGAATGGATAGATATAGTAGTCACACAAGAACACTTCGGGACATTAGAACACTAGCCACAGAAAGGGATGAGAAGGGGGCCAGGAAGCTCTAACTAAGGTCCTACAAACACCAACCCGAACGTGGTGGAATACGTCGGCCATCAAGGCTGTCACCACCTGGGGCTACCACAAACTATCCGTGGGATTGGGTGCAATCTCAGGTAACCTCTAGTTTAGACACCATATCGACACTATTAATTACTACTCTAATTACCTAGCATAACTAGAGCACTCAATGCGAAGCGAGATCCCATGCAAAGGCATAACAACTATACTAACCATATATAAATGAAAGGCATAAAAGTAAATAGAGAAGATAAATATATTAAAGCATAAGAGATAAATATATTAAAGCATAAGTCTTGTAGAGAAAAGATACAAAGACATACCAAACTCAAGAAGACTTCTCTCTAGAACCGGAGCACGCCTCCGCTCTCGCTAACTCTCAACTAGATCTAATCTATGACATTAGAAAGTCTAACCCTAGATCTACATTGAGAAGAGAGAGTTCCTTACATTGGGATCCCTCTCTAATCAATGAGATGAGATGAATAATGAATTAGGGTTTCGGGGGGAGCCCCGCCTTGCTTATATAGGCGGTGGGATGAATCTCACCCTTGGATCAAACCGACTTGATTGGACGGCCGAGATCTACTCCTTAGGTCGGTTGTGGGAAGGTTCTAGAAGCAGGACACGTGGCATGCCCGGGGGAGGTGCCGCGCGGCCCCATACATGGTGCCCGCCCGGCCCCACATACCGACATGTGGGGCCCGGCCTTTGCGAGTTGTCTTCTTTTATCTTTTAGACCCCCGGAATTTATACTAATCGCCTGGTTTTGGTCCTTTTCTTCCGTTTCTCTATTTCTTCTCTTTTCTCTCTCAGTGATCTCACTGCTTTTTGGAGTTCACCCGCAAAACCGAGTGTGCAACAAAAACTCGTGGAAATCATTAGTATAAACCCTATCTTCTATTGTTCTTGTTCTCAAATGATCTATCATTTCATGCTAAAAAGTTGATGATAACTACCGTCAACAAGCTCCCCCAAGCTTACCTTTTGCTAGTCTCTTAGCAAAACACATATATACTAAAAGACAAACTTGGATCAGGAGTTGCTACGATACTTTCATTCTTATAGAGTACACATGCTTTCAAAAAAAACTCTACTCCTGGATCGGATAAACTTATTCGACTTCAAACTTACCCTTATTACCAAACTATGGTGCTTTTACTCTCACTTGGGTCTTGATAATGAAAGACGTAACAATTAAGTCAAGCACTATGTCTCAAGTCTTCGATCACTAATATTCCTGGAGTTTTCGTAAATTTTCAAATAAAACTTCGAGCTCAATTGAATGGCACTCTCGGTCTCTCAATATGTGGTATTTATGGATCCTCACTAGGCATTAATAGTGTTATGCCTTCTCTCTTAAATATGTAGTATTTGTGGAACAAGGCTGAGTATATTAAGCCTTCTCTCATCTCTCTTTTACTCACTCTCTTTCTAAATATGGCTTATGTGGAGCTCATAGGAGTGGCACTCTTAAATAATATAGCATATCCGCAAAGGATATATTGCGAGTTCAAACAATGGATCCATAGAGAGTTCGACCAGTCAAGAACAAAGATTACATGTGTAGAGAATATGATGGATAGGTGTATATTTGGTGGCTAAAACTAATTCTACTTTTACTCCTTCAAAGGTATGAACAAATCTCTCTTTTGAAACTTGGAAACTTGAGAGAACCTTGGGCTGCATACTTTTCTTTTTCTTTCTTTTTCTTTTTCTTTTCTTTTAGAGAGGCGGGCATCTAAGTACCCATTGTTTTATTGTGGACACTTGTTCTTTTTTTTTTACTCGCTTTCTCTCTCTTTTTTTTAGCAGCAACCCAAATCTCTTTCCACTAATAAACTTTTGAGAGATAACAACAAAGATATTTGGAGTAAATAAACATGAGCTTCCTATAGTCTTATGGAGTGTTTATTCCCAGTGTAGGAATAAAACATGTAAAACTGGATATAGATGGAAAAAGAATGGTATTGCAATCATCCCCATTGTATGAATAATGCATATGAGTGTAAGTGGAAGGTGGGTGGATAAAACTTGTCTCTTCATGACTGAACTCTCACGGTAACAACAAAGCTTGAACTACTCAATCCAAAGCAAATAGCATATGTAACTGGAAAGTTTTTCTAATCTAAATATCATAAATATGGCTTTGGTAGGAATTTAACACTCGCTAAACAAGAGCTCATCATGAAAGATTTTAACTTTTCAAAAACAAATCTCTAGATATAGTTTCACAAAGGACAAGATAAACAAGAGCTCGACTCTCTCATATCATATCCCCAATTACCCAGACTTAGATCAAGCGTATGCTACCCACAAGTCAGGTATAAAGCAAATTTGAAAGCAGGACAAATATATCCAAAACATCAGAGGAATTTCAAATTAAAAACAAGGTACTAAAAAGAATTAGAGTAGAGCAACTATTCATCATTTCCAAAGCAAACTTTATTTTAACAAAAACTTATTAACCACACCTTAAAAGCAAGCATATAAATATCTAAGACAAACTTTTTATTTGATTTAAAACATTATGCATCTTTTTATGACTTTTTAAAGCAAGCAATCATATAAGCTAGTAATAAAAAAGGATAATAGAGAGATACTTATCTTACTAACTTGGGGTGGTCTCCCCAAGCTAGATTAACGTGTAGGTGTTGAGATGAGGTTGACAGGATGGAGGTGATGTCGTCCTTCCTTGGTGGAGGATTTATGATTATGATTGTTGAATGAATGCTCTATCAAGTAGTCAAATGCCTCCTTTGTCGTGGCTCATAATTCCTGTTGATGAAACTCAAATAGACAACAAAGCTAGTGGAACTCATTAAGCATTAGCAGTTGGATATTTTAAGCTTTAATTGTCTAGATCTTCTTAAAAGCTATAGATTAAATATTAAAGATTAAGTTTTAACAGAATTAAGCAAAATTAATATTTTATTTTACATCTTAAGATTGATTTTTTATTATAGCATTTGTGAAAACATTCAAACTTATAGAAATAAAGTAATAATGAGTAGAGAGATTGCAAACCAAATGTGTCATAGTGACGGGGAGCATGTGAGGAGGAGCATGTCGGGATCATCTTATTGAGTCGGCCTTCCTCCCCAAGCTTGCACCTTGCCATCACTCGACATTTGAAGTCAAGTGTGATTTGTTGAATCATCCCTTAAGAGTACGTTGTAACTCCCATGTCTTTAGACAATGTTCATCCTTTGTTCTTGACTTTTTTATCCCGCAATGGTTAGTGACCAAGAATACCCGAAGAAAACTTGCCCTAGGAACATATATACATATGAGCCTTCAAGTGCTCATATTTTTTTTTAACATAAAACAAAAAGTTATATAAACATATGGTTCAAGGTAAAGATAACTTGCAACAAAAGATAAAGTGAATGAATGATATTTACGAACTTTTGTGCGAATTTGTTGGAGTTTATCAAACGCCTTGCTTCATCTCCGATAAGAGTTCATCTCTTGACTTACCCGGTTTTGATTTAAGAATTTTCTGCAGGGGTTAGTCCGACAAAATAACCAATCTCTACACTAGCAATTTCTAGTTCAATAACCAAACTAGACTCCATGTCTAATTCAATTAAGGAAGGCTATTTAACCTAAGCACCACGCTTAATTTAAAAGCCTATGAAAGTATAGCTAATAGTTCCAAACCAAAGCATACTATAGCAAACAAAGGTAGCATGAAAGCACTATAGAGATTTACTCAAATGAAGATAAAAGAGCATGATCATGGTGATATTTCTTTTTTAGATGCAAACGAGATGAATATATGCAAAAAACTAAACATGCAATGGGTTTAATAAAGGAAAACATAAACTAAATGGAGGGAATGCATGAAATAATAAAAGTAAACATGCAATATAATGCAAGAAATTAAATGATAACTACTCAATAAATTTAAAGTCCATGAGCAAGACTTTCTCACCTTTATTGATCATACTTACCATGATATGCAGCTTCTATGTACGTCACTTAAGATGTGTGCATTGAATTCTTGTGACGGCGACTTCTTCTCCAATCTTGGGTTTTTCAATGTTTCTTCTTTCCTTTGTGGAAGTTCACCGAAAAGTCGCAACGGCATCTTGTGTCCTATCTATTCCATAACTCAACAGAACAAGGGTAATCCTACTAAAGCTAGTGATATACTAAATTATCAGATATCAAGATCATTATTAAAATCTTTACGCCAAATGCTTCCCCGCAACGGCGCCAAAAAAGCTTGTTGATGTTTGTTAAGTGCTAAAAGAATAATAAGGATTCTCGCAAGCGCACGAACACCATTGTAGCTTTTCCCTAGGAGAGTATTCTAGAGTATCGTATCCACGAGGGAAGCTTTGGGTAAAGAATTCTAATAACTCACAATCATGTATCTACTAATTTAGTAAACCAACTAGACTAAAGAGGGGTAAGTGGTAAATGATAAATAAAATAATACTATGAATAATAAAGCATAAAATAATATAATGCCTAAAAGGATACTATAATAAATGAATAGCTTAGCTAATCAAGAGGACAACGGGAGAGACAAAGGTTCCTAACTACTTCTCTTTTACTTTGGTTCTAAGGTAACGAAGAATGGATAGATATAGCAGTCACACAATAACACTTCGGGACATTAGAACACTAGCCCGCGAAAGGGATGAGAAGGGGGCTAGGAAGCTCCAACTAAGGTCCTACAAACACCAACCCCGACGTGGTGGAATACGTCGGCCGTCGTTTGTCACCACACAGGGCTACCACAAACTATCCGTGGGATTGGGTGCAATCTCGGGTAACCTCTAGTTTAGACACCATGTCTACACTATTAATTACTACTCTAATTACCTAGCATAACTAGAGCACTCAATGCGAAGGGAGATCCCATGCAAAGGCATAACAACTATACTAACCATATATAAATGAAAGGCATAAAAAGTAAATAGAGAAGATAAATATATTAAAGCATAAGTCTTGTAGAGAAAAGATACAAAGACATACCAAACTCACGAAGACTTCTCGAACTGCAGCACGACTCCGCTCTCCCTAACTCTCAACTAGATCTAATCTATTACATTGGAAAGTCTAACCCTAGATCTACATTGAGAAGAGAGAGTTCACTTACATTGGGATCCCTCTCTAATCAATGAGATGAGATGAATAATGAATTAGGGTTTCGGGGGGGCCACGCCCTTGCTTATATAGGTGGAATGAATCTCGACCCTTGGATCAAACCGACTTGATTGGATGGTCGAGATCTACTCCTTAGGTTGGTTGTGGGAAGGTTCCGAAGCGGGACACATGGCGTGCCACACTACACCATGACCCACTTTTCCCTACAATTATGTGTTGGCAATTTATGGGTTTGGACAACACAAATTGTGTTGGCAATTCTTTACTTTTTAGCGTCACGAAAAACTCGGCAATAGTTACGTGGGTCTACAGATCTACAAATTATATGTCGCCGTTTCTCATCCCAACATAAAAAGTGTCGGCGAAAGTTCTTAGATAGAGAAAGTGTCGGCGAAGCCTACCTAGACCACTGTTCCAGTGTCGTCAAAGGGGTAGGCGCGAAAGCAAAATAAAAAAATAAAAATGCGAGGCGGCGCGCCAAAGCCCAAAGCGTGCGCGGGAGCTAAATGCTAAAGCCCACTAAAACAGGTTGCCAGCGCCAAGCCCTTATCCAGTTATCCCTCCCCATTTCCACTCACGCCTGAAGAAGTCACGAGTAAAAAAAAAAAAAAAAAAAAATTGCCGCCGCCGGGCGACCTCCTGCTTCTGGGCGAGCGCCGCCGCCGGGCGACCTCCTGCTTCTAGGCGAGCGCCCCCCCGGGGGACCTCCGCTTCTACCGAGCGCCGCCGTCGGGCGAGCGCCGCTTCTGGGCGAGCGCCGCCGCCGGGGAACGCCTGCCCTGACCACCGCTCCGACGCCCGACCTGACCGCCGCTCCGACGCCCAGGTACCGGTCGCCACTTTTCCCTTAGGCGCCCCAGCCCCCCACACACACACACACACATCCCGCCGCCACTCAAGCCAGTCCTCCCCAGGCGGGTCTATGGTGGATCTAGCTAGTTGAGCCCCTCCTCCTCCCCATGCAGGTCCATGGCATTGCAGCTAGACGCGCACAAGATACTTGCTCATGGAGGAATGTGCCAGGATCCAACGGATCCATGCCATGGAGTCATGGAGATGGAGGAACTATAGGCACTGCGAGATCTATCTGAATTGTATTTGAATAATCTTCCCTGCCTGTAACTACACAAGTGTACATTGAAAATCTGAATAGTCTTAATACTCTGAATTGTATTTGAATAATCTTCCCTTGCAGATCTGCATAGTTTGGAAGAAGAAAATGACAGGGTAAGATCAGGCTAGCATGGGACAAGACTGAATATTCTTATTCTTTTTGCTGTCCAGACAATTTAAATCTGAACATTGTGGTTCTAAAGATAGGTTCTATACTAGTGCACTATCTTTTTTAAGTTTTCTGAACTATAATTGTTAAGTATATGGCCATATACGTGAGGAAAACTTTCTTGCCTGTAACTGCAATTGTTCATGTAACTGCATACACACTCAGTAATCACAGATATGCATGTGGACTGCAAAATGATGCTGAGCAGTACTTGTGTTTTTGTTCACATGGATGGATTTGTTTACAAAACTAATATCTAGTCAGGGATTGGGGAAAGCGCTTTTATGATACTTGTTATATGTATGTCTGATGCCTCAAACGATTCTAGTTTGCAGATTGGTGCTGAGAGTCTGAGACTGAAATTTTCAATTAACTGATGTTCATGTACTGCAGGTTGATGTTGCTCTTGATCTGAGCCACACCGAAAACATGAAGGGGTCACCACCATTCAAGAGGCTCGTGGGAGATGCATTGCATGGCCACATGACAGAGTAACAGTCTATCCTCTCTATATTCTTGAAAAAAATGATCATTGTATTTTGCTGATTTGTAATTTATTTCTTTCCTACTGGATGAGGGATGACAAGAAGTCATCACAGCACTCAAAAGAAGGTGGTGGCACAGGAAGGCCATCACAGCTTGAAGGTATTTTACTTGAACATTTTGACTTGTATATGTGATCCAAACTGGTTGAAATGTGGGAAAGCAATGAGGCTGTGTTGGTTGGCTATTATATAAATTTAAAATTTGACTCTAATATATAGGTTGGAGAATTTATGGAAAAACAATGAGGCTGTGGTCCTAAGTGCACTTTATTTAAAACTAACTGTAGTGATTCTTTGTTTCTAGTCCTATGGGTTCCAAGTTTTCTGATGACCAGTTAATACGCCATTTAGAAGAATGTACATGGTATTGTGAAACACTTGAGGGGTGTCCATCTAAATACTTATCAAATAAATGTGGTAGATAAAACTGAGGCTGCTGCATGATGTTGAACTGCAGGAAGCTCCTTATTTTGGGCCATAAGGAATAAAACCCTGCTGCTGTACTTGTCGATGGTGCCCCCATCATGTTCACTGTCTGTTGTGCCCTTTCATTCTCATCAACCTATGCTTGTGAGAAAGTTAATAGCTTGTTAATTTTTTTTTCCTTCAAAGCCAAGATAACTTAGCATTTCAGTAGCTACAGTTCAAGATTTTTCTTCTAAGACTGATCACACTGTCCTTAGCAAGTAACAGGTTAATTACTTACCCTGCTCCTTAAGTACAAGTTGTCATTCTGCAACTCCATTTCCTGAAAAGATAAAATGCTTGTTTTATTTTGTTCATTCTCAGGCTAACAGCTATATATACCACATGTCAAAAAAATATATCCCAAGTGTATGCAGTAGAATATTTTCCTACTAGTCTTCAGACTTTTCATTTTTCTCCAAAATATGCATGCTATCCTGTACCATTTCAAGCATATATAATAACTAGAGCAAGAGAGGGCACTTAATCATACAAAGCACATTTCACTAATATTTTGCCTTTCTTTCATGTTAGGTACTTAAGCTACGTGGTGTTGCAAGTATTTTGGATTGGGCAACCGTTTGAGATCCGATCAGAGAGCTGTTACATGTTCTCTAGAGTGGCAGCAACCATATGTGCACCAAGTTGGCGTTCAAGTATTTTGGAGTGGCAACAAGTGTCCGAAATGTTGCAGGAAGACATGAATTGCAGTTTTGTTCTTTGTTGACTGCCACTATCGTGTAGGCCATGATCATCACGTGACCTGCTATATATGTATGATCATCACATATGACTCTATGTACGTACTATGGTGTATGTATGGAAGATCTGGTATTTTAGTTATGTAAGATCATGTGAATTTGCTCAATGTGATGTGGATTTATCAAAATATTCAAATTGTATTTATACCTATTATCTGCAATATAGTTTTGCCGACAGTTTTACCGTTGGATAGGGTATGGTACATGGAAATCTGGAAAATGGTTTCGCCAACATACAAACTGTCGGGAAAGCTCCTAACTGTCGGTGTAGCTCCTAACTGTCGGCAAAGAGGCAACTGTCGGTGAAAGTTTCAATTGTCGGCGTAGGTGCAGCATTTGGCTACACAAAAACTGTCGGGGATGCCTTTAACTCGTCGGGCAAAAGTTTCGCCGACGGCTTCTACCGCGACTGTTTTGTAAACTGTCGGCAAAACCTATTATGGCAGGTTATCTGTCGGCGAAGGTGCCTTTGCCAACAGTAGAAAGTGTCGGCAAAGCTATGTTGTGTTATAGTGCCGGGGAGGTGCCGCGCGGCCCCATACATGGTGCCGCCCCGGCCCCACATCCCCGACATGTGGGGCCTAGCCTTCGCGAGCTGTCTTCTTTTGTCTTTTAGACCCCTGGAATTTATACTAATCACCCAGGTTTGGTCCTTTTCTTCTATTTCTCTATTTCTTCTCTTTTCTCTCTGTATTCTGCTGTTTTCTGGAGTTCACCTGCAAAACTGAGTGTGCAACAAAACTCGTGGAAATCATTAGCATAAACCCTATCTTCTATTGTTCTTGTTCTCAAATGATCTATCATTTCATGCTAAAAAGTTGATGATAACTACCGTCAACAACCTTTCTGTAGCAGTCTGCATCGTTGGCTCCGGATTGGAACCGTGGCCAATATTGAACTTATACTTGTCTGCCTCCTTGTGGATGTCTTCCAGCCGCTGGTTGAGCCCCTTGATGCGGCTGCCTATCTTGTGTGCGAACACGGGATTCCGCAGTCAGAAGAGCAATGGCTGGAAGCAGCCAGGCGACTTATTGTCCACGGTGCCACCATCTCTGGACCCCTCCGCTTGTCAGCCTCGAGCTGGCACAGGTCGAGGATGTCAGTGGCATCATACATGGCATTCTTGAGCTTTGTCGTCCATCTTTGCACGCTTGTGTCAGCGATACGCCTCCTCTCGGCATCTGTGAGGAAGACTTTGATGCCTTCAATGTTGTCCTCCAGCTTGGTGATCTCGCTGTAGACACCAAGCAGCTTGGACACCTCGTCTTGTGCCATGTCCGCGATAAGCTTCTTCACGTAGGGTGCCAAAGCATCGAGGACGGCCGCCATGGCTCAAGCTAGCTACCTGCCAGTAGTAAATCATAGATATATAAGCACAATATTGCATCATTATATCCCTAGAGAGCATAACTTGACATTAGTAAGTCATCGCGGAACTAATAAAGTGCTCGCCTCAACTTCTTATTGCAGGGCTCTTTACGAAACGAAAGTGCAGATAGGAGAATATGTGAGGCGATGATCTAAGTCCAGCAAGAAGCGACTCTCCATGTATAGGAAACTAGTAGGACTCTCCGCGCGTTGCTGCGGGAAGCAGTTAGGTTTTGCTAAAGTATTGTTTTGTAATCACTAAGGATTCTAATCACAATTAGTTGTTGAGGGCTATCACTTTTTTGCAGCTGTCAAATTTTGTGATCATTTTCAGGACCTTTGGGCAATGACGGGGAATCAGAAACTGTCCAATTATGCTATAGAGGCATCGCTTGATGGGTTGATGTATTGAAGAAACAAACTTGGCTCCTCAGTTGTGTCTTCATGTCCACATAGTGTGCAGCGTCTCATATAGTGTTTTCAGGAATTGGAACGAAATTGGAAGTAAATCTGGTCATCACTGGAGCAGAGCATCCAACTTTAAAGAAGTAAATCTAGCATAGCCGTTTTGTGTACGTCTTTGCATGAAAAAGAACTAGATTATACAGCCCGAGCTTCAAAGAAAACACTCAGATTGTGAACATGCAAGTCAGAGGATCCCACTCCTTAAGGCACTAACAGCAAAACATAGATTACCCAAACGAAAGCAATAATCTCGAATGACTTTCCTGGAGATTGCACTGGATAATTGCATGCACACCGTGGAGTATCAGAAATGACACTATATCCTGTTTTGCATTTTTTGCATGCCTTGTAGTACCAATTAATGGATTGAACTATGGCTGTGACTTCTGCAATGCATTTGAATGACTTTCCTCCCTATAATAGTTATTTAAAAGAGAAGTATGAGCAATGATTATTGTTAATATAAATCTGGTTATGGGTTGTACATACCTCAAAGGATTCAGTAGGTTGTTGCAATATCTCTTGGATAGTGTGTAATTTCCCAGCTGCTTGCATAGGATTGATCTGTTGTGTGTTAGGTAACCTCTGTTGTAGGGTAGGTGTTCCCCATTTATAGCTGAAGGACAATTAGCTAATAATTATTGACCCAAAAAAAAACAGAGTTGAGACTATGAATTTCGTTACTTATAATGTATGGATGAAACTTGGATTCTCACCTTGTTTGATAATTGGTCACCTCTGGGTAATCCAAGCCAATGTACACTCCAGTTGCTGAACTGGATGAGGCTTCATATTTTCCTGATAGGTTGTCAATATTTATTAGATGCACTTATATAAAAATATATAGTAAAAACAGATTGATCGAGTCGTTATATGTTTGTCAACTGGCCTCAAAACTTTGATGCAGTAAGGCCTGCAAATATTCCAACTACAACCCCTTCTTTAGACTTGTCGATAACTTGCTTTTCATCAAAGTTTTCCCCTTCGTGGTCCCAAAGTACTGTATGTTGTTCTTGCTCACTAAAGAATGATGGGGACATTAAATAAGTAAAGTATATTAACAAAAATGCTGTTTTAAATGGTGGTAATGTAATTGGGTATGTAGATGTACTCTAGGTTGCGGATTCGTATCTTCTTGTTTTTTTTTTTCTGTGATCTAGGCCCCGCAAAATCGTATGGGCCGATGTCGCTGATAATTACTATTAAATCTAGTGCAAGGAAATTAAATTGAATTAGCTAACTTTGGTTATCAAAAAAAATCAAAGAAGAGAGGTAAGAATTATGTAGTACCTAAAAGCGGTTTGGATTGCACACTTCTATGTGGAATTCCTTCAAAGGAACAGAAGTTGAATGCATAATGTGGGATGCCTGCACCTCTTGATTGTAGGCGATGGACTTTGGTGGTAGATGTGAACTGAAGGATGTAGCTCTGGAGATCATAGGTATACGGTTTGCTGTTTTAGATGGATAGCATTAACACCGAGAAAAGATATACACATTGTCCTCAGCTATGTTGGATCTGAATTCTTTTTCTAAATTCCTTGGAATGCTGATTTGAGCCATAGTTCCCTACAATAAATACAGTTTAGTACAGAGTTCATAGCTGTTATGAAAACATTATGAAAAATGAGTGAGAATACATACATCATCATCTAGAAGGATGCCATCAATGCTGATCAGCGTGTTTGTGGTGGCGTATCTTGCATCCCACAACCTTATATGTCTTCCAAAGACTTTGCAATTGTCTTTGCCATGATGATGTCTTTTAAGCTTAGTAGTATCGCTCATGGTGGAAAGGTTCCCGCAAAACAACATAAGAATATATGGTGAGAGAGGAGCACATATGAAATAAATAGGATGTAGTGAGAAGGAGATTCATAGGAGATTTATATATGAATAATTTCTAATGTACCTGAGTATAATAAGTCTTTGTCTTCTAAATTTTTGTGAAAATTTCATTGTAAACTACATTGTGTGTGCAATTCTCATACATAGGTGGACCATTTTCAATAAGAATCCGTAACCCATTCGGCGATGTTACTCGTGAAAAAGCCACATAAAGTAAACCATGAGAGAAGATAGGGGAGGGAAAATAGACACCAACTTTAGCAAGGGTCTATCCTGGCTTTTATTAATTGTCATAGCATAAGAAATTCTGACAGGAAATTGGCGACGCCTTAGCTTTTGTCATAGCATAAGGAATGTACACTTTTGATCCTCTTGCCTTTCCTGTAATTATCTCCCCCTCTATAACACGATTTGTGAGCTGGGTGACAATGAGTCTAGTACCATTACAAAGTCCTCTTGTTGGGTCCAGATTGCATAGAAGCATTATGGGTACACCAAGTTTTAAATGCAATACATGTGGTGGCAGCCCGTTTATTGATAAGGTGTTCAAAAATTCTATTGGGTATAGAGACTCCAGGGCAGAATGGTTTGCACAACTATCATCAATTGAATCAGAGCTATAGTATGACATTTCATCCGTGGTTAATCAGTCAATCATTGTAGTGTTGATTGCTGAAACAATATCATTTGTAGAAGCTAAAATGGCACGATCACATAAGTATGATGACATATTTGGTGATTGACAGCCTAAATCATAGACAAATGAAATGAGACCATCAAGATTTCTACATGACTGTTCAAGCAATAGTGCTGTAGGAATCTGAATAAATATGTTGTTGGGTTCATTTGGAATATCAATAAAAGGTTCTATACCATTTCCAACTCTTAAAAGCCGATTAATAAATAAACGCAACTCCTCCCTAGCATAATCTGAAAGTGATGGTGCCTTCAATCTCATATTTTTAGTTAAATTGAGGACAATACATTGCTGCCACAGGTATGAATTGACAATGCAAGCATTTAAAATCTGTTGCTTGTTTGTCGGTTGGAGGATCGGTAGTGTTTGGCGGAAGTCTCCACCAAGAACTAATAATTCCTCCAAACTGTCTTTGTTCATCATTAGGATTTATTTCTTTCATTAGATCCCTAAGAGTGCGATCCAAAGCCTCAAAACAATACCTATGATTGACTGGTGCCTCATCCCAAACAATTAGCGAAGTTTTCCGGATCAATTCTGATAAATGTTTATTTTTATCTTTTTTGATGCCACACATAGAATTGTGCTTAATTTCCAAAGGAATTTTAAATCTAGAATGAGGTGTTCGGCCACCAGGTAACAATAGAGATGCAATTCCAGATGATGCAACTGCCAAGGCGATTTTGCCTTGACTCCTTACATAATTCAAGAGAGTTGTCCATAAAAAGGTTTTTCCAGTTCCCCCATATCCATAGACAAAAAATGTTTTACCCTCATTCTGAAGTACAGAGGTTAAAATTTGATCGAAGATCTTTTTCTGGTTACAATTGAGCCTTGGAATATCCTCATCTATAACAAATTGCATGGATTGAATATCATAGCTTAATTCATCTAATAAAAGTCTATTTTCTGTGAGTCATTTTCTTCGAGGGAGTGGTAAATGAAAATGAGGTAGATCGTAACCATTATCTCTTAGTATTTTTTCTAATTTGATCAAGAGCAGCCTAGAAGAGTTATTTCCTTGAGAATTGCTGCAGCTCATACGATGTGTAATATCTTCACTCATCTATGATGCATGAGCCTCATACAGCTTTTCTAGGATCGGTGACTTCACGAAACGACAAGATTGTAACAAAAAGGTGTCATAGCTGATAAGGTAGAGCCCACTGGCAAAGATCATTTATAGCATTAGACCATTCCCCGGTCATCACCAAGGAGTCCTAGGGCTTGGCATGCCGCACGATAAGTTGCATACCGAGTGCACCAATGGTACGAACTTCAGAGGAAGATCTAGGGCCTTTTACTATGTGTAGCAGCATCCGTAGATAATATAGTTCTCCTTGGCTAGGATTGACATGCGCTATACGGCCAACCTTTCTAAAGTAACCTTTGCGTATGTCCCATTTTTTTGGCCTTGCATGCCATGTAAAATTTTCAGGGAACTGAAGGTAGGTATATTCTCTAGCGTAAGGGAATTGTGCATTTGCCTCTAACCATGCAGTTAGCTTACTTTTTGTATTGTTTGGGTTGTCAATAATTTCTTCCAAATCATCTTCCTCTGTGTATACAACATTATTCTCGAATGGCAAATGGATAGGAAGCCGCTCAACTGTAGGATCTGTATGATGAATGTCATACCAAGCAAGCACCAAGCAGCTTCATGTGGGGTTATACAAATGACACTCAAGGAAATTATTGATCTCATTGATAGTTTGATTTGATGATTGAGATGTTGAAGAACGTGAATGTATCCCAATTCTTGCACTATCAAACCCCTTTGTTACATATTTGAAAAGATATTTATGCATTCCATTATAGTTAACCTTCTCCACATTAATGTGTGCCTGATACTTAACTATTAAGTCAACATTGTGAGGAACAACAAAGGTATTATCAACAGCCAAATGATTTTTACTGGCTGTTAATCCATTATTTGGACGGGCATACTGTGTGATTCCATTTTCCAATATAGTTGTATGCTCACAATATTGTTTTGGATAAGATTTTGTGCAAGCACCATTTGACATGCAGATCGAAGATGGCTTCAGAGGTCCGCAAGGCCCATGTATCATAAAAGAAGAGACGGCATCATATCCAATTAGATCTACTGTCTCGGTAACCGGGCGTAGATGTAATAATCTATTTTTTCAGCATCTAGGAGGCTATCTATTTCCAACCATACTATGATGTGTGCATGTGGTAGACCCCATTTCTGAAATTCTATTGTGTAAATAACTGCAAAAGGAAAAGGTTTTTTTAATGTGATATTCAAAAGAAATCCAAATTTAATGCTTGTATGGGATATATTATGTAGGAATGAATACCTGCATTTATGGGCCCAAAAAAATTTATGCTTTGTGATGTCATCCATTAGCAAATCAAGTTTCATTTTGAATACTCACAATAATATCTCGCACGATCGGATGGATGTTGACAGGAGAAGAGTACTAAACCTTCGTAGAAAGTTATAAATAAATCCGGGCATCCATATTTTCTACATATGGCAATAGAGTCTTGGTATTTTTGATATAAATAACGTGGTCCACCGGTGAAGGATCCCGGTAGAACAATTCTACGGCGATGGAAGATGCGGATGTGACACCCTTGAAAACAGATGCCTTTGCAAAGAATTATAGGGGGACAATCTATATTTTTTTTGGAAGCCAACCGTTTGGTAGTGTCCGATTCGCTTGTCTTCAACGCAACAAAGAAGCATCCACTTGATAAGCTTGTGTTAATCTTTTGCATCTTAGATGAGTATTGAATTGTCCAGCCCGTCATGCAATCTATATGCATAGTAATTGTAAAATTGTTATTTTTTGACGCTGTGTAGATGTTGACTATGATGTGGGCTGAAATAGAAGCTCTTCATGAAAACCATCTTCCCCATATGGAAATAATAAAGGATATTGCATGGCCATAAATTTACAAAGGATCTTCACTTATTTGTTGCGCATTTGATGCATGATCTTCTATTATAAGGTCCCTACCCACATCAGTTATCCCTATATCACTAATAACTAATCCAACAACCTCGAGATGCTATTGGTGCACTGTAAATATCGCCATGTGCATTTGGAGTACCATATATTCTTATGGAGAAATGATCAGAGGAATCAATATCACCAGATGATATTAGTCTTTGACTGGAAGTCCAGAAGAGCTTCACTATTGGATTATGGATATTAAGCATTTGTATCAGTGAGGCAACTATAGTCTCATTAGCGTAAAAGGGCTGATTCTCGGGAAGAAACTACATTTGTTCTATTTGCAATTTCATTGAAGTATCATATGTGTACAACATTGCATATTCGGATGGCGATTTCCTGTAGGAATCAATGAGCCAATCCTATGGCAAATCTGACCACTAATCTTGAATACATACGGACCATGGCCATCATTTATTGATTCATCAATCTTCGCCCCCATTGAGGTCATGGCAAACATGGTATTGTATCACCGGATATTGTCAAAGAAGTGGGTTGTAAGAGAACTGTTCTGAGAGGTTAGCAAATCCAAAAGCGGCTGAGGAGGTGGATTATACTGTGGCAGCAAAATTCTCCCTCCTTTACAGCACAAATTATATATTGGGTTTGATGTATTCCTTCCTCTACGGATGCGTTCTTGGTACCAGAAGAAAGCACCACAATGTGAGCAATTGTGTTGAGGCCCACCAAAGTTTAATGGACTAAAAACTATACCTGAAAGTATTGGCATTTTGCAAGATTTTTAGTTTCTTTTGGTGTTGATATACACATGATATATACTGCAAAATGTTAGTTAATCTTACATTTATGTCTACTGTTTTCACAGGGTACAGGTAGATTGTCTGCAGTATTTAAAGCTGTTGTTGGCTGGGAAGTAGATGAAGAAGCAGGTGGTTTGCGTTGGGGATTGTTTGGAATGATGTTGGGGATATCCACCAGAAGTTTGAGGCAGCTAAGCAGCAGTTTGGTTACCCTTTCTTTATGGAGGTCTTTCTTATCGGTGCGTGGTGCATTTGGAATCAGAGGAACAGACTCATTTTCAATGGAAAAAATCCAGCTTTTGCCACTTGGAAGACTTCCTTTAAGCAGGAGGTGCTTGCCCATCTTATTCGCATTAAACCGGTGCTTCATCAATCAATTAGAACGTGGCTGGATGCCTTGTAATTTTTCTCTTTTTAGCTTAGCTTCTCGTCGCTCTCCTGCTCTAACTACTGGTTAGAGTGGTTTTTATTGTAAGTTTGAACTCTTTTCTGCTCTTTTTAATATATTTTTGGCCTCCGGGGCTTTGCCCCACGGTTTTCGCTCAAAAATTACTCTTGCACGGACTGAACGGCCATGTGCTGCCAATTAGTGTATTGTCATTAGATCTGCATTTAGTGTAGGTAAAGGGCTCTAAATTGATGAAAGAATTATTATGTCATATTACCCTGTTGCATGCGTTGTCTACGCGTGTGTCGAGCCTCGGTTATAGCACCATTGTCTGGTGTAGGCGTCACTGCAGGTCGTTGATTTAAGCGAGGACGGCCACCACGACCGCGACCACGTGGAGGAGGTAATGAATTTTCTCCATTGTCCATTCCGGTCTAAATTTTAAAATCTAGAGATGCCTATATTTATAATTAACAATAGAAAGCACCACATAGGGCCTAAGGAGTCAATGTTAAGAATTATTTTGTGATCACAGAAATCAATGGTAACAGTTTTATTTTAAATACATCAAATTTGTATTTGTTTAATCCATATATATGTCAAAGTCTTGCATAACAATTTTTCATCAAATGCTAAAAAGGATAGTTTAGGGCAGTAGTTAATTTGACATGGACATGGTCCTGACATTAGATATATCAATGGTAACAGTAGACAATTAGCTTAGTGTATGGTATTATGCACCTGTGCTGGACTGATGCGCTTATCCACTGTAGTTTTCACTCTGCTCCACACCAAATTCTAAAGATATGTTGCACAATCAGATACATTCATTTCAGATAGGAAGAAAATAAAAAGGAGAATGGAAAACCAATTAGATGTTCTATGCATGAATTGCTCACCTTTACTTGTCACCCAAGCTTTTATACATGTCTTTGTCTTAACTGAAACTGTATTCTGTACAAAATGAAGAATGGAATGAGAATAGGCAATTAGTTTACATGAATTCAAATACATCTAGCTAATAGTTCCATGAGTAGATTTCAATATATATACAATATATATATGTGATATTTCTCTCCCTGTGTGTGTATAGATATGTAAGGAATAATTAAATTTCCTAAACATGCAAGAATAGCGTAAATGACTAAAAACTGAAACTCTAAGCTGTGATAGGAAACGCAAGGCGACCATTTGTTTTCTTTGGTAATCATCATTTTCTGTGGGATATGGGAGGGAAGTGTGCTCTGTGTGCTATTAGGTGTATAACATGGACCACAAATCAAGACGACAACAAAAAAAATCACCAACTCTGTACACTCGGGAAGAACACTTAATCAAGTCATATACATCAAGTAGAGAGCAAACATCCTATATTAAGAGGGGCAAAAGCTAATCAATTATTAATCATAGTGCTCCAAAAGTTATAAGCAGATAAATCCATTGTTCAAAAAAAAAAACATGAATATCTATTTATCCCAAACCAAATGCCTAACATAGTTGAATCAATCTGGAACCATCATTAACTGTGGATGAGGACCATCTTGTAGCACATTGGCAACAGGCAAAACTGAGTCCAGGCAAATTAAATCAATCCACCAAAAAAAAGGGCATATCATCCAGTATCTAGGATATGCAAGATTTAACTGACCTGTAGATCTCAATGATTCTGCATCAATTGTCAAGAGAGTTGCAGCGTACAAATTAGCACCAATCAAGCAGTGTACACCTTTGTATGATGAAACCTGCTAAAAAATTTTGAGCAAATTGCACGTGACTAAGGATGGTCAATCATTTGAAATTACATGAAACTACATTACAGCAGAAATAGGATTATACCTGTGCCTGCGCTGGGTATAGGAATTTCAATGGACATAGGTATGGAGTGTAACTTATAGCCGTATAAGCCATGGAATTAACTACGAATTTATGCATTATAAATGTCAGCATGGGTGGAGGGCTGCGGTGGCCATTTATTGAGCCGCAAAAAAAGATAATTTGGTGGCAATGACTGCTGAAGAGGAAGAGGAATTCTAAGGGATGATGGCTGGAAGCGGGAAAGGGCAGCTCAGAGGACAGAAGCATGGGTGAATTTGTCAGTCGGGGAAACACGGTGGACCGGTGGAGGTTGGTGGGGATGGATGGGCAGGTGGTGAATTGCGGCGCCGACGGCGGTGGTGTAGGAAGTGGAAGGTTGAGGATGGCGGAGCAGGAGTCCGACCGATGGCATGGGCGTTCAAGGCCGAACCTGCAGCCGGAGTCGTTGCCGGCGCCGCCCATGTACTTGAATAAATTGCCGGACGGGCCTTCTTGCATCTACGATGCTCAGATCCCATGAAAGAACGACCGGTCTCCTCAGCGCGTGTCTGGGAGCAGTGGAGCCGCAGGTCAAAGCGCGGCGGCCGGCGGCAGTGGAGCCGCAGGTCAAAGCGCGGCGGCCGGCGGGTACGGTGACGGCGGCGGTTGGGCAGGATGGAAGGGGGAGGTAGGGCGGGGGATGTCTAATTGGGTACTCGAACTGGGCTGAATCACGTAGCTGTTGCTGGGCTCTTAGCTAAGCTAAAACAATTCTGGGCTCCTAGCTAATGCAACATCCTCTTTGACTGCAGTCAGCGCATAATGAGGCATGCCCACATGAGTTAAGCACATGATGCACATAGCGGCCACAGCACGATGAGATCAATAGATGCCAACTGCTCCAAAGCATTCTGCCAACACAAATTATTTTTTCAGCAAGTACCATAAAATTTTACTTCGTATATATAACATTTTATTAATTGTTTTGAGGCCACACGGGGCTCACTCAAAAAGAAGAAGAGAGACTTGTACTTCTTAGCCACTAAGGTAATTGACACCATCAAAACTGATAGATGGGGGTACAAAAGATAACAAAATGCTACAGTTACTTAACGTCACAAACAGGTTGTGATGTATACACACAAAGAGACAAAGGTCTGCCATGATTTGAATCTCATACACATACACAACATGCGTATTACCACACTTGTAAACAAAATCTGTGATTGCTGAAACTCAAAGGAGTTGGTGACTGACGACTTTGACAGGGTCAATCCAAGGTCAGTTACTCCCCTATCCAGAGCTCAGCAAACTCATCAGACTCCAGGGTGTTCTCCATTTCGTGCATCTTCCTCCTCACCTTGGCTAACTCAAAGGAGTTCCTGGTGACTGATGACTTTGACAGGGTCAATCAAAGGTCAGTTACTCCCCTATCCAGAGCTCAGCAAACTCATCAGGCTGCAGGGTGTTCTCCATCTCATGCATCTTCCTCCTCACCTTGGCCTTCACCTTCCTGGCATATTTGCCTGCCTTCTGCCTCTTCTCTAGTGCACGGATCTGGAGGAAATTCAAAAAATAAATGTCAGATGTAGTGTCAGAAACATTGAACTTGGCATGAAATGATTTGCTCTAGTTGGACAATATCAATTCTAAGTATACAATGCTAAGTCCTCAAACTACACACTACTGTCTGTGAGTGAACTGGAACCAAGAGTGCACCAAGCATAAGTAAATGTTTCTTGAACGTGATGCAGAGAGTCAAGGAAAAAACTCATACGCAACAGCACCCCACAACTCAATTACACCCCCAATGGGTTTCTCAAACTGAAGCAAGACTCGGATACTGATAAATCATGGAAAATCAGACCACTCTTTTATCATATTCAGACCATCAGGATACACGACTATTTGAACTGAAGCAAGAAACAGATACTGATAAAATCATATGAAAATCACATCGCTGATTTACCACAACTCAGACCATTAGGATACACAACTGTAGGCAACAGTGTTTGCCTCTCATCAGTTCCATTCCAATGGCTCGCCTCAAAGGAAAGCCAACTTAGATGTACCTTCTAAAATGCATGCATATATTCTAAAATGGAACATGAGATACTTACATCATCAGCGGCACCAGCAGTCAGCTGGTTTGTCATCTTTGACTTTAGCAAGCGGAGAGAAGAACTAAGGAGAAACAACGGTAAGATAAATGAAACATAACAAAGGTTGTTCAACAAAATGAGTAATTAAAAATGTCAGTTTACCTGATGCATTGAAATAAACAGTTCTGATATGCCCAGGAGAAAATTAATGGCCAAGGTAGGCCCCAAGAATGCAGCAGAAGCTAGGACAGTAATATTGTGGTAACGGTTTACGAATATTTCTTCAAAATTGTGTCTGCAGTGTATTTCAGTTTAGACAATAGATGTGATAACTGCAATAATAATGAAGAGCAAATGTCAAAAACCATTACCAGCATACTTAAAGAAGAATGAAGATTGAAACATTGTCGCCCTTGAATGTCCTTGAAGAATATTATGACTTTCTGGCCTTGCTAAATGACATCATAAACATCAGGCAACATACCTATCGTGTTTGCCTCAGGAAAAGAAGGGACATTCTCACATTCACATCCCCCCCCACCCGGGCTTACTAATCATTAGTAAGTACTTTGTTCTAATATTCTAAACAAAATCTGTCAGGCGGAGTATGAGGTATGGAGTTCGTTATACCTGTCCTTAGCATGAGGAAAACCATGAGGAAATGCAGCTGCACATATATAAATCATAGAGATAATATACTAACCGAACACGACAGAAAAAAAGATATACACAACTTTTATTATAAACACTAGTCCTTAGCAATAATAACATAGTCAAATCTTTAGATATGTTGCACAGGTCGCAACTCTTGGTGATGGCATAAAAGATATAATACATTTATTTTGAGTAAGTCTTCGGTAGCAGATTCCATCCCTTTAATCTTTTTATTTGTGCATGCCTCATAGCTGCTGACACATGCATAAGCAAGCACAGTGTGTTGAAGAAACAGACTTAGCTGCATTGTTCTTTCTCGGTGGGTTCCTATGCATCTGATGTTACTGTGTTGGAGGGTCGGTGCGATGGACTCCACCAACAGTGGCGGAGGATCAGTGAGTCTGATTTCTTCCAAGTTGAGTGATACTGGGCCTGCAAATATGATACTTACATTAGTTAGACTTCAAGTCCAGTATAGTGAATGGGTTTATAGCATTCAGATTTGAAGTGTAGTAGAGTGAATGGGCTTTAAATTTGAAGCTGTACCTTGAGGTTGATGAATCTTCGGGACTTTTCGATCATGTTGTTGAGGTCATTGTCTGCTATGCTTAGCAGTTTCTCCGTTGCACTGTGAAGGCAGCTGCATCGATCAGCATGAACCATGCCCAGGTGACTGAGTCCTTCATGTATTGCCTCTGTCTCTGTTAGGGCATAAGCAGCACGGAAGTGTAGGATATTGATCTGAGCATTCCATGTATTTATATGTTCTATCAGAGCACTGAGTGTAGGATAATTAAGGTCAACTATGTTGTAGCCTATGATATGAGTGATACGCTTCAGATCATAGTAGATGGTAGCTGCCTCTTGTTCTACTGCTGATTTCTTATATCATCCATGATGTCTATGGGTGCTACCTCCTATTGTAATAAATGTCTGGAATCGACCTTCCCCTGTCGTTATGGTTTCAATAATGAGTTTGGTCATATAGATCTTCTCCACAGCTGCAATATAGATAGTCTTCAACCGTGTGGTGTATGTTTGAGGCAGAGGTACCTGCAGCAAAGGCGATAGATAAAGTTATTTCTATGGTATGCATATGAGGATTAGGCACGATAGGATATTTTTCCATGACTATGGCGATAATTTTTTTTCTCTGTACCTCGGAATGTATTGGAGCATCTGTGAAGGCATCAAGTTGCAAGGGTACAATTTTATTTCCATTGACAGGAAGAGGCATACTATTAAAAACCTGGGTTCTGTTTGAGGTAGACAACAGAGTTCGTGTTACGCCACCGAGGAAACTTCGGATTGTCGCTTCATGGTAAGTGCTGCATCTTCATGATTATGGTGCACGCAAATCGCAGACGCTGGATGCAAGTTCTTCAATAAGGGTGTGCAGTTTTTGCCTCATGCTATTCATCTCTTCCGAGATCTTCCAACATTGGGAAAAAATGCTGAACTTGGTTTTGTATAGGTCCTTCAGCTCTGCAATGATGAGGTAACTGTAGTCTGGTGCCTTTAGCTCATATCCAGATGGAATACTCAAAGCGAAACTGTCCTTTAGGTTTGCTATGCCTGCAGATTAGTTGTAAGGTTTAGGTTAAAGTAATATACAAATTATTGGAGACTCAGTAGGTTAAAGTAATCTAGGAATTATTAGTGGATCAGTATACCTGTTCTTGTTGGTTTCGAAGACGTAACCGGTAATATTGTGAGTGGATCGATGAATATCCGTGGACTATGTGCTGGTTTCAGAATGCACATTCTGAGTCAGTATAAATGTGTACATATATTCAATGAATTTACAAACGGTGCATTGCAGTGATAACAGATAATGGTATTAGGTACAGACCTGTGATCCATGGAATTTGAGCCCATCCATGTTCTTTGGACCATGACAACATTTCAAGACAGGAGTGTTCCACATTTAACACCGGGTTTGTCAGAATTTTGACCTGTGTCATGGGATCTTCCACATGAAGGATAAAGTTTGGGGCTTGATATGATATGTCTGATGGACTCATATAGACGCCTAGTTGCTGCATGATGGTTTGAATAACCTCTTGCTGGTCATTGATATTGGGATCATGGTCTGCACTTAGCCTTGCGATGATTGAAAATGGAATATGATCTCGCGGGTCTGTATGAAACATTAAAGGCAAATGTTATTGTGAGTGAATCTAAATACATGGCAGAAATTTTTAATTTTGAAATACCACCTTTTCTAGGTGGTGGCAGCGACATGCTTGGATACCTTGGTTTCAATGGACCACAAAAAGCCTAACATAGTTCACTCAATATGTAAACATCATTAACTGTGGATGACGACCATCTTGTAGCACATTGGGAACACGCAAAACTGAGTCCAGGCAAATTAAACTAACCCACCAAAAAGGGGAATATCAGCCAGTATATAGGATATGCAAAATTTAACCGACCTGTAGATGACCAGTAGGCTTCAAACTGCACAGATGAGATACTCGGCGACCTCCCCGGTCGCCCTTGATTTGCCTGTAAGGGAAGCAATGTATCTAGAGAAAAGACATGGGTACAATGTATTCATTCATTAGTAGAAACTTGTACTCTCTGTACATCAGAATATCTATTACCACTCTAAAGAATGAGTGTTATCAATAATTAGCAAACAATCAATTATAAATGGAAAACATTTAGACGTCATACTAAATCAAAACAAAAAAGAGTTTTTTCTATGGATTGCAGATACAATATGTAACAGGTAAAAAAAAACCTATGAACAGCGAAAAAAATCTAGACAGAGGGGAGGAGAGAGCGCAGGTATATATGCTGTCGGGAGGAACCTGATTTGGACAGCGAACCTGATTTGAAGATTACAGAGTATTGTTCATGATCAATCCTGACAACCGGCACAAATCAAGCATCCTAAAATTCTGTATAATGTGCCCTCAAAATTAGAGGGTATTGGGCATAATCGTGGATGCCAATTATTTCCAAATTGGAGATACGAAACAGAAAGAGTTTATTCTCCGGATTGCAGATACGATATCGAACCTGATTTGAAGATTAGAGGGTATTGTTGATGATCAATCCTGACAACCGACACGAATCAAGCATCCTTAAATTCTGTTTAATGTGCCCTGCAAAATTATAGGGTATTGGGCATATAATCGTGGATGCCAATTATTTCCAAATTGGAGATACGAACAAGATTGAAGAAGAACGCACTCTGTGTCCGCGATGGGGCTGAGAACTTGAGAGGGCATACTTATGGAGTGTACCATATGAATCATAGAAGGCATGTAACTCAGAGATCGGCCATCATGGAGACACAAATGCTGTCCAAAAGAGGAAGCGGTAGGCGCCAAGGGACCCAAGAGGAAGCTCAAGCGGAAGAACGGCAAGGCGCATTTGAGGGCCTCAAATGGAGAGGGCTCCGTGAATGCCGCGAGGGACACGCGACGGACGGGACAGGAGGTGACGGCGACGCGAGGAGCTGCGCGTGGACGGGAACGGCGAGGGTGACGGCGCGCCGCGGGGGCCGCCGCGCCGACGGGAACGGCGGCGGGTACGCAACAGCCGGGAAAGCGGAGGGGCGGAAAAACGCGTGCCGATCACGGACGGAAACGGATGTCGACGGACGACGCGCCAAGCCGGGGAACGGCGGCTGCCACGCGCTGGCGGGGAAACGGGATGGACGGAAACGCAGGCGCTGGATGACGGGCGGGCAACGAATGCGGAGGGTACGAAGGAGTTTACGGTGACGTGGCTTCACCACGGGGCGAGAACTCCTAAGTGGGGGTTTCCCATATAGAAGTTTTAGATGGAGTAGAGGAGTAGCAACTTGACTGACACAAGTCCTTAGTATATTCCTCTTTCATCGACGTATGCGCACTTGAGTCTTCGCTAATCTATTCAGAAAAGAAAAAACTTTTCAGTAGTGACACAGACCGAGCGCCGGAACTACAACAAAGTAATAAAGCTGGCCTGCTGGGGTCACATGCACGCGTTACGCGTGTCGCGTGTCATGTGCTCGGTGATCCGCTGCTATTGTTTCCACTAGTGGCATCTCTCGATTTGGTACATGCATGTGATCAGATGGAATGAAAATAAATTTAATTCCTCAGGTATATATCTCATAACCATATTGTGACTCCATTCATTCCTCAGGTAGCAAGCATCCTTTAGTAAAACTTTAATTTACAGTCCACTGCTTCTGTAAATATGTTCAGGCAAGTTAATAATTTAGCGCCACCTGTCTCTTGGTTGTTTAGCTTCCGAGTAATACAGTAACTTGTATCAGTACACTGACTATCCGGCCTTGCGCTGCTCCTAGTGAAACAACCTTTCAATGATGGCCAAAAAATTTAGTCCAATTTAAAATTGCAACCGGGACAGCGTTCAATTTATCGGAAAAAATTTCGCTGTAAAAATAAAACAAAAATAATACCTGATTTCCTAGAAAATTATATAAGTTCTCTAAAGCATTTAACAACAAGAACTAGCACGTAATAGTATTGATATAATAGAGTATCATACTTTCGTGTAGGTGGACTAGTGAAAATTAGAACCTCAGTGATAAATACATTTTATCGAACTTCGGCGATAAACTGGATTATCGGGTTTATTGAAATTTCGCCGATAAAATTTTACCGCCATCTATAATTCGGACTGTAAGGACTCTATCAAAGACAGGATGATGTAATCCTTTATGTTAAGCAAAACAAGGATTAGTTGACATGCCATACTGAGTGGGTTTATGTTCAAGATTTGAAACCTTTAGTGGTTAATTACATCGATCTAGGAAGAGCAGCTTGCAAGGACTCCAGATCGAGTCCGTTTCGCTCGGTCTCTGAGAACGAATCTGATCAGAAAGGAGCTATACCTTCAAATCTGGGCGTTGAGGACGGAAGGGAGGTCGGGTGCAACGGCTTCTGGAGTGGATCTCGTCGGTGAAGACGGAGTTAAGTTCAGGGACGGCGGCAGTGGGATGGAGACAAGGAGCTCAGAGACGGAGAAGATTTCAGGCTTGGAGGAAGGAAGGCTGCAGCTCGCTTGCTAGAGAGCTAGTAACCTCCCTCGTGATGCTTATCGATCCATCCGTGACCGCGAGTCGTCAGTCGTCGGCCTGAGCCATCTCCTGGAAAATCCACAGCTTTCTTTTTCTCAAGTGGCAGACACATGTCTTTATCAACTTTACTTTACTTTACTTTATTTAGTTTATACTCCTTGCATCCTAAAATAAATGACGTTTTTCTTCTCGAGAAAACTGCTGTCAGCAATTATATATCAAAATATATCATTAGAAATATCTTTAAATCTAGTTTTTAATAAATTTATTTAGAAATATAAATATTGCACGTAGTTTATACAAATCGAGTCAAACTTGTAGACGAAAACCCAAAACATCACTTATTTTGGGACGGAAGGAGTATTCTGTTTACTACAGTATTATTTGGTGGTACTAACTTCAACAAAAAGCAAGGCATTGAATTGGTGTCCACACTTTTTCTCTGGCAAGCTAGAACCGTCATGGGCACCGCCTTCTGTATTTATGCAAATTAACTATTTTTTCCCAGGATATTATGCGTACGTATGCGCTGGTAATACTGTATTAAACTGTAAATAATCATCTTTTTTCTAAAAGCTCGCTGGCCTACAAATGTAGAATCATGAAAAATTGGCTTTGGACGCACTATCACTACTGTAGTATCGATTTTTTGAGAGGGAGAAGTGCATTGTTGTTTGGTCATCAAGTCAAAATTGATTATGCTTGCTTATAATTACATAGCAACAATGCCAAGAGCTTTGCTGCACATAAGGTTTGCTTTATTTCTGCTCCGTTGTACTTCCGCCTTCCTCTGTTGACAGCCATTCACAGTTCACAGTGAAGGCTCGACCTGGCCATTTGCTCTGCCTCCCTCGGAAAGCAGAGGGCCGGCCTTGCATATTTTGTTGTAGTGCAATGTCCGTGCGAAATCAAGTCGTGTTGCCATATTTTTCCTTGAGTTGTTTGTATCACGAGTCACGCCCATCGATTCAGGCACACAGGCACTCGCTTTTATTATCGGATTTTTGAAGCTGCACCGCAGCCTGTCCTCTTCAATCCGTCCCTTTCCCGCAACGGTGGTGTTAGCAACCAGCCTGGGAGCCCCGCTGCAGAGGATGCTCGGTCAACAAGGAGTGAACAGGCCTCGCCACCCCGTACCCCAAGGCCCAGGAGGTCGGCTCGGCCCAATCCAAAGATAGCAGGCCCAGAGTGGAGCACCTGAGTATACATACCTGGCAAGACAGCAGAGCAAGGCATCGAAGGAGAAATTCCATTTTGTAACCGCTCTTAGTTTTCCCCTTTCTTCTTCCTCCGAGCTGCTCTCGCTGCGGCGAGCTTTTTTCTGTAATTGAACTCGAGAATTGCTATGAAATTTATCGTTGCTGGAGTGATTAGTGTATCCCCTCCGTGATTGTGCTAACATTGCTATGTCCCGGATTTATTTCGGGATTTTCCGTACGCATGCATTAAGTGGTACGTCTCCGTCGATAGCGGGCGCCCGGTGGTGACTTCGAACTTCAAGATTTGCCGGCTCATCCCTCATAGGGGTAGGGTTTGCGTTGTGTTCATAGGGGTGAGTGTGCGTGCGTGTTGAGCGTCCGCGTTGTCTGTGTAATCTCAAAAAGAGACTCGTCCTATCCTGATCCCCTCCCCATCCACACTTCACCCGTCGGCAGCACTCTCTGGGCATGATGGATCCCAACATCCAGCTCTTGCTCGATCAGTTCGCCGAGCTGAATCGTCGTCTCGACGAGCAGGAGGCGGGCATGGCTCGCCGCTTCAACGAGCTGGAGTCAAGCCTCGCGGACAGGAAGTGCCTCGTCGACACCCGCATCGCTGATCTGTCGCGCCGTCTCTGCGATGTGGAGGCTGCGCCGGCCGATCCCCAAGTCTCGGTGGTGCAAGGACGCCTCGCGACGGCGGAGGCCAACTTCACCGACCGCGACGCCGACGTCGACGCTCGCCTCACCGGTCTGGAGTCGCTCCGGGTCGGCCACGTCGCCGACGAGTGCGTCGCCCGTGTGGAGGCCCTTGAGACCGTGACGCGGAAGATCCGGGGCTGGCGTCCATGTGCGGACGGCGGTGTGGAAGAGATCCGCGGCTCATCCCGCAACCTCGAGAGATCTTCAAGGTCCCCGGTGTTCGATGAATTGCTACCAGGCGTCGTGCTGCAGGAGATCTCGGCGGCCGCGTGCCCATCTGCCGGACCAACCGCCACCCAGCCCGTCGTTGGGCACCGCGTCGAATCCGGGGCTGTGACGGCCTGGGTCCATGATCAAACATCTGGTACGTCACACACCATTCCTTCCCCTGTTTTCAGTTCGTCGTTCCACCATGGCGCACGCCCACCACCACAACCACCATTGCCTACACCAATCCACCAGCCCCCGCTCTACACCCAACATCAACCACCTCCAATTCCCACCCAACCTCCAGATCCTCCTCGTCAGTCCGCACACCACACTCTAGCAGCATTTCAGCCCCCCATTCCTCATCCAGTTCCACCATCAGACTGACCATACCTTCTTTGTCCACAACAAAGGTAGATTGCCTAAAGTCCCCTTCCCTCGTTTCGATGGTGACAACCCTCGTCGTTGGCGCCATCGGGCCGAGAAATACTTCCGCATGTATTTCGTTGAAGAGCCCCTGTGGATTGAGATTGCTGAAATGCACTTCGATGGCCCCGCATCACTGTGGTACCAGTCCATCGAACACCAAGTGCCTACTTTGTCCTGGACTTCCTTTTGTGCACTGATGCATGATCGTTTCGATCGTGTGCGTCACGAGTCGCTCATTCGCCAAATGTTCCATATCAGTCAAACTTCCACAGTCACCGATTACCTTGCACGTTTCACTGAACTCACTGATCAATTAAAAGTCTACACACCACAGCACGACGAACTGTCATTTACCATGCGATTTGTGGATGGCTTGCATCCCGATATTAAGGCAGCTGTTATGATTCATCAGCCCCAAACATTGGATACTGCCGCAAATCTTGCTTTGATACAGGAAGAGGCGCTTTCCACGGCGCGTCCGGGCCGCCATGGTGATTGGTCATCGTCAAGACAGTCGGCAGTACCAAAGTATCAGTTGCCGCTTCCACCGCATGGTCGACCTGCTGCTCCACCTCTGCTGCCGCCTGCAACGGTGGCGCAGCCAACGCAGGCCACTGCGACCGCTGCCCCAGCTACCAACGAGAACCCACTCGTGGCTCTGAAGAGATACCGCCGCGCTCAAGGCCTATGCTTCAAATGCGGCGGCAAGTGGACACGGGAACATCGTTGCCCTCCCGAGGTGTTGTTAGCAGTGGCACATATCTGGGATTCTGTTGAAGAGGACAATGCTGAAGATATGACTTCTGAGCCTGAACCAGCTACCGAGCAAGTGTTTCTGGCCGTCAGTAAAGCTGCGCTCAATTCTTCGCCATCTGGCCGCGTTATTCAGTTCACTGGCCTTGTTTAGGGTATATCTGTATCTATCCTCTTGGACTCTGGCAGCTCTGCTTCATTCATCAGTACAGAGTTAGCGGCCAAGCTGTCAGGGGTGCCTGTCCTCACATCTTCCAATAAGGTACAAGTCGCAGGTGGTGGTATTCTCTCTTGCTCTCAGCTGATTCCTCAGTTACAGTGGACAATTGGTCAGTTGACATTCACATCTGCCTTCAGAGTGATTCCAATTGGGGCCTTTGACATGATAGTAGGAATGGACTGGCTTGAATCGTTCAGCCCGATGCATGTACACTGGTCTGAAAAGTGGTTTGTTATTCTTTATGATGGACAGTGGGTGTGTCTGCAGGGCCAGGACTCTACATTGCCTGATAAGATTTTGCTGCACATATATGCTCAGGAGTCGGCAGCTCCATCAACTCAGCAGGCACCAGTATATCCTCCTGCTATTCAGTCTCTTTTGGACCGATTCCCTCAAGTTTTGGAGCCACCAACGGGACTGCCGCCGTCTCGGCCGTGCAACCATGCAATTCCTCTGATTGCTGGCGCTCAATCGGTTTTCATCAGACCATATCGCTACCCGCCAGCCTTGAAAGACGAGATCGAGCACCAAGTAGGTGCTCGCCCAGGAGGGACGCGAGCTCGTCTGTGCGGGGATGGCACTCGGCGGCTGGGATGGCGCCGCGACTGGACGCAGCGAGCTTGGCGCGCAGACGCCGCATGGAGGAGGGGGCACGCTGCTTCGCTGCGTGTTCGCGCGACCGGCAGCGCGCCGTGGGCTTGGTGCTTCGGAAGGGAGCGGCGCAGCTCCGCAGCTGTGGCCGGGTCATGCGGCGGCGACAACAAGGTCCGGCGACGGTGAGGTCCTAAGCTGTGGCCGGTCGTGCGGGGGCGAAGCTCGGTGGCTGGGATGACGCCGCGATTAGGTGCGACGAGCGTTGGACTAGAGGGTTTGCCGCGGGATGACTGGACGGTGATGTCAAGGGGTATTTATAGGGGGCCCCTGACTTCGTAATCATGGAAAATACAAAATTCATATTCCTAAGTTCTAAACTTCATCTCTTCAGCGAAGTTGTTTTCGTCATCTTCGCCCAAGAGCTTCCTTGAATCCATCAGCGAAGTTGTTGTTTCTAGCTTCGCTTGATATTCAAGACTTTAGGTTTTTGCTTTGATCTTTTTCTTGTCTGGCGAAGCCGGCACATGCGAAGCCGTCTTGACCTCCTTCGCGGTCTTCGCTCTTGAGATCTCGATACGGTGATTTGCTTCTCGCGAAGTCGACATTGACATTCCTTGCTGCCTTCTACAAGTGTCGTCCGAAAATATCCTGCAACTTCAAAGTTTGGGATGATGTTTACAGAAAAATCAAAGTTAGGACCCAACAGGAGCCTTCATGGTTCCGGTGATCTCAAGAAGAATATGATCTTCAGTTCTATATATAGTTGTAGGTCTAGTTGTGCACTTGTGGTGTGAGTGTGTGGTGTGTGTGAGTAGCGTGGGCGTGCATGTACAAGATACTATAGCTGTACCTAGACGACAGGTTTCAAATAAAAAAAAAGAAAAGAAAAGAACCATGCATAAATAAATAACAGCTATACTCACGAGAGGGTTCAAATAAAAAAAAAAAAAAAGAACCATGCATAAATAAATAAAGATAATTGAAATATAAAATGTGTACTAACTACTAAGCGGTACTGCATAAAGTATAGTACCCCTGCACGTGTAGGTGCACTGCCTTGTGAGCCAAAAAGTAATAAGTACTTGATACCAGAATATCTACATGATTTATTTCTAATATGGTCGTGCAGCAATTAATCTTTATCTTCGGCGAATGTAGCGGATAGTCGGCGACTTGATATGGCTCATCTTATTGTACTCAGATGAGCTGCTGCCTGTTAACAAGGAGGACTCGTACAAAAAATCCTCTCAGTGTAGTTGTCACCTGAGTATGTGTCTGCTTTACACGAATAGGCTGGGAAGAACAAGATCATTATGTACAAGCTACTTGACGGACATCTTGTTCTACAAGTGGAATTGTGAAACGGTCTGTTTGCTTCACAACGTTAGAACGACCAATAAGGCAAATGGAGTGACGGACAAATAGGTGTCGATTTGACCACCAAGGCCACCATGCTTTGGTTCCTCAGTTATTCACAACTCACAAGGAAGGCTCGTCCTGGACATTAGCCCTCTCTCCGTCAGAAAGCAGAGCACCACAATCACCATGATAATCTATCATGGATCAGCCTACCATGTTGGTGCTCCTATTTCTGCTCGCAGTTTATTACAAATCCTGCACCTCAGGTCCATTACTTGTACAAATATACATAGGTCTAAAAAGCAGCGAGCGGCAGCTGCTGGTACATAGGTCTATTACCAGGTTCAAAACATACATAGTAGAAGAAATAAAAAAAAAAAAAAAAAAAAGGTAAATATAGAGGCCCAAGACTACAAAAGTAGCTCCGGTTTGCAATGATTCGGCAGTATGTCTTTCGTAGTCCTCTGTAGACAGTCTGGGTGTGACCACTGACCACTGGCAGCAAGCAAAGCAATTGAGCAAACAGAGTCCTGGCCGCTGCAAGCTCGCACCATGCAACTCCGCCATATAATAAGGATCCCTGCATATATATTAGTTACAGGATCAATGGATAATGATACTTCAAAATTGAGTGCGTACTGAGCGGTACTACTACGTAGTAAGTACTATGACTGCACAACATGTAGGTGCGGTGCACTGCCTTGTGAACCAAAAAGTAATACGGAATACAAGTTACCTGAAAATATACGTGATTTATTTATGAAATGGCAGCGCATCAATTAATCTTTTTGTCTGAAGCAGCGCATATAGTGCGTGACTTGATATGGCTGATCTTGTCATACTCACAGGAGCTGCTGCCTGTTAACAAGGACTCGTACAACTTCCTGCTGCAAGTCAACTTGAGATACCTTGGGGTTACTGCTGCCACATATTCCGGAAGTTTCTCCATTCTGTGATCCTTCATCTCCATGCTGTCTAGTCTCTAGCACCTCCACATCTGCACAGTATAAGATCTTAATTCTCTGCAGCTTAGGGAGATTGCTGATCCTTTTCAGCTTGGGGCAGTCCAATACGTACTTTAAGTTCCACAATTGATGGGAAGTTCTCTATATATGTCAGATTCCTCAGCTTGTATAGGCGCAGTTCTCTTAGAGCATGCCTCCTGCTACTGGCGAGTCCTGGTGGAAGACAACTCAGCTTGCAGTTATCAATTTCGAGAACCTTGAGTGCGGGCATGGCCAGGACATCTACTGTTGCATCCTCGCCCTGCTCCTCCCAATCCCATTCCTCCCATTCACACAAGCCAACCAGATGAAGAGTTGCCAGATTAGGAAAACCTACTACTGCTATAGTAGTGACAATACATCCACCAACTGCCAGGGAGGAGGGTGTCTGGAACTCCGGCCCAACACTCTTGATGGCGGGTGCGCTATGAATTTCTAGCATCTCCAAACTAGGGAGCTGGCACAAACCATTAGGGAGTTGGGTGCAACAAGAAACATTGGTCATCTTTAAAAGCCTCATGCTCTTAGAGACCCATGTAGCTGGAACCATCATCCAATTTGGTAGCCTACAACCAAAGTATCCTTGAATGCCTAGATGTCGTATGCTGCATGGAGGGCTGAGCTTCTCTATGACCTCCTCCATGGCTCGCTGCTGCTGCTGCTTGTTGATTTCATCCCTCAGTTCCATGAATCCGCTGTTACTCCAATATAATCCCAAATAGTCAAGTTGCTCCTTGCTACTAATCAGGGCCATTTCAGCCAACGAGCCAGCTGGCACATTTTCTAGACCATGTAAAGTGAGATGCCTAAGCTGGGACAGAGGCCCTATCTCTTCCAAGCTGCACCAGTTGCTGCCCCCATTCTTGTCCAAATATACTCGGAACCCATAAAGTGTTCTTAGATTTTTTAACAGGCCTAACCCCTTGGGTATTAAAACATTGTCAGAAATCATATTGAGAGTTCTTAGATGCAGAAGCTGTGTAATGCAGCTAGGAAGATGGTCTAGCTGCGGACATTCCTTAACCACAAAGTGCTGCAAGAACTTCATCCGATGAATGTCTCCAGGTAGCCTAGAAATATTTGTGCACTCTAAGTGGAGGTATCTTAGGTGCCTCAGCTGACATAGAGAGTCAACCAATCTATCACATTCAGTACCACTTATAAGAAGCACTCTTAGGGTAGACAAACTCTCTAATGAGTCACCAGGATTGACATTAATTCTGCAATTTATAATTAATGTTCTTACTGATTTTTGCCTCTTTAGAATATCCCACTCCAGTGCTGATTTGGTTGATCCTATAGAAAAGCGACGCACATGGCTGATCCTGCTACCATCTTCATCTTCCTCATCCTGTACCACCAATGATTCTTCCTTAGACATAAACTTAGCAAAAGATCGCACCACGTCACGCATGGTGCATGAGTATCGAGTGAGTGCTGATTCTTCAGTTGGCTCAATAAGATTCCTCGTGATTAGCTCCTGGTAATACCCATCTGCTATTTCTTCTAGCCGATCACCATATGAAGTACTGCTTCTGTCTGGTGGATTGATAAATCCCTCACTGATCCACATCTGAACAACTACACGTTGCCTAAAACTTGTACCTACTGGGAAAAGTGAGCAGTACAGGAAACACTGCTTCAGCTGCGGAGGCAAATCCTCATAGCTCAAATAGATCGCGTTGTCCAGTTCCTTCGGTAATCCAGCTACTGACCATGCATGATGGTTCAAAACAGCCTCCCAATCATGCTCGCTTCGAACATCGTACTTAGCAGTCCTCCCATCACTTTGATAGCAAGTGGTAAACCTCCACACTTACTGATAATTTTCATTCCGACATCTTTCAGGTGATCAGTTCCATCACATACCTGCCAGTGTTTTAAGACTACTTATTGGCAAACAAATATCCATGCAACCATTTCCACTAATAAAACATTGAATTTACATTATTTATTTGTAAAACAATGATAAGCCATTAGTTGATTAAAATATATTCTTTTGTATCCTGCCTCCTAGAAGAATCTCGAATGCTAAGTTTCAGTTTGCCATTTGTGGGACAACCTCACGAGGAACAGGGCTGCCCATGGAAGTTCCACCCAAAGCGTTAAATCTTGCATATAAATTGCTGAAAATGATTTCTGATTTTAGTAGTCAATTTTAGGTGTAGATAAGTCAGCATGTCCTTTCAATTGTTTATGCACTAGAACACCTACAATTTAAGGAAGGAATTGATATATCTTGAGTTTCACCCCGATTGGATCCACTAGTTTGACAACGGAGGATCGAATTAGGCTTGTTTGACAATGGAGGATATTATTGCCCTATCTTTGAACTTAGGCGAATTTGAAATAGTTTGAATTAGACCAAACTAATAAATGAAGCCTCAAGGACAAATGAAGAGGTTTTATCATATATTAATCAAGGTTGGAGTTGGTAATTTATATAAATGGTACTTTGGGCATAATTTTCATAATGCGTGGAGTGTGTAATTTGAAGGGTTTTTATTTTTCTCCAGTAGTACAAGTGGCTAATTTAGATACTAATGGAAGAAATGGATAGTTTAGATGCATGTTTAGGTGTCTTTTGATATTTTTAATAACAATATAGGTGGAAAATTTTTTGTTGCATATCAGTGTTTAAACTTTAGATTATTAATAATGGCCCAGGGAATAATAGAACATCTTTTCTTATAAAACTACATTTTTATGCTTTCGAATGAATGATATCAATATGCAATAGTTTTTGGAACAAATGATATCAAAACAAGCTCTAAATCTGTAGACTTAACTGAGTGCACACATTGAGTTGGAGCAAACTACAATTTTTGGGTCACTGAATCTTGTATATACTAAGCTGAGTTGGTGGCAATTGTTTGCTGAGCAAGGACCAGGCATAACTCTCCATGTGTTGGTAGAAGGAAGCTCCCATTTGGTGAGCCTGGTCACTAAATCTTGTTGTGATGAGGACCCAATTTCCCAGGTGTTTCTGGCTGGCATTTCTAACTGGAACACTAAGCACATGACTCCATGCTTTATTACTCCATACATCATCTAAAACCAGAAGAAACCTGCCCATGGACAAGGTTTCAGTGAGCGTCCTTGTGAGAAGTGTCTTTTTCTTGCTCCCCACCATGGTCTCCACCAGCATGTTTGATTACAATCCTGAGTAGATCAGCCTCATCAAAGTGTTGGGTGACGCTCAGCCATATCTTTAGTTTGAAGTGTTCTTCGACAGTTATACCATTGATGATGTTTGTTCTATCACTGAAGATCTTTTGAGCAAGGGTCGTCTTTCCCATGCCACCCGCACCTATAATGGACACCACCTTGAGCTCGTGCTTGTCATCGGTAATTAGCAATTGAGCAAGCTCCTTTGTATCCTTCCCAATCTTCTCACCCACGATGGCTGACTGATTGAACTCAGATGTCATCTAATGATTGGACCTTTCAGTAGCAGCTAGCATCCTTGGCTCTGGCATGGAACCAAGGCCAATATTGAACTTGAACTTGTCTACCTCCTTGTAGATGTTGTCTAGTCGCTGGTTGAGCTCCTTGATGCTCTTGCCTATCTTGTCTTGAACACATGGTTGATTTAGGTCATATGTGTGATTGTCAACAGTCAACATTTTGCTTCTATTTTCTCTTATTTTTTATGCTTCGGCTATGTTCACTGGCACACGTGGAGTGTGTCGAAGTCGTATCTCTTGGTTCGTGTTGTACAGGTGTGGAGCTCGGAGATGGTAGCTAACGGCGAGGTGAAGGGGCCAAGGAGGACGTGCCGGGCCGACGGACCGCGGAGGTGAAGGACGGACGTGAGGCTTGGACCGAGGGACAGGATCGCCCGGGTGGCTAGCCATGGTGGCTGACATCCGGGACATCAACGAATGCAAGAGGACATGGCGGGACCGTGTCGATCGGGTCAAGACGGCGTGCGCGGTAGAGCGGGGAGCTCGGATGACTTGGCGACTTGGGCAGTCAAGACGGCGATGACACGTGTCGAGAAGGTTTGGTGGTTTGCCCTCAAAACCATCGGTGCAAATTTCGTGGTTTGGGCCTCAAAACCATGGGCGGGTTTGGTGGTTTGGGCCTCAAAACCATCGGGCCGGGCAGGTTTCGCGGGTTTGGGCCTCAAAACCCGGGGCGTTCGGTGGGCCGGAAGGGCGGCACGTGGCGGCATCTGGGAGATTGCGTGGAGCGATGCTACAGATGAGGAGGCGCGGTGGCCGTCGGATCGAGAAAATATCCAAGTCCGACCATTATGCCCCGCTAAGTGGTTTTAAACAATTGTATCCATACGGGTAGAGTAGTAATAGCACGATCACTAGGACTTGGGCTATAAATATCAAAAGCAGTCCCTTCCCCGGACTTGCCTCTCCAGTTTCCATTAGGGTTTCCCAGTCTGTAGTTGTTCTGAGTGGGAGAGGTCCAGACAACTATTTTGTGAATCTGTTCGTAGGAAGCACACCCCTCGGTGTGTGCATGCCCTCTGGGCTTTTGGGATCGATCCGTGTCTCCGAGATGAGTTGTTCTGTGTTCTTGCTCTACGAGATTTTCGCGCTCTCTTTTTCCCTTCCCCCTTCTCTTGCTCGATTCACGAGTTATTGACCGTTTTGGTTGATTCTTGTTGCTGTAATCCGTTCGTGACCATGAATCAAAGAGATTCACCCAAGGAAATCCGTTGAATCCTCTTGAGTCATCGGATTTGAGCGATTTTGTGTTCGGGTCGTTTTTTGGTTAGGGTTTGAACGCAATCTGAAATTCCCAGAGTTCAGTTCGATTTTAGGCTATGATTTTTGGGAATAGATTCGTGCTGTGGTCTATTTTATCTGGTTGATTTTTGAGCTCAAACCATGGAGATTTGGTGCGGATTTCAACAAGTTTTTGGGGTCGCGCTCTCCCCGTTCGTGAGCCAGTTACTGTTCTGTTCTAGCAGTCAAGGTGTCGTCCGTCGTTCTAAGTTTCCTGCGGCGGTGGCGCTATCAAGCAAAGGCAGCCCTGCTCGAGTGCTTCGGATCGTCTTATATAACCCAAGCGTAGCTCATAGGACTTTGCTAGGATAGGCTCTCAAGATTATGGTTACCTAAAGCTTTTGCTTGAGGGTATAAGATATTTATAGATAGGCGTGGAATTCATAGTGAAAAGGAAAAGAATAGAATAGATGAGTTAAAAAGATAAAAGAAACAAAAAGAAAAGAATATGATACAAGGATAAGGTAGATTCAAAGTCAACTCAAAGAATCCGTTTCCCAAAGAACGGCGCCAGAAATGCTTGTTGGTATTTGTTAAGCCCACGTAAATATTTATAATTTGTATAATCCGCAAGCGCATGGATACCGGTGAGCACTTCACCCGGAGAGGGGTTTAAATATCGAATCCACAGGGAAACGGGTGACGGAGACTACGATCTAATCTTAACCCGAAGTAGCACAAGACTAAAAAGGTTGAGGGTATAGAGAGGTTTACTAAGATAGCTAAATCTTAATTTGGTAAGTGATGTTGATAATATTCTTATGGGGATGTACTCAAAGGAAAGTAAGGCCGAAACTCACTATTCCCCCAGTAACTTGTTCCTACTTAGTCCTATCCAACGGGATGTGGAATCCAAAGGAATCAATGGTACTGTCACTACCACGAACTACCACGCTCCGGAAGGTAGCGTGTATCTATGAGATACCCGAGCCTAAGCACCACACTTACACTACGAATATTACCTTAACCTATTGCAATAGATTAAAGTACTCAAAGGAGAGACTCATAGACCAATAAGAATAAATATAAACAATATAACTTACTAAAAGAAGAAGTAGATTACTAGAGTAATTCCAAATGTAGATTAACTTCCACCGAGGTACAAGTATGGAGATAGTACCGACAAGCCGGCACTTCCTCCGATTCCTTCCCTCTCTCTATCTCTCTTGTTCTAAAGATTAGAACTAACTAGTTCTAATCCTCTTATACTAACTCTTCTAATTGTAGTTCTAATATGCTTCTAATTATATTCTAATTCACTAATCCCTTAGAGAGAGTTGATCCTTACAAGGGACCCCTCTACAACTAAGAGATAATGAGATAGAATGAATTAATAATGAATTAGGGTTTCACCCTGGGGTCAGGGGGTCTTCTTATATAGGCCTTGGCGATGAACGATAGCCCTTGGATCAAACCGACCTTGGCAACGGTGTAGATACAACCCTCAAAGTCGGTTACAAACCGACATAAAAAGATGAACCCGATTGGGTATAATTGCCTAGCGGCCGGCACAAAATTGCTGGGCGGCCGCCGGGTAACTGCCTCCTCTCGGCCTCTCGTCTTTTAAATTCGTGTCCTCTCGTATCTTATAGAATGTTTTAGTCCACTTTTTCGGGTTGAGTTACTTCATGGTCAAGTCTTGTCATTGTATGAGATGTATATTCCTAACTTTCTCCATTCTTCTCTGCATTTATCTATCAAGTCTCTCGAAAAGATATAAATCACCAAAACTCGTGGAATTATGTTAGTTAAACCCCTAGACTTATATTGATATTCATTTTAAGCCCTTATTTCATGTTAGTTGACTAGTAATTTTATGCTATAACAGGTGTCAACAAGCTCCCCCAAGCTTACCTTTGCTAGTCCCTAGCAAAGCCAAACTTTAGCAATGGATCGGGGAGTTGCTACAACGCTTTCACGCCTCAACAAGACACATGCTTTCAAACAAAATTTCTCCTCCAGATAAAAATAATTTGTTCATTCTTCAACTTACCCATATTACCTTTAACCATGGAGCTTATAGCTATCTTAGTAAACCTCTCTATACCCTCAACCTTTTTAGTCTTGTGCTACTCCGGGTTAAGATTAGATCGTAGTCTCCCTCACCCGTTTCCCTGTGGATTCGATATTTAAACCCTCTCCCGGGTGAAGTGCTCACCGGTATCCGTGATGCGCTATGGGATTATACAAATTATAAATATTTACGTGGGCTTAACAAATACCAACAAGCATTTAAAGGCGCCGTTGCGGGAAACAGATTGCCGAGTTGACTTTGAATCTCCCTTATCCTTGTATCATATTCTTTTCTTTTTGTTTCTTTTATCTATTTAACTCATCTATTCTATTCTTTTCCTTTTCACTATGAATTCCACGCCTATCTATAAATATCTTATACCCTCAAGCAAAAGCTTTAGGCAACCATAATCTTGAGCCTATCCTAGCAAAGTCCTATGAGCTATGCTTGGGTTATATAAGAATGGTTCAGAACTAGCCTTCTCGGGAGAAGGTGAGGCCAACCCACACTCACACCTACGAAAAGTTTGAGGAAATTATGGGATGCTTTTATTATGGAAGGCATATCCCGATAATACCTTACGCCGGAAGTTCTTTCCGTACTCTTTGACGGAAAAGCTAAACAAAGGGTATTACTTGAACGTAGAGAGAGTGAAAGGAGATTGGGAAACATTAATGTCCAATTTTTGTACCTATTTCTTTCCCACCTCCGAATAGCCCGTCTTCGTATAGAACTTTTAACTTTTAAACAAGAAAAAGAAGAGTCTCTTAAAGCATCATGGGATCGTTTTAATGACCTTATCAACTTTGGTCCAAACCTTGGTATTCCGCACTCAAATCCTTCTTCAACATTTTTATCCGGGTCTTACTAAGAAAGATGCAAGGGACCTTAATGCAGCTTCGGAGGGCGCATTTCTTTTCTCTGCTGCTATAGAAGCAAGAGATCTCATTGACAGATGTTATGGATACGCCACTCCCACTAGAATCTTTCCCCGAGAAAAATGAAGAATCATCCTCCAATCAAGAAGAAGAAATCACGATAGCTAATTCACAACAATTCCAATCCCAAGACTTAATTAGCTATCCATCCCGAACCACCAACATCCCAAAATCCTCCGGAGGAAGAAGAAATTCCACCTTTGGAAAAAACCTTTGTGAACCTACCTTTAGTGATTTTGGGAGAGTAATAAATTCTCATCCGCATGCGACCTCTAAGTAACCATAATTCAGATTCCTTTAAGGAGATGTCTCTTATTGAAAGTGTTTATAAGAGATTTCCAAGTGATTATAATTCGAATTCTTTTAAGGAGAAGTCTCCATTTGAATGTGCTTATTCTTTCAAAAGACATTGGGAAGAACCCAAGGATGACATGTCTGATCTTGTCATAGAAGAAGAGCAAAGCTATCTAGAAGACAATCTTATCTTCTCCTCTTCTATACCTAGACAAGATAATTTATTCGAACCCATCTCTCAACCCATCCTTGTCCCCGATGAATCCACATATGCTTCCTTCTTTGAGACTCATGATGACCCTAGAAATTTATCACAACAACCTAAGCATAAGGATCATCAAGACCACCAAGAAGAACCACAACAATGGCCTGAGAATGTTAATGACTTATGTGTCACGGCCATTGATTGTATAGACGACACCTTAGATATTATCAGCCTGAGAGACACAAACCCAAGAGATCCTTTAGAAAGTCATGATGAATTAACCTTGGAGTTTGAGAAGGAGGACAACATCAGTGAGTATGAGAGCTGCTTCAAAGACACTTCATCTAGCCCATGTTCACATGATCACCTTCCTAAATCACCTAGTCTCTCTATCACTATCCCACATGAGATCTTCAACCCCCTCATTCTTTCTCCTCCTATAAATTTCGAAAGGACGGTTGTAGATGCATACATCTATAATAAATATTCTAGATCTCGTTGGCATAAAATATTGAGGTAGATTGATGTTGGAAGGAAAACCACTTCATCATCATGAATCACAATTCAATAGGTTTCCCAAGGACAAGCTTGCTGTCCTTAAACAAGCACTTCTTGAGAAATAACATGAGTGTTCACCTTATTGTTATAGTACCCTTGTGAAATAAGCATAGAGATATAAATGAGGAAATATTCCTTCGGTATTCTTGTCGCTAACTATTTCGTGTCTAGAGCAAAAAAGAACGAAGGATGACAAAGTAAGGTATGTCAACCAATCATTATGCAACATGAAATCACATGCATAGAAATATTTTCTTATCATGTTGCTACACTATCTTGGTTGCTTCTACCTTTGAGACATGCTCAATCTACTAAAAATATTATCATGCTCTTCATCTCTCTGTTTAAGTTAATCTCTATAATGCCTTCATGCTATCCTTTATCTACCATAGTATGTTTTTGTTTGGGAATGCTTCTAGAGTGTTTCCAAAGGCTTTTAAATTAAGCATGGTGCTTAGGTTAGAACGCCTTCCTTAATTGAATTAGACATGGAGTCTAGTTTGGTTATTGAACTAAAAATTATACTTGTGTAGACATTGGTATACTTTTTTGGACTAACCCTTGCAGACAAGAAGAAATTTTCAAATAAGCTTGGGGGAGGTCCTGAGATAAACTCATACTAGAGATGAAGCAAGAGAAAGAAGAGGAGTGCCACAAACAAAATCTACAAATAAAAGCACTTGCTCAAGGATTAACTTAAGGATGATTGACATATGGAGAAGGAAGACCAACTCCACTAAGGATAATCCAATCATGCTCTTCCTCCTCACATACTCCCATCACATCTCACATCTTTGGAGCAAGACCCAACTAATCTTTCACAAGGAGGACACGCTTATACACGGATGAATCTTATGGAATAAAGAGAAAGAAGACAAGTTAGGAAAAAAACTATATAAGAGGTCAAATCAAGAAAGCTTCAAGTAAAAAAAAAAAGGAAAGCACCATCACAAGTTACTACAAAAGGCCATCATGCTCCAATACTAAGGTAAGCATCTTGAGGTGAGTTATTGATAAATAAGCTTCCTCTTTATAGCATAAATAAAGAACCAACCATGTTAGAGTAACACCCTTTGCTTGATCTCGACTTCATTAGCTCAACATGTTTTGTTTCTTTTTTGTTGTTCCTAACACCACCTTCTTGATCTCATAGTCTTAATTATATTAGTAAATGTGTTGCAACATTCATGTTCCATCTTCTCGATCTGATCACCCTTGTTATAGAAACAAAAAACACATAAACATTAACTTTATTTTGTTTGATGTGCCTGAGGTTTTAGAGAAGAATGAACTTTTGGTTCTGTTGGTGTTTTCCCCACCAACAGGGCCCATGCACTTGATCTCTCTTGCCTTTGTCTTTGCATGCGGGACACACTTTGAACAAAAAGCGTAAGACTTCATTCTCCCCAAAATTCTACAAGTGAATGTCCCGAACTCACAAAGCATGCACACAAAACAAGAAGCTGCCAACCCTCACTATCAAAGTTTCACTTCAAAATGTTGGACCAAAGAAAAGAACATGGGTGACAAAATTCTACGTAATCACCATCTTAGGAGATACAAATATCAAGATTAGATGATACACTCAAGAAGTAACTAAGGTAAGTAGTCTTGTTCAAGGGACTTAAAACATTGAACCCTCGCCGAAAGGTAACTTCGGTAGTTATCCATATTTAATTCTTAGCATTGTATATTTAATTGCATATTTATCTTTCTCGCATCTTGCATCAAGATATTTACTTCTTTGCATAATCATTTTCCTTTAGCATATTTAATTTCTCGCATTAGCATTGCATTGAAAAATGTAAGAAAGCCCCATGTGAATAATCTTGTGGTGTGTAATAACCCATAAGGAGATTCACCGTGGTGGCAAAAAAATAATTATTCATTCATCTAGTTGCATTTGCATCATAGTTCTTTGCATGCATATAATTTTATAAAACTCTAAAAATATTTTTCCCGCCAAGTTTTACATAGAATAATCATGATCCATATCTAGACACATGAAGCTAGTATGACTAACCCCTAATGCTTAATCAAGTTTCACTAGCTTTGTTGTCTATTTGAGTTCAACAGATTTGAAGGAAGAGAGACATGATAGGTCGACATCATCATCGCCATCTACCTCAACTTCCTCATCATCAATGACCTTACACTTCAATCCAAATTTTGGGGAGAGCACCCCCAGTTATCCGGATAAGTATCTCTACTATATTATTATTAGCTAAATATTTAGTTTGCTTGGTTTGCTAAAGAGTGTGTTAGGAGTCTAGTTTTTATAAAAGTCTAGTTGTTTAAAGAGTCTTTGCTAGAGTTTAAGAATAAATAAATAAGAGTGTACTAGAGGTTTTCTTTTCCACCTAAATAAAATGATCTCTAAAGCTAGTTCTCATGCATGGAAATGATGAATAGTTGCTCCGTCGTAATTTCTTTTCATTACCTAGCTTTCAAGCTTAATTTCTCTTGAGCCTTAAATGCAAAACTGCTTTGACTTGAGACTTACTTTGAACCCTCAAAACCTGTGGGTTATAAATTGCTTGCTCTAAAGTCTAGGTAATTGACGAATATGATATATGAGAGTCTGAGCTGCTATTGATCTTATTCCTAGTGATGCTAGATTTCTGGAGATTTATTTTGAAAATTTAAAAGTGCACATGATAAGTTCCTATGTGACAGTGTTGAACCTCCTACCACGACCACATATACATGCTCCCTAGATTAGAAAAACCTCGCGGTGACAGTTTTGCTTGCTTTTGCATTGAGTTTGTCCAATCTTTGTCGACCCTTAGAAACTTGTCATGCTGATCATGTACACTCCACCACCATTCCACTCATTCCACTCACTACATTCCACTCCACTCGACTCCATACACCTATATGCTATTTCCGCCTCGTAAATACGCATCCACTATATATATACACCACTATCCATTTTCACTTTTAGCCAAAGAAAAATGTTCTACTCCTATCCTAGAGAGAGCAACCAAAAAATATTTCCTATACCCATCCACTCATTGCTAGCCAATATCTTACAAAAGCTCCATTACATTTGTTTATCTCTCAAAAGTTATTGCAAAAGAGGCTTGGGTTGTATACATTAAAAAAATAATAATAAATAAAATAAAATAATAATAATAATAGGGAGATGAAAATGGACAAGTGTTCTATGGGCGAGTAGAGCCTACCTCCCAAAACCAAAGAGATGAAAAATAAACAAGTGTTCGAGGGCTTGTGTAGAGCCCACATCTCTAAAAATAATAAAAGAGAGAAAAATGGACACAAGTTCGAGGGTGAGTAGGACCCACCTCTCTAAAAAAAAAAAAAAAAAAAAAGAAGAAAGAAAAAGATACAACCCAAGGTTCTCTCAAAGTTTTCAAGTTTCAAAAGAGAGAAGATTCCTCAAGGAGCAAAAGTAAGATTTCCCCTCATTCATTCCACCTTACCATATCCCTACCATCACCTACCACTATATTCATTACACCATACACATGCACTACTCAATCAAGCAGACTTGTAACTTTGGATCCATTGCTTGAATTTACAATATATGCTTAGTAAGTAAGTTTAGTCTTCTCCCACCTATGAACTCCACATATAAGCTTTAGATATAGGGTGAGAGAGAAGAAGGCATAGTGTCCTACTGCCTTAGTCCAAAAATACCACATATCATGAGAGAAAGGCAAAACAACCTTGTTGCCTTAGTGAGGATCCACAAATACCACAAATGAGAGACTTGAGAGAGTCATACTAGGAACTTTGAGTTTTATTTTGAAAACTTTCAAAAACTCCAGAAGGACAGTTGAACAAAGAGTTTGAGATATGGTGCTTGACTTGATTGTTCTATCTTTCAATTGCCCAAGATCAAAGAAAAGGCTATAAGCTCCATGGTTAAAGGTAATATGGGTAAGTTGAAGAATGAACAAATTATTTTTATCTGGAGGAGAAATTTTGTTTGAAAGCATGTGTACTGTTGAGGCGTGAAAGCGTTGTAGCAACTCCTGATCCATTGCTAAAGTTTGGCTTTGCTAGGGACTAGCAAAGGTAAGCTTGGGGGAGCTTGTTGACACCTGTTATAGCATAAAATTACTAGTCAACTAACATGAAATAAGGGCTTAAAATGAATATCAATATAAGTCTCTGAAAAGATATAAATCACCAAAACTCATGGAATTATGTTAGTTAAACCCCTAGACTTATATTGATATTCATTTTAAGCCCTTTTTTCATGTTAGTTGACTAGTAATTTTATGCTACAACAGGTGTCAACAGCGAGTCCATCGATTCTCTCTTTGCTAGGTTTCAGACGATCTGCAACAAGCTTCGGGCGAACAAGCCGTCGGAGAGGCTTGATGTGCACGTGAAGGCGATCTGGCTCTTGTATGCTCGATCGGAAGGTGTGGGACGTGAAGGTGTCTCGCGATCATGGAGTCCGCTAACTACGACACCCTCACACCCGACGAGCTCTACAAAGAAGTCAAGTCCTCCGAGATTGAGGCCCAGATCCAAGCGAAGCTCAAGAACCCATCTGCGCCGAACGTTGCTCTCGTCTTAGGTAAGGGCAGTTTCAGTTCTTTTGCTAACCCATCACAGATCTCTTTTGCCTTGTCTTCTTTGGTGTCTGTGACAGAGGAGCAGTTGGAGTGCCTTGGGGACGACGAGCTGGCTCTCGTCATCAGCCGATTCTCGCGGTTCCACAACAACCGCTTGAACCGTCGGCGTGGCGGTGGTCCCAAGGGAGGATGCTTTGAGTGCGGTGATCCAGCACCACTTCGCCGCCACAAGTGCCCCAAGAAGAGCAAGGACAAGTACTCCGACGACAAGTACTACTCCTTCGATAAGCACGACTCCGACAAGCGCAAGGACAAGCGCGAGTACACCGCTGGCAAGTACAAGTCCAAGAAGAGCTTCGACAAGGAGGCGATCAAGAAGAAGTACCTCAAGCGTGCCAAGGAGAACAAGCGCGCCTTCTTTGCCTCCCTCAGCCGACCTCGACAAATGACTCCGACAATGGGCAAGCTTCCTCCAAATGACGAGGAGCCCGAGCGCAAGATCGAGGACAAGCTGAATGGACTTTGCTTCGTCGCCGACTCCAAGCACGGGGCTTCGCACCATGGCCCTCGACAGAGTGGTGTCCGATAGCGTTGAGCCACACAGCAGCGACTCTTCCCCTGAGGTATCACCCACAATCGAATCTCTCACCGATGAGGTTGACTCTTTGGGCGATGCGCTTGTGTGTCAGGAGAAGTTGCTCAAGCGAGCAGCTAGGGAGAGAAAGGAGTATAAGGAGAAGTGGGAGATAGCTATGAAGGAGCTAGAGTTGGCTAGGAAGCCTGTGGAGATGTCTGATGAGATGGAGTGTGATGCTTGTGCTGTGCATATGTCTAGCATTATGTCTTTGCAATCCAAGTACTCTGCTTTGCTAGATGAGCACGTTGAGCTAAAAGCTAAGCCTATGTTGTTGAGTGCATGCAAGTCTTGTCCAGCTTGCAATCCGAGTTGGCGAGAAGGCCGCAAGCTTGCTTGTTTGTGCTGAGAAGGCCAGCTCAGATAGCACTGTGCTGAAGTGTGCTAAGTGTTAAGCTTTGGAGATGGAGGTGATGTCTTGTAGGCATGACAAGGGGAGAGTTGAAGAGGAGAACAAGTACCTTCGCTCTGTCTTGAGTTGGGTGTCTAGTGGAGAGCCACAGCTTGGCATGATGTTGAGTCAGTTCAAGAGGGGAACTGACACAACGGAATTAGGCTTTGCAATAGGTGGGAAAGGGTGAAGTTACCTATGGCAAGGTTGGTCAAGGTAGTGGTTTGAGCTCGAGTGAGAAACCCACAAACACTCCCAAGTTGACCAAGATCACCCCACCTGAGCCTAACAAGCTCATTGTGCAAGATTTCATTCTCCAAGAGATCCCAAAAACTCCACCTCCCAAACAAGTGTGGCTTCCAAAACCAAACCACCTCAGAAACCCACTTGACACTTTGCCAAAGATCCCTGAGGAAACCCTTTCTAAACCCTTTCGAATGTCCCAGTTTAGGTTTTTGGTGGAGTTGTAGGTGGCTAACAAGGTGGGCTATGGTACTGCAAACCAAGTGAGTTGATGTGCTCAAAAGATACGATGTTGCTGCTAACACACTTCCTGCTTCCAATTCTTTCACTTCTTTTTTTTGAATCTATTCTTTCTTTATTTTCTCTCTTTTTTTCTCCCTTTTTTTTATAATACTAACAGCAGATAACAATTGAAATAACGTGTTCTATATAGATAACAGTGGTGACTAGCAACTTGACGAACACAAGGTAACAGTACCGAGAAAAGGCTATAAGTATTTTTTGTGGCTTTGGACTATAGGATAAAACAAATATATATGTAGTAGATTAAATAAGGATAAATATGTGGATGACAAAAAGACCTACCATGACAATGAAAAGCTTTGATACCCGATGATAAGTACCTAACTGATTTCGACACAAGGGTGGCCTCGATCTTCACGGCAAAAGAGGTCGACGAACAAGGTAACTTGATACAAAGGCAGCGGAGATAACTTGTTGTAGAATAGCGGGTAACTAGCTTTATACCCGCCAAGGTTGGATGCGAACAAACGATGGGGAGAGAGGCACCGAAACCATGAAGACTTCGACTCGATCTCCGAACGATCGCAAAACCACAATCCGGAGCTAATCCACACAATACAGCACAGCCGAACGGAAGCCATAGAGCATGAAGTAGTGGATCCCAGAGGAATCTCTTCACAAGTCCAAGAAGAACAAGGAAGAACAGGGGGTTGAGTAAGCACTTTCGGCGGCTTCGGCGCAATATCATAGGGATTATCTCAATTCATCAAAAGTTGTTGATAGCTTACACATAGGGAGTATTTATACTAGGAACAACCCTCCTAGGTAGGTGGAAACACGAAAAGAAACTGAATGCATCATCAATGTGAAAGGGTCTCCACAGGATGGACTCTGAAAGCGATTTCCGCGGGCTTTGGACTCCAAATAGCAGCCTTCGATGTTTTGTCAATAACTCCACCTAGGAAGCTCCAAATGACGCGTGACTAGATGCGTTTAAAAGCTAACTCGATAAGCTTTCACACCATGTGCCCCTTGCTTCACGAACTGTTGTAGATTGATACAATTTTGCACGGACATTTAGACTTCAAAGGCAGATCGTTGACTCTCGACCCGGTCGGCACTAAAACCGGTAAGGCACCACACTTTGGAACCCCCAAACTGGTTGGGCTTGGTATCATTGGAAACTAGACTTCAAGCGCTTTCCAAATTGTCCTATGAGCATTTATATCTTTTGGGAATCAAAAGATATGGCTGATTCTTCTTGATGGTTCTGTCAGGTTGCCGACTAGCTCGAACATTGCCCTTCTCTCTAGTTCATCCTTGGTGTGTTCTTGTCATCTTCTTTAGTGAACCCGAGCAATTACAATGCATACAAATTAGGTAGTATATAATTCTCATTAACGTTATAATGGATTTCACAAAGTAGCACGTTCACCTTGTGTTGTATCTTTTTAGCTTGGCTATGAGTGATCGGTCCACTAAGGACTCTTTGGGGGTGATGTAGTGGTCGGATAGATAGTTGGAGAGGTCGGCGAGGTCACCGGCGCCGGCGTGGTCATATAATCCTCCCTCCCTTGAAAAGGAGTCATCCTCAAGTCTAACTCTTGTTGTCCAATTAATTGTGTGTGGCGAATGACTTGTAATGTTATGACAACGCCACGATATTCTTCTTCCATCACAGCAAGGTGCTTGAATCTATAATCATACAAACCAAGTAATAGCCTTGTAGCCGGAAATCTAAACAATTTGAAATTAAGTATAGCTTTCACCTTGCATTGATGCTTAGAACTATTGGTGAATGTCGATTGCCATGGCATGGTCACATCATAAGGCTTACTAATGATCCGGTTGGCCTGGGTGTGCGTTGTGGATTCTGCCCTGCTGGTGTAATTGATTTGAATCGCCGTCGCCTCCCGGATAGTGAGAAACTTGGTCACTATCCAAAGATCATAGTAGTAACTGATGGAACATGATGGTTACGTTGATTATAATAAACCGGATTTGGTTATTACTATAATGCTTATTAAAAAAGTGATTGCTTTATAATAGATGCAAATTTAGCTCTAATTAGCTTCATTTAACTTGATGCTAAAATATTGACTAAAAATACTAAAAGTATGGATTTATGATAGTAAGATCTTTTGCTAAAGATTATGCTATCCAGCCAGCTCCATCAAATAAACCATGCAAATCCTTTGGAGTCATTTTGTTTTTCATCCCCCCGCCCATAAGTCCCATGCCGAGTACAATTGAGTACTCGAGTTCTATCCCACCCTATTGCGGTGAAGTTCTTGGGTTGCTGAAGATGGATAACAAAATGCTAGTGGGCTCGGCTAGTTTGTATTTGTATAGTTGTTGACACCGCTTAGCGACATCACTAAATAGCAACGGCGCCAAACAAAGGTTGGTATTAAAATTACTTTGCCACCAATAAACTAGTCATGATTCAATTACCTATACTTCTAGTTATGATAAATAAATAAATAACATAGCTTCTCGCAAGTTTTACTAATAATTATACCAATTGTAGCATTTTATCTAGAGTATTACCAGGTTGTCATTTATATTCTACCACTGGAAGATCTAGTTATAACTGAAATGCATAGTATTGATAACTCCTCTATACTATGAAATAGTAATAAACCAATAATGAATAAGCTTCTACTCAATAACAGGGTTATGTCACAAATAAGATAAAGATAAATAATAAAGATATATATGATAATAATAATAATGATAAATATAATGATAAATGCAAAGATCGGGCATCATAATGATAAGATAAATAATCAACAGAGTATTCTAGTCTAAGAACTAACATGAAATAATATAAGGAAAACTTACTAATGAGTAATTATCATCACAAGTTATGATTTACTATAATTAGTGAAAACATCTAGCTATCATTGTTAGCATCATTACTTCATATCATACTTAAAGAACATCAACTAAGAAGGATCTAATATTAATATCTTCAATTTCAACGCGACACACGTTCTATACTATATGCGGGAGGGAGGATTACAGAGGACTCAAACAGGGGCCGTCACCCCTACAATCTACCATGCGACTCAAAGATATAGCGGGCATTTGCAGATATAACATATCTAAGCACCATGCTTACATAAGTTATAACACCTATCTTACACATTATAAGATGAGGGCTACACAATCCTAAGTATGAAATCCATAACAAATAACTAACTCTACTCGACATATTGAAGCAAACAATAAACATTGCAATAGATAATATAATAGAGATAAAGCACAATGTCATAAGTAAACTTGAGTAAAGATATCAAAAGATATAAAAGTACCTATAGAACACCTTGACAGAATCTAAAGTCCAAGCCTTCTTAGACTTGATCTCCTTACTTGCTATGTAGCTAATCTCCCTAGAACTAGAACTACTCAAGAACTAGGGTTTGTGGCTCGATGACTTGATCTCGGAACTCGGATATTGATCTCAATTATCAGTATTGAATTTGGGTTTTAGGGGGTGGTTTGCCCTTGCTTATATAGCCTCTTGGGATGAATCTCAAAGACTTGGATCAAACCGACTTCATTGGACGGCTTAGATTGGATCCGAAGGTCGGTTGTAGGAAGATTCCGTAAGCGGGACACATGGCTTGATCTCGATCGTATGCCGCCGTGGGTTCCTTGGGGGCGGCCGCCCGGCTCACCGCTTGGTGGGCCCTAGCTTCAGCGTGGTATCTTCTGGTGTCTTCTAGATCCTTCCAATTTGTACTAATGGTCATGATTCGAAAGGTTGATTCGTATGTAGCCATTCCTTGGTATTTTGTCTGTATTCCTGTAAAGATTAAAAATTCACACAACTCGTGGAAATCATTAGTATAAACCCTATCTTCTAGTGTTCTTATTCTCTTTAAATTATTTCTCATGTTTATTTAATAGTAAAAAGTTGATGCTATCCACCGTCAACAAGCTCCCCCAAGCTTACCTTCCCTTAGCAAAACTATTTATTAATAATAAACTTGGATCAGGAGTTGCTTCAATGCTTTCATTCTTAAAAAGTACACATGCTTTTAAACAAAAACTCTATTCTGGCTTAGATAACAATTATTCTGACTTGAAACTCACTCATATTACCTTTAACCATAGGGCTTTTTAAGTTTCACTTGGGTCTTGAGTAATTGAAAGACAGAACAATCAAGTCAAGCACTATATGTCAAGTCTTCGATCAACCAATATTTCAGAGTTTTTATAAGTTTTTAAATAAAACTCTGAGCTTTTTATTGTTTAGCACTCTCAATCTCTCAATATGTAGTATTTATGGATCCGCACTAAGGCAATAATAGTGTTATGCCTTCTCTCTCGAATATGTAGTATTTTTGGAATAAGGCAAAATATATTAAACCTTCTCTCATCTCTCTTTCACTTACTCTCTAAATAAGGCTTATATAGAGCTCATAGGACTGGCACTTTTAAATAATATAGCATACTTGCAATAAGTATATTGTAAGTCAAACAATGGATCCATAGAGAGTTTAGCCAATCAAAACAAGAAATGCATGTGTATGGAATATGGTGGATAGGTGTATATTTGGTGGCTAAAACTAATTCTACTTTTACTCCTTCAAAGAATAAATATATCTCTCTTGAAACTTGGTAATTTTGAGAGAACTTGGGCTGCACAATTTTCTTTTTTTTTTTTTTTTTTTTTTTAATCAGAGAGGCGGACATCTAAGTACCCATTGTTTTCATTGTAGACACTTATCCTTTTTTTTTTTCTCTTTTTTTTTTTTAGCAACCCAAGTCTCTTTCTCATGATAAACTTATGAGAGATAATGACAAGAACTTTGGAGTAAATGATCGGGGGCTTCCTATAGTTTATTTGGGTTGTTTATTCCCAAAGATAGGAATAAAACAATTTCAAGTGGATCTAGACGGAAAAAGAATGATATTGCGTCTATTCCCAGTGTAGGAATGGTGCATATGTATATATGTGGATGGTGTGTGGATAAATCTTGATTTTTCATGACTGAACTCTCACAGGTATCAACAAAGCTTGATCTACTCAACTCAAAGGGAGTAGCCTATGTAACTGGAAGTTTTCCTAATCCAAATATTAGATATATGGCTTTGGTAGGAATTTAGCACTTTGCCAAACAAGAGCTCATCATGTAAAATTATAAATTTTCAAAAGATAAATCTCCAGAATTATAGTATCACTAAGGACAAGATAAACAGCAGCTCAAACTTTCTCATACCGTATCCCCCAATTACCTAGACTTAGATCAAGTGTATACTACCCACAAGTTCAGGTTTAGAGCAAATCTTAGATCAAAACAAGTATATCCAAAACATCGGAGGAATTTTAATTTAAAATCAAGGTACTTAAAAGGAATTAGAGCAGAGTAACTATTCATCATTTCTAAAGCAAATTTATTCTAACTCTAAATTTATTAATCACACCTTAATATATATATATATATATATATATATATATAGGGTAAATTTTTCCTACACCCTAGGAGTAACTACACCCACGCGCATATTACACCGAAGGAGCCTCCCGCTAGTTTAGCGAACGGGTCTACCGCACCAGTCATTCCACCGAGCAAATAATTTTTAATCATTATATATTAAATTAACTCTCCGATGGACTCGATAGATGAGATTCAAAATTCATTCGTATCCCACGATATCTGCTTCGTTAGCCCTGGTTCTCATCCCGTTCGTCATCGCACGACAGGGAGGTGGAGGTAGGGTGCCGCCACCGGCCTACGGCGCTGCATGGAGCGGAAGGAGGGTGACCGCGCAGGCTGTGCTGCGCCTGTTGTGTGCGTCGTCCTGTGCGTCGTCCTTCTCTTCTCTCCGCCGAGCACCGCCGCTATCCTAATGCAGTCATGCAGGCATCCAGGCCATCCTTCCCGTGCCACGAACTGAATCGGAACAGAGATATCCAGCAGATCTAATTTGTAGATTTAGTGGACAAGGTACGTATACTAGAACTGATGTGCAGATTCTGATTTCGCGTGTCAATTAAACCAGAATCCGATCTGCCAAGGCTAATCGGTCAAATCAGGTCGATCCATGCTTCTATTTGTTCGCCATCGCACGACACCAGGGGCCACTGTTGGCCTATGAGGTCATTCAGCAGCAAAGCCATTCAACTGTCTTTCTTCTAATCCGAGTGTAGCAATGGTATTTTGTTTTGATTTTCTTTCTTCTAATCTGGGTGTAGGTGCAGGAAAATAACTATCACAGATTTTCGTGCCTGGACAAATTACGGAGCAGATCGTTCTCATGGCGGCGGCCATCATGCATGGACAAATTAAAGAAGAGATCGATCTCATGGCGGCGGCGGTGGCCGGACACATGGACTGCACGTTCGGCTCTAGAAGGCTTCTTGGCTGGGTGGCAACCTGAGCCAGTTTCACCGATGTTCAGTAGTATCAATTCATACGTATGTCTTTTCGAAAAAAAAATCATACGTATATATGTAGCATTTGTTCATACTTAAACTGGAAGTATTAGTCCATACTACTACTACATTGTTCATACTTAAACTGGAAGTATTAGTCCATACTACTACTACGTATATACAAGTCGTGTATCTACACATACTCTATCATTTTTTGTTCGGGAAAAAAGGTACAATTATATGGATATATACTCCCAAAGTATATGGATATACTAAACTAATCCCCCAAGTATATGGATATATGTTAATATTCCCCTAAGTATACAGATATACTCCCAAAGTATATAGATATACTAAAAGTATATGAAAAAGGATGTACATATACTAAGTATGAATACATGCGTACATTCTTTAAAAAATAGTATATGGACACGTATGTGCATATGCTATGCGTACTGAATCGGAACGGAGATATCCAGCAGATCTACCACATACGTACATATTAAAAAAAAAAGTATTAACTACGGCCATGCGCCACGCGCAACGAATCCTGCCGTGAATCGCGGACCTGGATTAACGCACGCACGCACGCTCCACATTGGTACCAGCTACCTCCAGTGCGGGCCCATTAACAAGGTGTGCGATGGACTGGCTCATCCTTGCGTGCGTGTATTTGCAGGTGGGTGTAGTTACTCCTGGGTGTATAGAAAGTGCACCCTATATATATATATATATATATAACAAAATTTATTTGATTTAATCTATTATGCACCTTTTTATTCATTTTAAGCAAGCAATAATATAAGCTAATAATAGAGTAAAGAAATACTTATCTCGATAACTGGGGGTGCTCTCTCCCAAGCTGATTGAAGTAGTGTCGGTGTTGAAATGAGGTAGACAGATAGAGGTGATGTCGTCCTTCCTTGATGGAGCATTGCTGATGATGATTGTTGAATGAGTGCTCTGTAAGGTGGTCAAATGCCTCCTTTTGTCATGTCTCACATTTCCTATAAAGCGTCAAATAGACAACAAAACTCATGGAATTTGTTAAGCGTTAGCAGTTGGATATTCAAGCTTTAATTGTCTAGAGCTTATTAATCGTATTAAAGATTAAGTTTCAATAGGAATTAAGCAAAACTAATATTTTTAAATTTTCATATTTTATATGCATGTAAAACTATAAAGTAACAAGATGAATGAATGCAAATTATTTTTATGCCGCCACAAGAAATATTCCCGAGGGTGTTATGCCACAGTAATTACCCACATGGGGCTTTAAAGTTTTAATTAATGTATGTCATGCATGGTGTATTTATTTTCTTTTCTAATGCAGATATATGTGATAAAATATGCTAAAGGAAAATTACTTATGCAATAAAGTAAAGTAAACATGCAATGCTTAAATTAAATATAGATAACTTACTTACCTCTTGGTGTGCAGTGGTTCATTCCTCCCATGGTTCATCGAGGGTATGAATCGTTGTACTGATGGTTTCGGGGATGTTACTTCAGATAATGTTGTAGGCGAGGATGTTTCTGGTTCTGAATGTGGGCTCTCTTTCTTCTTCCATACTTTCCTAGTTGGCGAGTTGGACGAAGGTCGAGTTACCTCCTCCTTAGCTTCTTCTTGCTTGACTTCAATTGTATCCTTGTTCCAACGGTCTTCATATCTCGAGACATCTCCTATGTAGTCTTCCTAGCCATCATTTACTTCATTCCTTGACACTTCTGCTTCATAGTTTGCCCAATCTTCTGTTGTCATTGGGGTGTATCCTTTGCGGTGAGAGTGACGTCTTCTTCTGTTGTGCGACTTCTTCGGCTGTTCATAGTTAATATAATTCTTAAAATAACAAATAAGTACCTTTTAGATGGGAATTGGAAGTGAATCTCTAGTTCTGATATAGATGATGACACGTGTAGTGTTCGAAAATGGTCTTCCCAACACCATAGGCGCATTGATGTCTTCATCTCTTATATCTAGCGTAGATGATGGCACGTGTAGTGTTCAAAAATGGCCTTCCCAACACTATAGGCGCATTGATGTCTTCATCTCTTGTATCTAGCACTATGAAATCTGTAGGTATGTAGTGATCTTGAATCGGACTGGTACATCCTTCGCTATTCCTTCCGAATTCTCAGTAGGGACTGATCCGCCATCTGCAACTGGGTATACGTCGGGTACAAAGGTTGTTTACCATATATAAATTCATAGATTACCTTAGGCATTATGTTCACTCCTGAGCCAGTATCGCAGATGGTGTTGTTGAAGGTCAACTGATTGACCGAACATTCTATTTCTAGGTTTCCTAGATCTTCCATCTTCGGCAGATATGGTGACTCTATAGCATAGTCCCATTCTGAATAGACTGCATTGATCATGTTCACTTATTGTGGCTACTTCTTGTTTCTTCTTCTTCTATTGTTGGTCTTCTTGACTCCAACATCAAGTTCATATCCATATGCATGTTGAGGATGAGTGGGAGATTCAAGTGTCTTGTTCTTGAAGATAAAGGTTTCTCTTCTCCCTTTAATGGTGAAGCAGATCTTTGCTTGTGTTGCATAGATGATAGTGTTGGCTGTGCTCAAGAATGGTCGGCCCAAAATGATTGGTGACCTCTTGTCTCCTCCTGTCTCAATCACGACAAAGTCTGTCAGGACATACGAGTTTTCTACTCATACACAGATGTCTTCAAGGATTCCCTTCGGGTAACAAAGTGACTGATCTGCAAGCTGTAAACACATGGTTGTATATAATAATGGACTACCATGGATCTTTTCATAAATTACCTTTGGCATGATGTTAATGCTCGATCTATAGTCACAAAGTGCAGCATCAAAGGTGTGCGGTCCAATCTAAATAGTGATGACCGGTCTACCTTGGTCTCCTTTCTTTACTGGTAGTGAATCATCTTTCCACCCAAGGGATGTCTGTTCCTTGTGGTAGAATTCTGCATTGAATATATCGACAAGATTTGCAGACTCTAACTCTTCAGGTTGGCCTGGTATTTTGCCTTTCTCTAGTGGAGGTACAGCAGCAGCTAACTAAGCTAGTTGAGACTCTAACATTTTGTTAAAGCTATGCTGGTTCTTAATGGCAGTAGCAAAGGTATCCATTCTAGCATTGATGGTGTCTAAAGTTTTATCATTGGAAGCTACCTTCTTGTTGATTTGCTCAATAAGTCTAGACTGACCAGCAAATAATTCTCTCAAAGGGGGTTGATTGAAATTATTACCTTGGTACGTAGTTACCTGGGTAGTTTGGCCTTGATTGCTAATTCCACCATTGAGGTTATTGAGGACGATAGTTATTATTGTTGTTGTTGTTGAGGTAGTTCACATCCGCTTGCCATTCAGGGTAATTTTTCCTTGAGTGTCCATAGCTTCCACACTCTTCACAAGTTATAAGAGAATCATTGATGTGCATGACTTCTCTTTTCTCATGGTCTTGATTTTCAAGCTCCTTCATTAAGAGGTCGATCTTGGCGTATAGCATGTCCACTTTCTTGAGTTGATGGACACCTCCTCCTCTTTACGGGGGTTGGGTACGTTCTTCCGGTTTGATGCCATCTTCTCAACGAGTGAAGTAGCATTCTCAAGTGTAAGTGATAAGAAAGCTCCTTTAGTAGCAGCGTCCATTGCCTCATGGGTACTAGTACTTAGCCCGTGATAGAAGGTCTACATAAGTAGCCATCCTCCATCCCATGATGAGGGCATTCTACAATAAGATCTTGAAAGCGTTCCCATACCTCGGGAATGACTCATTGTGTTGTTGCTGAAAACTTGATATTTTCCCATGCAGAGCATTGGTCTTGCCTGTAGGAAAGAACTTAGCTAGGAATTCGGTTGAACAATGGTCCCATGTAGTGTGTTTCTCCTTGTTGGCATAGAACCACTATTTAGCTTTTCCAAGCAAAATGGAAAAAAAGGCGAAGCGAGTAGCATCACGTGTTACTCCCTTGATAGTGAAGGTGTTGCGGATCTCTAGAAAGTGTTGTAAGTGTGCACTTGCATCTTCAAGAGCCTTTCCACGTAATTGATTTGCTTGCACCATAATAATGAGTGCAGGCTTGAGCTCAAATCCATTGTCTCCCACATCGATAGTTGGTCCAAAGGCGAATGTTGTTGGTTGTTGGAGCAGAGAATTCATGAAGACTCTTGTTGGCCATAGCTACAAAAATCGATGTTAAGCTTCGTTTGGAGTGTTGATCTTCCTCAAACAATCTGTTGTGTCTTTCTGAGCTTTTCTCTCTGTTTCTTGATTAACTTTTCTGGATCACTGCGAAAGTTTTCTAGAAGATTAGCACTTAACATACATTACCCTGTAGTAAAAATAAACAAAAAATAAATAAAACAAAGGTAAGACTATCTTGAGTAGAAGTTTATTGGTTATTTGAACTTATTTCATAAGTATAGGGTTATCAATACTTTCTAAGTTTTAAACCTTCCCAAACAACGCGCCAAAAATGTTTGTTGACACCGCTTAGCGATATCACTAAATAGCAACGGATTGCCAAACAAAGCATTGGTATTAAAATTACTTTTCCACCAATAAACTAGTCATGATTCAATTACCTATACTTCTAGTTATGAAATTTGGTTGTCATCCCTAACTATGAAACTAGAAATTTATATATATGGCACAAACATTATTCTATAAGACTAGGCAGAAAAAATAATATAAAGATAAAATAAATAAATAAATAACTTAGGTTCTCAAGTTTTATTGATAATTATACCAATTGTAGCATTTTACCTAGAGTATTACCTAGAGTATTACCAGGTTGTCATTTTACCACAATTGTCATTTATATTCTACCATAAAAAAAAGGGGAGTGATTCTAACAGAAGATAACTTGGCCAAATGCAATTGGCAAGACAGTGAAATTTGTTGCTTTTGCCACAAAAATGAGACAATTAAGTGCCTTTTCTTTGAATATCGCTTTGAACTTGTGATTTGGAGTTGCATACATGTTGCTTTAAACCTTCCTCAACAACGTAGTATTTCTCATATGTTCGGAGTTGGCTTCATGGGTTTAGGAGGGATTTAAAATCTTTACTTCTACTTGGGGCGGCAGCTACTTGTTAGTCGCTTTGCTTATGCAGAAATGCTTTATTATTTAAAAAATGTTTATTCTCCCATACAGGTGGTACGTTCGGTTATCCATTGGCTCCGCTCATGGGTTATCTTTCAGAAGTTCTCTGCGCAGGCTTTGGTTGTGGAGGCATCGCAACACTTGATGCAAGCGGTCACGGTGTTTTTCTCTCAGGTACATGGGTGGTGAGATCTAGTCTTAGGATTGATTGTCATTAGTGTGCTAGGCTCCCCATCGATTTTTATTTTTTTGCTCGGGTGGTGTGAGCTTTTCACAGAAGCCGAGAGTGGGAGCACAATTCTTGTATCTACTCGATGTAAAGATATATTGTGATTTAATAAAAATCCTAGCTTTATACATAAAAAGAAACTGCACACTTTCATCATAGGTGATGATATAACGTGCCTATACCCGAGAGTTGAATCCCTTTTTGCATGGGATCAGAAGCAATAAAAAGCAGAAAAACTATTCAGATGACGCATAGGTGAGAGTAGGCATCACTTTGGTCGAAGTGCCTAGAATCATTTCAAAAATAACGTTAGGTTGGTGGAAATGGGTGCATACCTTTGATTGTGATTGATGATAGAAGCTTTTGCTACACAAATAATATGTAGACACGTTACATTTCACTCAATGCTATAATGTGGTACACATGATTTCATTGAACATGACCACGCGATCCTGATAATGGATCGACTGTCCATGGTTTTGATCATGCCCTAGAAGAAAAAGTCGTTGGCACCCTAACAAGGAAAGCAGTAATGGATACGTTTCTTTATATTTGATCTTGATGGTTTAATTTTATTGATTGAAACATCAAAATCTAACGGTTGAGAGATCCGCTCCAGTTGCTGTATTGTCATGTGCAACCAGCAAAGTGCAGAGATGAAAAGCCCTACAAATTAAAGGGCCAGCTATGTAGCAGCGCAGCAGCACTAAGAAAGGGACGGCGATCAGGTGACAGAGAAGGTCAAAAGGCGACCCTTTTTTGGCTCCTTCCCACGACCATCGCGAGTGTGCTTGAGTAGTGCATGTGCTTTCAGCCGACGGCTGCTGGAGAGCCTGCAGAGCAGCTACGCTGCTGCTGCAGCAAATATCTTGAGAAGAGGAAACAATATAATTTGAGCCTGCAGGACATGTTGCTGCTACACCAATATAATTTTTGGACCAGTAATATAAGGGTACCTTCAATAGGATGAGCTAGTTACTGGCTCTATGATAACTTCCCTAATGGTGTTAACTTTAACATATAGCACATAATATTGATGGACACACGTGACACTCTCACGTAATCTTAGAATATGTGTATGAGCCAATCTCTTGATCAAGAGATAGCTTTCCTCTCTGTTTTATTAAAATATAAAATAATATACTTAGAGCTAGCCCATAAGTCACCATTGAATCTGCCCATCAGAACGGGAGACGACTTCACCAAATTGAACTATTAAAGAAACGGCACCTTTAACTTTATGTATACTAGAAGCATACCCAATTTTACGTTGCAGCGGGGATACGCTGGATTCTCTTAAAAATATTGTTCTTATATATGTAGCATTACAATATGGTATTTTGTATACTATGTATACATATATAAAGAATTTGACTGCAAGTTAGTTTACTAGATCAGATCTCGTAAAACATTAGTATAAAATAATCGATTACATTATAGAGAAATATGTGATGAAACAAATACTGTATGTAGATAACTTGTATGTTAATAGATTAAAAGATTTAAATTATTTCACATGATAGAGATGACATGATTTTTTTTTTGTAATTAATAAGGGATGACATGGACTTAGTGGGTAATGATGTGGACACTTTGCAGGAAAAAGATAGAACATCTAGTGGGTTGGCTTAGTGAGGAATGATGTGGACACCTTGTATGTAGAGAGAATTCACCTAGTAGGGTTTATTCTTATTAGAGTTATAGATACATATACAGCTGAATGTTTGGAATGCATGCAGTGAATCTGGACGTTACAATCATAAAAGTGCTAGACAACGCATGTTTGACCTTCCCAAGATCCCATCAGTACAACTATTTTTCTTGTTTTTTTATAAAAAGTGTATATATATGCATATATATTTCCATTTTGACAACTTGCTTAGAAGATCTGTACTTGTAGCACTAAGTGTCTCATGATGGCGCATATTTCAGTTCCTGGCAATGTGCGATTGACAGTCACTCTCAGGGGCCTTCTTTTTATGTACATCCCAAAGGAAACTTGTTTACACCTGACAGTGGCAGTTCCATGTGCTAAATATGTTGTATTTTGCTACGTTAGTGCTCAGTGTTGCTGCAAAGTTCCTGCAAATTACATTGATGCACGCATGGTCATCACAGAGAAAAATATCTCGTCGGTTGATGTAACTGCTACTGTCATTAGGCACTCAGTCTTGGGATAAATTAAAATGATAGCCATAAAAGTCGATCGAGCAGCCCAATTCTAACACACATTTTAAATGTCAATTAACATCTTATATCTCAGTGTATCTGTCTTACGAATGAACGATTCAAGTGCACTGATAACGTGTTATATCTTCCACGGCTCGTTGAAAACAAGATACTATATATCTTTTGCTCACTGCTTTGTACGCCTTCAATTTGTGATCTTGGTTCCGGCGAATCAATCTACAACTTTGCTTGCAGAAGCAGCAGGAAACATGCTTGTGTGATGGATGCTTTCATCATTTGACCGCACTTTGGAGCCATCAGCACCGTTGAGCCCTGCAGCCATTAGGAGGGCTCGAGGCAATTAGCACCACTAATGTTCGAGCGACTAACTGTCCGGCAACTAGACACAGTGGCATATGCATGTGTTAAATATGTTGTATTTTGCTACCTTGGTGCTCAGTGTTGCTGCAAGTTCCGGCAAATCACATTGATGCACGCATGGTCATCACAGAGAAACATCTCGTTGGTTGATGTTGTTAGAATTTATATGGTGTAGTTCCCCTAAGCCCATAAGTAGAAATTCTAATAAATCTCAAAGGCTTAATACTTGTGTTCCTTAACGGGCTTTAATGTTTAAACCCATAAGTAGAGGTGCAATGTGTAACATCAATTAGTACCGTACTGCTAGTTGATGCAGAGGTAGGGGGTTCTGCTCTCACATATATATGTATCAATCCACCTAGGAAAGGTACACCATAACTACTAGGGACAATTGGCTGTGGGACATCCAAAGTGATGCTCATTTGCTGGCGCACACCTCAAATCTAGCCTTTTGCCACAGGACACTGCATTTTGGTGTCAATTTGCTGGAACACACTGACTCGATTAAAATAATATTATTCGGCTGGGAAGGAGAGAGAAAGGTGGTGAATTGTCCAGGTTACCCTTGGACCCACCGGTCCGCCCATTCTTCTTCCTCGCTCCCTTTCCTTCTCTCACGTGAGGCCGACACGCCTAGGGCGCCGGCGAAGTGGGGCCCGGAGAGCGAGAGAAGGGAAGGGAAGCGGCGCGAGGCGACGATAGCGCTCGGCGGCGGACTGGCTGCAACAACAACAGCAGCATGTCGGAGTGGAGCAAGGTGAGGGCACGGCAGACGGACAGCTCGCCCGGCGCAGCGAAGCGGCGTAAAGGAGCGTTGACGGAGCTGACGGCCGGTCCCGGCGCAGGCGGAGGCGCACGGATGGCGCTAACGGCGGCGAAGTTCGGGTCGAGGGGCTGCCTAGCGCGACGGTGGTCCGCGCCGGCCGATGGGGGGACAGCCGAGAAGGTGAGGGTGGTCCGCCGCCCGGTCCGGCGACCATGGATCTCGCCGGGGAGCTCGGTCACCGCTTCCTTGGATCTCGCCATAGTGGGGAGGTCCTCGCGCACGACCGCGGCCGCCACCATCGCGCACCCACGCTTGGTGCTCCACGGCGTGGCGGCACTTGCTCAAGGGAGGCGGCCGAGCTCGCGGACATGACCGTCGCTCTTGGGGAGGCCAGTGGTGGCTGGGGACGGGTTCTTTGGATGACAGGGGCCGCCCCGCAGCAGGCCGTGGTGGGATGGAGGGAGCACCGTGGTGGTGCCGGTGGCGCTACAGAAAGAAGAAAGGGGGGGGGCAAAATGACATTTCCCCACCTTCCTCTCTCCTCATCCGGTAGAAATTAATAAAATAAAGAGTGCGTTGTCTTGTGGCCAAATTACAACGAACCGGAGTGTCTTCGGCAAAAAACTTCGATTTGAGGTGTGCGCCCGAGCATCACTTTGGATGTCCCACAGCCAATTGTCCTATATGGGGAGCTTCTAAGTTTGGAAAACTCTAGGGTAGTCAAATAATTTTTTTCACCTCTCGCTGTTGCGATGCTGTCATAGCTTCTCCATCCTAAGCACCTGCATGCACCGGCAATAAGGAGACCAGGTCTTCAGAACCCTCGTCATTACGATCCTGCACTAGGAGAGTTCGAATAACGGTTTTTGGAAGCGCTCTTCATGCGACTGCTTTCAACCTCCACAACGGGGCCATCTTCCACCCAAGTTAGGCAGTGTTGCGTACTATCGTGTCCGTCGCTAGCTGCTTCGAGCTCTTCCTCCACCACTCGTTGACAACTTCTGAAGCACACGATGGTGCTAGAGTTGAGGTGGCTCATGCAATTGACTTAATGAATCAAGTTGAGAGTTGAGATAGTGAAGAAGATGTGCATTGTAGCAACAGGTAGGGAGGGCAAGACCACGGTAGTATTGGAGTTGCAGCAGGTCAAGTGTTTGACATCATGAATCAAGTTGCATTGAGACAGTGAAGAAGATGTATGTTGAAGCAAAAAGAAGGGAGGGCAAGACCACGATATGGTGCTAGAGTTGCAGCAGCTCAAAAGTTTGACTTCATGAATTAAGTTGAGACAGTGAAGAATATATGAACATTGAAGCAGCAAATAGGGAGAAGACGGCGATGGAGCTAATCAAGGATCGGACGGCATGGCATCATGGAGTGGGTGTCTAACAATGGCAACTTCATAGGTGAAGTCAGACAAAGGCGTCGCCGCAGATTCAAACCCCAACAACAGGGATGATGCCGGTGGAGGAGAACAGACGAGGGCGACACCCTAGATCGAGACCTCGATTATGGCGGTGGTGGGAATTTGACAAGGGAGACGCCCCACAGGCAGGAGAGTGGCGCGGTCAGCCTAGATATCACTACGAAATTCCACTCTTTGCCGAAAGTGTCGGACTCTTTGCCGAGTGTTTTAGAGTTACATGTGAAAATTTTGTGCTCGGATCCTCAGGGCGTGTGAATTGGCGTCGTGCACGGAAAATACAGATTTAGGCAGGAAACATGGCCTCACGAATTTGGACAGTAGTTAGGGCCCTGTTTGAAAGTTTGGTACTACGTCTAATACCTTTGTAAAATACTATAGTCCACACAAAATTTTCACATGTAACTCTAAGTCACTGCTATAGTCCTCAGCCAATTCACACGCCCTGAGGATCCGAGCACCCCTACAAAAGAGAGGTCAAGTCAGAGTGGAGTACACTAGGTGCAAAAACAACAGAGCTCGCGCGCTTTCCGAAAAGCAAAGCAAGGCTGGCGAGCTAGGCAACTCCACCCAGCCGTTCTTTGGCCCTCCTAATGCACTAGCAACTCCGCCCAAGCTGCTAGCTGTCCTCAGGCAATAAGCAGCCACATGCATCTCCTTTTGTTACGCTTTACTGCTTCATCTATACATATAAAACTGATATTTTTGTTCGAGCAGTATAAACCCGGAAAAAGTTATGTGTTTTGAAGACACTGAAAATATATGTAAGTTATGTGTTCCTCAAGACACTGAAAATTATGGAAACCGAACAAACACCGAAAGTTATATGTTCTTACTGCTCTAGTCTGTTTCAGGTCGTTAACCACTGCCTTGGTGGCTTGTAACCTGCTCTACAAGGACTCTCTCATAGATGTGTCATGTAATTCTCTCCCTCTTAATGAAACACGTGCTACGGCATGTTGTCGAAGAAAAGAAAAAAAAGAAAATTATGGAAACAGGGCAACAAGCACGGCCAATGATGTGTGCTAGTAATAGATCCGCACAGCTAACCGGTCCTACTTGTAGCACGTAAACATGGTTTTATGAAACATGCCAGGAGATAAGTGCATCCGAGGTTACCTTTGTAAAATGTGTACGTAAACAACAGTTTCATCTAACCGTGCAGCGAGCAAGGAATTGCGAAAACAAAAGGACGCGCATGTTGCATGCCACTATGTGGTTATTTTGTTTCCTAGCTTAGTCAATCTCCTGGCTGTTAGTGATCAATGATCAGGAGCAATGATTGACTGCGCCATTGGTGTCCAGGGGTCACGCACCATAAGTCACGTGCGCCTTTCCGGCTAGAGCTTCCTTCCAGCCACCACTATATAAACCCCCTCCAAGGGCCCTACTACCATCAAGCTTTCAGGCAAGCAACTCGAGTAGTAGTTGTGTCACCTCCTCTCTAGCTCTTCCCATTGAGAAGAGGGATCAAGCAAGTGCTCAAAAGCCAGCTCGACATAAAAAACGATCCCCTTGCTCAAGCTAGCCTACTGATCTGACTACAAACTCCTAATCCTCCTCATATATACCAAAGCAAAGATCTTCAAATGGCTGGCCTGTCTCTACAGCATCCCTTGGCCTTCGCCTTCGGCCTCCTTGGTATATTGTCTCACGAGACCCGACTCGATTTCGTTAATTTATTTTACTGTGTCGTTCCTCTTTTCCTTGTTTCATTGTAACCATGCTTCTCTGGAAAATGACCCCCCTATCTATCTACGTAGACAAGGGTTGCAACAATGGTTATACCCACTTCTACTATCTACGTACGTAGACAAGGGTTGGAACAATCTACGTAGACAAGGGTTATACCCACCCTGTCTACGTACGTACACAAGGGTTGCAACAAGGGTTATACCCGAACACATGTGCTTGCCAAAACATGTAGAGGCAAGCTAGCTAGCTGCTCCCATTATTGCTAGCATGTGTAAGGAGATATAGATAGTTTTTGAGAAAGGTAAGGAGATATAGATATTATATAATATATGTGTGCTATGGTGCCTGTCCATTTAGGTCAGAAAGAGAAAAATAAAATAAAATTAATGGGGTCCGGGGCTCCATGTGTCCAATATATATCTTTGCCTGCCGCTGCCTCCGGTGTGGCGTGACATCACAAAGCGCGCCCCAATCATTATCGGAATTAAAGGATGTATATAGCTGCAACTGCAACGTACTTCCATGTGTACGTCAGAATTCGTTTTCTGATGCCTCCTTTTTGTTTGGTGGTATGCTGTTTGTGTTTGTGTTTGCAGGCAACATCATCTCCTTCATGACCTACCTGGCCCCACTGTAAGGCTCTCTGTCTGTCTCTCTCTCGAGCTGCGTGCGTGCTGATCTCACCGTGTGCTACACGTACAGCCCGACGTTCTACCGGATCTACAAGAACAAGTCGACGGAGGGCTTCCAGTCGGTGCCGTACGTGGTGGCCCTCTTCAGCGCGATGCTGTGGATCTACTACGCGCTGCTCAAGTCCGACGAGTACCTGCTCATCACCAGCAACTCCGCCGGCTGCGTCATCGAGACCCTCTACATCGCCATGTACCTCGTCTACGCGCCAAAGAAGGCAAAGGTGCGTCATCGTCCTTTGGAGGTGTTCGGGCTAGTTAGCTCATCCGCTCCGTGCACATCCTCACCCATGCATTCTCGTATACGTACGTACTTGCAGCTGTTCACGGCCAAGATCCTGCTCCTCCTGAACCTGGGGGGTGTTCGGGCTCATCCTCCTCCTCACGCTGCTGCTCTCCGCCGGACAGCACCGCATCGTCGTCCTCGGCTGGGTCTGCGTCGCCTTCTCCGTCAGCGTCTTCGTCGCGCCACTCAGCATCATGGTGCGCACCAGCAGCAAACCATACCTCTAATCTATATATAGCTATTCATGTGCATCATCAGTCCTCCTACAATGCAAGCTACGTACGTGGCTTACAATTCTTTTTCGTATGCCTGCTGCAGCGCCTGGTGGTGCGCACAAAGGAGCGTGGAGTTCATGCCCTTGTCCCTCTCCCTCTCCCTCACCGTCAGCGCCGTCGTCTGGTTCCTCTATGGCCTGCTCATCAAGGACAAATACGTCGCCGTAAGTAACCTCGTGTCCTGTCCTCCTCCGATCCATATCAGCTTCAAATAAAGCTGCAGCTTTCAAGTTTCAAGGAAACCGCTGCCGCGACCGTCGTCCTAGCTTCTTTTCCAAGGGAATTAACAGAGATCACCACTGACAACTTTTTTTGTTTGTACTCCGTTCCATCAGCTGCCAAACGTGCTCGGCTTCACCTTCGGTGTGGTCCAGATGGTCCTGTACACGCTCTACCGCAACGCGACGCCCAAGGAGGTGGCCGACGACACCAAGGAGGCGGCATCGGCGGACGGCACCTTCAAGGTGCCCGGCGAGCATGTGGTGACCATTGCCAATCTGTCCGTCGCACCTGCCGTGGCGGAGCTTATCGAGGCCCGTGACGCACACCCTGGTGCGTCCTTGGCCCCTGCAACCCCAGGAGGAGGCGCAGGCCAAGCCGGCGGAGAACGGCACGGCGGCGGCGCCGGCGCAGAATGTGGGATGCAACGCCGACCAAGTCTCGATTCCTCGCTCAGAACATGCGTACATATGTGTATCTGGGTAGGTCATATATTAAGGCCGCACGCCAAGTGCATGCGCAAGCCGTGCGTGCCTCCACAGTAGTGGCACACGCACACATGACCGAGCTGCTATGAAGGGGCTAGGTCCCGCCCCGGGTCCAAGTTTGCGTCTGTTGCTGCTGCTGTTTCATTTCGTTCCATGCCCATTGCATGTATTGATTTTAGCTTCTTATTATTGTAGTTCTTGCCTCCGGATTATTAGTGTGTCCGTCACCTTCCATGTAATAACAATATATATAAATGGTCTTATTAAAGCTAAAATTCCTTTTTATATCATATCAAAGTGCTTTGTCTGTTATTTTGAGTTTGATTATGTTTCACACGCGTATGTTTCGTTTCTTTTAACGGATGCCTGAGCATAAAAGATCTAGCAGGATTTAATAGCATGTGTGTGGACCTCCACTTTCGAGATGAGGCACAATTATTAGGAGCAACATCCCTCTTCCGCCTTTTGTGCATTTCTTCCGGGCCAAAAATCCAAACTAGCAGGTTTTTTTGTCTACTAGTACTACCCTTCACGAGTTGGGCCCCTTTGCTAACGGCCGAACACTCCTTTAATTTCACATAGCTGATCGAGTTTAGGGCACACACAATGCAGAAACCACTTGATAGTTTCTATACAACAAGACAGTACCTATAGAAACTATACACTCCAATGCAGTATTTCCTAATAGGGTCCTGAACAAAATCAAACCAATCACCACTCTCTGTTCCATCAGATCCTGTGCCGGCAAGTATGAGTACGAGTATGCCTGTGTGGCCGCACGCAGCTAAAGCTTCCTCCTGTCTCCATGCTGCTCGTGAGAGAGGACCTCGGCTCAGGCCCCCGCCGCGTAGTCGACGACGTGAACTGCTCGGAGTAGCAGGGGAAGCCCTGCTTGTGCTTCAGCCGGGAGCCGCTCGTCATGGGCGTCCCACGTCTGCCCAGAAAAAAATTCTCCCACTACTACAATATTTTTAACCGCGATGGCCATTTTTGTTTAAACGTGGCGGTTTTTCCAATCGCCTCGGACCTAAGGTCAGGGTTAATCGTGGTCTTTACCGAGGCGGTTGGACAACTGCCATGGTTAATCAGAAAAAACAAAAAAATAAGAAAGCCCGTGGACAAGCCCAGTGAGCCCACCACGGGCCGCCGCCGCCGCTCTCACCGATCGGCCTCCGGCCGCCCGGCCTCGCCCGCCGGATCCGCCTCCTTGCTAATGGATCCGGCCGCGCCCGGCCGTGGATCCGCAGAGGTGGTGGTAGGTCTGGCCTCCCCGCCGCAGCCATAGTTGAAGTGGTGGTGGAGGTGCCGCCAAACCGCCCTCCACCGGATCCGCCAAGGTGGAGGAGGAGGAGCCCGCCACCGCCGTGCCCTCCACCGGATCCGCGAGGTGGAGGCGGAGGAGCTCACCCCACCGCCGCGCCTCCACTAGATCCGCCGAGGTGGAGGCGGATGAGCCTGCCGCCGCCTCACCCTCTAGTGGATCCGCCGAGGTGGAGGCGGAGGAGCCCACCGCCGTCGCATCCTCCACCGGATCCGCCTAGAGGGAGGGGAGGAGCCGCCGTAGAGGAGGGAGATGGGGCGCCACCGTGGAGGTTGGGAGGGAGGGAGATGGGGGCGCCGACGCAGGTGAGTGAGGAGGAGCCAGGCGAGAGGAGTGTCGCGCGCGAGAAAGAGGCGGAGAGAGGCAAGGTGCGGCTCAGAGCAAAACCCTAAGTCGCTAATATATACTGGCAGCGTTATATCGGGCCGGGGTGGATCCAGATGGGCTACATGGGCTCTGATTTGGGCGAGTATTAACCTCGACGGTTATGTTACAACAAACGCCTTGGTTAATGCATTAACCGTGGCGGTTTTCTTAAGACAACCGCCACGGTTAATCTATTAACCAAGGCGATTGCCGGCCCTGCAGCCTAGCCTCGGGTGGTATCGATTAACCATGGCGGCTTCCATGCCTAACCGCCATGGTTAAAAAAAGAAGCACCTCCTAAAAGATTTTATGTAGTAGTGTCCTGTGTCCTCCTCGAACCCTGCCCTCACCACCGGAAACGCAAGCTCACAACAGCGGCGCACGCAACCTCCGACCAGCAGCGGCACGAAGCGAGATCCGCGCGGTGGCTGCATGAGCGGCGCCAAGCGGGGCGGCGCGTGAGTTTCCACTAGCCGTCGCGCGCTCCTCTCCCCCATCCATGGCACGCCCTCGCATCTACCCGTCGAGCTCCGTCTCGGTCTGCTACCGTTGTTGCCGTTGCTAGCTCGAGAGGCCACTGCCATCCGCCGAGATCTCCCCAACCTTGCGTTACTCGGTGCATCGACATCGAGCCAGTGACACAGCCCGACAGCGTGAGGCTGGCGGCGGCGCCCGCCGCTGCCATGTTCCTTTTGCCCATCGCAGCGACCACGGCGCTGTCCGCTAAGGCCACGGCCCGCGGCCACGGCGTAGTCCACACAACAAGCACCGACCATGGCCTCCGCTGCAACACGACCGCCGCCCGGCGTGTCCACGTTGTACATCCTCCACGGCTCCACCACGGGATTCAGCGACTCGCCAGCTCGGCTACTTCTACGTCAACTACGTTGTCGTCGTTGCCTTCTCCCTGTGCCCTCCCTCCTGCCACGTTCAGATCTAGGCACACAGTATCCGCAGTGCCGATGGAAACGATGGACATAGTCGCAGCGCTCAACGGGATGGTTTCGTCGACCTCATGATGGGTGAAGACTCGGTTTCTTGTTTACGCTCGGTTTCGTGTTTTTTCTCCTCTCTCTTCATTGAATCATTTGCCACGTTAGCAAAATGCCTATGTGGCAGGGCAATTAATATACATAGGAACTACGGAAGTTTCTACATTGGGAGTGCTCATACAAGACATCCTTTTGTTGCCACGCAAATTAATATACATGCAGTTGCTTCTCTGTGTCAGTGGCAGTACCTAGCTACTAGCTAGTCACTCCTGGCTGCGGGCGCTGATCCCAAAGGTGGGCATGGAACTCACCAAGTTAGAAAATTATATATACTCTGTAGCTAGCTATCCAGGTGGACCGCACCGCCTATGACCAACCGCACCACCTGTGCTGATGAATGGTCATTTACTGCAACGCATGCAGCCATGCAGCAACATTAGAGCAAGTATTATAATACAGCCGGCTGCTGGCGGTAAGGATTCTTGTAGCCTACCTCTTAGCCCACCCGTACAGTGGTTAAGTCTTCAACATTTAATACTTGGTCCACTTGTCTGTCTCACAGAGTTTCTTGGTTATTGTGTCTAAGCCGGCTGTAAGCTTACAGCCCACTTCCTCTCTCTCTCTCCTCTTATCTCTCCTCCACCTCAGCATTCAGCCTTCTAACAGCCTCTTATAATACTTGCTCTTACTGTATGTTAATTAATGAGAGCTCCTCATCAGTACTGCCGGAAATTATGGTAATTGTTTTTAAATAATCGCCACATCTGGAGGCTTCCATTTCTACCAGAGACGTATATCTAAAAAGTGTCGTAACTTGGCTGTCCTTGCACACGTCGATGGCTGTAGGCGACAGTAATTTTGTGTTGTCGACTGTGTGCATCAGTGCATGAAAGCTACTGGACTGAGTGGTGACGGGAACACGCGTGCATGCAAGTGCTGAACGTGTCACTAGGATAGAATTACTCTCTACCTATAGATATAAAATAATAGTAAACCACTACGCTGGAAAACGCGTCACTGATATTATTTTAGTGACGTGTTTTCTTTCAGCGTCACAAATAGAGGCGTCACTGATAAGCATTTCTGGCATAGCGGCAAATTTACTAAAATAGTTACTGGAATTTTGGTTGCTTGAGATGGTAGAGTTACTATAATTTAGCATCATGGTGTTCTGAGGAACTATTTACAATAATGAATAGATGAATTATCAAAGGAAATTTACTATAATACATTTGCCACAATGGTGATCAAGTTGAATGGTTAGTTACGATAATCAAGCTGTATGGTTACCGTAATGGTGTATTCTTTTTTTTACTAAAATCCTATGTGGCAGAACCACCCTAATTATATGGCCCACATGTAAAGACCTCTGACTACAGCACACGAGAGCCGGATAATTCGATAGTCTGTCGGATGTCCTCGGGAACCCGAATCATCCATATTTGGCAACTCATACCAGGGATCAACAAAGGAGGAGTAACTACAATATTACAACATTTGTTACAAAAATATACATCACAGTATGGAAGATTAATTTATAAAATATGAGTCAATATGCTAGTGACACGTTCATCACTTGCATGCACGCGTGTTCCCGTAACCACTCAGTCCAGTAGCTTTCATGCACTGATGCACACAGTCGACAACACAAAATTACTGTCGCCTACTATGTGGACAGCCAAGTTGCGACACTTTTTAGATATACGTCTCCTGTAGAAATGGAAGCCTCCAGATGAGGCGATTATTTAAAAACAATTACCGTAATTACCGGCGGTGCTGATAAGGAGCTCTCATTAATTAACATACAGTAAGGTTGCTGCATGGCTGCATGCATTGCAGTAAATGACCATTCATCAGCACAGGTGGTGCTGTTGGTCATAGGCGGTGCGGTCCACCAGTCTGGATAGCTAGCTACAGAGTATATATAATTTTCTAACTCGGGGTGTGTTTAGATCCCTGAAAAAAAAACTGTTCGAACCGAAAAATCACTGTAGCACATTTCATTTGTTTGTGGTAAATATTATCCTACCATGGCGTAACTAGGCTCAAAAGAATTATCTCTCGTCGTACATCAAAACTATGTAATTAGTTTTTTATTTACCTACATTTAGTGCTCATGCATGAGGCAAAAGATTTGATGTGATAGGTGAATAGTAAATTTTGGAGAGAGAAGTGGGGGAACTAAACACAGCCCTTAGGTGAGTTCCATGCCCACCTTTGGGCTCAGCGCCAGCAGTCAGGAGTGACTAGCTAGTAGCTAGGTACTGGCACTGACACAGAAAAAGCAACTGTATGTATATTAATTTCATGTAGCAACAAAAGAAATTCTTGTAAGGGTGGAAACTATCGTACTCCTTCATATCAAATTAGACGTGGTTTTGGACAAGGTTTGGGTCAAATCTTGGGAATATAAATCATGAATAACTTTTAAGTCGTTGAGTTTGAAAATGCGAAAATCATATCATTAGATTTATCTTGAAAATTACTTTCATAAAAATATGCATATATAACTTTCCAATAAATATTTTTATAGAAAAGAGATGTCAAAGTTGTGCTTTGAAGACCGTGTCACTATCCTAAACATCATCTATTGTGATATGGAGGGAGTAGTTTCTATATATATTAATTGCTCTGCCATGTAGGCATTTTGCTAATGTGCCAAATGATTTAATGAAGAGAGAGGAGAAAAAACCTATGTTGCTATTACTTAGCGTCACTACCAAGAGTGGAGTTAATCTCATCCTTGATATGCATCAAGTACAACTACATTCCATAGCATCACCTTAATACAAGGTTGTCATCCCTAGCGGTAATGTTAGAAATGCGTGGATGGTATTTGTACTTGTGTTTGGGCAACCCTCTAAACAGTTAAAGAGATCCATTCAAAGAACATGGAGAATAATTGAAGTAAGAAGTCCCCGGTTATGGAGACAAAATATGTTGTTTTTCTGAACATGTGGAATTTTCGGACCAATTTTAACTATTACTTAATTATTTGTTGAATTACTATAGAATAAATGTTAAAATACCATAAAGTGGCTAGAAAAATCTAAAAAGTTGCATAGCCACATGATTTTGTTGTATAAGCATCACATACAAAATTCAAGTGATTTTGGCAAAGTGTCGTTACACATCCATCGTAAAAAAAGCGTATATGGCTCGCATAGTCCTATATGACTAAGTGAGAGATGTTCCTAGTTGTGAAGGATGTATAGTACCACTATGTCAAAATCATTTGAAACTTTTACGGGATGGTTATGGAGACAAAAATATGTTGTTTTATGAATATGTGGAATTTTCATACCAATTTTAACTAGTACTGTAATTATTTGTTGAATTACTATGGAATAAATGTTAAAATACCATAAAGTGGCTAGAAAAATCTAAAAATTTGCATAGCCACATGATTTTGGTGTATAAGAATCACATAAAAAATTCAATTGATTTCCACACGGTATCGTTGCACATCGATTGCAAAGGCATACATGGCTCACATAGTCCTATATGACAAAGTGAGATATGTTCCGCATTGTGAAGGATGTATAGTACCAATTTGTTGAAATTATTTGGAACTTTTACGGGATGATTGTGGAGACAAAATATGTTGTTGTGTGAATCTGTGGAATTTTCTAAGCATGTTTCTCTATTACTGTAATTATTTATTGAATTACTGTGGAATAAATGTTAAAATACCATAAAGTGGCTAGAAAAATCTAAAAAGTTGTATAGCCACATGATTTTGGTGTATAAGCATCACATAAAAAATTCAAGTGATTTTGACAAAGTGTCGTTACACATCCATCGCAAAGGCATAGATGACTCAAATAGTCATATATGACTAAGTGAGAAATGTTCCTGGTTGTGAAGAATGTATAGTACCACTTTGTCGAAATCATTTGAAACTTTTATGGAATAGTTATGGAGCCAAAGTTTTTTATTGTGTGAATCTGTGGAATTTTCTAAGCAAGTTTCTCTATTATTGTATTTATTTGTTGAATTAATAAGGAATAAATGTTAAAACGTAGATACCCTACACAAAAAAAGTTCGAAAGTGCTGTAGTGGTAAGGCTCCTAACTGTCTAGCGGCTGGTCACGGGTTCAAAGCTCCATGGGAGCTATTTTTTTTTGCAAAAAAAATGGAGGGGAAGGCTAAGGGGGATCGGGACCATGTGGGCCACGCAGCCGCGCCACGTGTTGGTGGGACTGGTGTGCACCACGTTGAGTTGGGACCCACTAGTAGGACAGCAGCGCCATGTCATCGAGGGAACCCACTGGTGGGACCATAGCGCCACGTCCTCGAGATGGGACCCACCGGTGCGATCGTAGGGTCACGTGATGATGGGACAGGTGTGCACCACTTAAATGATTTCAAATGGAAAACTCAATGAAACCAAAATTTAAGAACTCATCAAGATTTACAAACTTTAATTTTAGAACTTCGAATAGGATTTTTGAATACTAAACAATTTTAACGAAACAAGTCAACAACAACAAAGTTGTATAACTCACCAATATCTACAACTTTTATTTTGGTCATTTTTTCATCCGACAAAGTGATAGTAATATTGTTAATAAAAGTTGCATTACCTGCCGACGTAGATGATTCATATATATACGCTAAAGTGATTCATATATATACGCTAAAAGTGCATCCAATATCACAAAAGTTGTCATTGCTCACTAATAAGGCAAATGGTTGTTATGCCTATGGTCTAGAGTTCAAACTTGCCATGAAGCATTTTTTTGGCATTTTTACAAGATAATTGATAACTCACTAATACCATATCCAATGACCATGAAATTTTTATCACAAAACCTACGGTCCAAAAGTAAGTTGCCATACAAATTTCATAATTTTTGGAGCACAGAAACTAATATAATTATTCTAATAAACATACGATCATGGAAATTTTGTCATAGAAAGAGCTTGTTCTATGACAAAACTATCAAGCGTCACGAGCCAATCATCATTGATGAACATATTTCTAGTAGTGAATCTTGTAGCTGTTCGGTAGAGCCTCTCTCGATTTTTTTAAAAAACTTATTTTTTAGCCTGTGTTTTATGGTGGGGCCTCTCTTGATTTTTTTTTAAAAACTTATTTTTTAGCTTGTTGTTAGGTTTTCCATAAAAACCACGTCACTACCGGTTTTACGTTATTCTGAAAACCACATCACTGTCGGTTTTATGTTAGTGCCGGCTTTTCATCCAACTCTACATATGGGACACCCTCGGACTTCTCCTTGGTACTCGCTATTCCTTAGCGAGAGGGTAGGAGGCCGAGTGATATCCCCACAAAATGAGATACATGGTAGTTTTCTTACAAATGTTTTCATACAAGGAAATTTATGGTGAACTATAGAAGATTGAAAACAAAGAATTGAAGAGTACGTTAGAGACACGAGGGATATACAAAGATATAAATGGCTCTCTAAATAGAAATGTAGAGACTGCAAGGGTCTCTTTTAAGTTTACTCTAAAATTTTGTTTGGATAGTCAAATTATTTTAATTTTAATAAAGGGTATAAAATTATATAAATATTTATGATGAGTAATAAGATACACGAGCGATAATTATTCAACCTCTTCGACTCTGCCTCTAACTACTGTCCTTTTTTTCACAAGCGTTTCAAACATCGCTGTGCACCAGAGCGAGAAAAATTGGTGGGGTTAGCATGTCTTACTTCTGATCATAAATAGCATGCCCAAAACTACAAAGTGTGACCAATGCTGTCCCAGATAACAATTTCCTCGTGCCGTGAAAAGTAAGCTAGCAGAAGCGTGTTTCGTGGACGTCTGGATCCACATGTGCGTGTGAGTGGCAAAGTGAAGAGTCTAGGGGATGATTGCTCTACGAATCTTTGTAACACTTGGACTGTAACATTATTTTGTGTTACTATAGGGCAAATTTTTATTTTCGTATGTTCCATTTATGTGTTACAATGTAGTGCCCTATTGTAACATTTTGATTGTAACACTATTTTTGTGTTACTAAAATTATTGTCAGTAACACATATTATAAAAAGTATTTTGTGTTACAACCGAAGTTTGTAACACTCTATTTTGTGTTACTATGAGATTTCATTGGAACACATTGATGAATATGTTACAAGAAAGTGTTACAATATCCTTGATGTGTAGTAGTGTTTAGCTCCTCCCGCCCATGGAAGAAAGGAAAGGAACGGCATGCGGCGACCAGCCGGCTAGCGTGCGTCTCCGCCAAGCCTTCCCTACCGGCTTGCTGTCGTCAAAGGATCAATCTCTACCAATGCTTTCCATCAATTTTTCACAATCAGTATGATAGTTTAACCACACCCATCGATCTACACAATCCTGGGCCTGACCATGCACAACCCCGCCCACCGCATCATCACCCAGGTATGTCTCCAAATCTTGCGTGGCCAATCATCACTTGGTTAGTACCTAAATAAAAAAATTGAAGAGCCATACTTAGTTGTTTAAGTCAGCAAGGAAGTAAACCGTATCATCAGAGCATGTTTATCAACAGTCATTTTTAACATGTCTCTAAATTAAACCAGAAGACTTCAAGCCATCAATTGTTTATTTGGTTCCATCTATGAACCAATAATTTCATTCAAACTGATTGAAAGTGTGACTTAACTAAGATTCATTAGTTGAAGCCAAAACGGAAAGCAGAAATTGTTATTCATCTAGCGAAGAACATCTGTTCTCCAACAACATAATCTACCATTGATGGCCCATGGTTCTGCAAGGAAAGGTAATGTCCACGGTTCGGTCCATAGTACTGTAGATTTCCCTTCTTTTTGCTAATCAGAATGCCAAGATATAGCTTCATGTGTGCATAGTCCAATAGTGGTTTCATTAAAAAAGGAAATGACACTTGATAAAAGGGAATGACATATGAATTTTTCGTTAATGTTAGAAGGCTATGTATAGTTGTGTAGAATTCCTTTTTTTTGCTTGTTGGGACATGGAGGTTTGGCCCCTAAAGGTCCCCCATCACAGTACTAATCGAGAGATTCATGTTTTCTTATGAAGTGGCAGGCGTGTGGATGATAGCCTTCGGGTTTTAGAGAACAGATGAGCGAAGGCTAGAGCCGGCATAATGGAGACAAGGATAAGTCAGCAAAGGCATGCAAAAGCAGGCATAACAAGGGGAGCCAGAGGCTAGATAGCGAAGGCCAAAGGCTAGGATGGACCCAAGTGTTCTCACACCATTGGGAATCCTTCGGTTGTCTTCAATGGCACCACATGGGGAGTAGAAGAACCATAGGCCGCTGGGTTCACCATGAGCCTCAGCAATATGTGGCAGAACCACCCAAATTATATGGCCCAAATGCACTTGTCATTGCCCTAATTGCCTCTGACCGCTGCATATGAGAGCCAGATAATCCGGTAATCTATCGGGTGTCCTTAGAGAACCCCAATTCAACCATATTTTACAACTCATACAAGGATCGACAAAGGAGTAACTACAACATTACAAATTTGTTACAAAAATATTAGGAGTGCAGAAGAATGATAACATTAAATTTTTAAAAATATGAGTAAGTTACTTTTGAGTAAACTTAACTTAAATTGCGGAAGCAGAGTAGAACTATAGGGGACAATCAGATCATGTCGAGCCCCCCCGACATAACCTCGGTTAACAGCACGAGTCAGCACCAGCAATAGGGGTTAACAAACCCTGAGTACACAATTGTACTCCGTAGGACTTACCCGATGAAAAGAAAAGACTCCAAGGATACGCTGGCTTATCGTCAAGTCAAGGCAAGGTCTTAGCAAGAATCAAGAGTAACATTTGCGGAAAAGCTTACTAAAGTGAATCCTTACTTTCAGTATTTTAACTCAACATTAAGTCATTATTTGTATCCAAATTGCACCTGATCTAAATCCATCATTTTTCAAGTATCTCATCTCATTCCAATTCAAGTTCATAAGTAACCGTGTTCCATTGATTAACTACGATGCAGAGTAGTGATCAAGTTTCCCACTATCCGGGGGAGATGGCGATTTAAACCGATGTACATCCAGCTAGTGTCTATCTTAACCAGCACGACATATGTAGGTCCCGGACCTACATATATCAACCATTTCCTCAGATCCTCCAACACGTGAACCGGTCCGCACTATCCGAGAGCACAGTACTCCACCACCCTACCAAATTCCAGAAGGGTGGGTACAGACTACTCCCGCCATCTCCCATGCCCAGTGTGTTATTACCTTTTCACATAATGGAATAGCTAAGGTACTAGGCTTACTGAGGGCATGCGGTTAAGTACTTTCAATCTTGATCAACGGGTCTACAACGAGCGGTCCGTAATCGACCGACGGCGAAGCACTACATCAAGACTCCATTCTTGATGTAATCTAAAACCCGCTTCGATCTCCATTTCATCTACTTTCCATATTAATCTTTTGTATCACATCGAGGTATAGAAATATTGTGAATGATCATCTCATCATCAAAACCTAATTAACTAAGCATGGCTAAGCATTACTTGCCTTCACTATTGTTGATGGTGGATGATATCAACTTTTATTATACATAAATAGAACAAATGAGAACAAGAACACTAGAAGATAGGGTTTATACTTGATGAATTCCACAAGTTTTGTTGCATGTCCAGTTTTGCCGCGATAAATCAAGAAAATAGGAGAAAAGAGAAGAAATAGAGAAATGGGAGAAAACGACCAAAACAGAAGGATTAGTATAAATTCTAGGGACCTAAAGGACAAAAGAAGACAGCCCAAAGAAGATGGGGCCCACTTGCTGACATGCGGGGCCGGCCGTCCGTGTGCTGTGGGTGCCTGGGCTCGCCACGTGTCCATCTTCTAGAAGCTTCTCACAACCGACCTTGAGATCAAATCTAGGCTGTCCAATCAAGTCGGTTTGATCCAATGGCTGAGATTCATCCTATGGGGCTATATAAGCAGGGGCAGACCACCCCCCCTAAAACCCTAATTCAATACTGAAGATCATTATCTGAGTTCCAAAGATCAAGTCATCCAGAGCCACAAACCCTAGTTCTTCAGAGTAGTTCTAGTTCTAGAGAGATTAGCTACATAGTAATAGATTAGAAGGAGATTCAAGTTCTAAGAAGGCTTGGACTTCATATTCTGTCAAGGTGTTCTATAGGTATAATTTATATCTTTGATATATTTACTCGAGTTTATCTATGACATTGTGCTTCATCTTTATTATATTATCTATTGCATTGTTTATTGTTTGCTTTAATATGTCTAGTAGAGTTAGATATTTATTATGGATTTCATACTTAGGATTGTATAGCCCTCATCTAGTAACGTGCAAGACAGGTGTTATAACCTATGTAAGCGTGGTGCTTATATATGTTATATCTGCAAATGCCCGTTATATGCCGAGTCGTGGTAAATCGTAGGGTAACAGCCCTATTGAGTCCTCTATAATCCTTCCTTCGCATATAGTGAACTCAGGGCGTGTGTCGCATCGAAGGTGAAGATATTAATATTGAATCCTTCTTAGTTGGTGTTCCCTAAGCATGGTATGAAGTAATAATGCTAACAATGATAGCTAGATGTTTGCACTAATTAGAGTTAGACAATAGCATGTGATGATAGTTACTCATTAGTAAGTTTTCCTTATATTATATTATGTGAGTCCTTAGACTAAAATACTCCGTTGAATATTTATCTTATCATTATGATGCTTGATCCCTACATTTATCATTATCTTTATTATCATTTATCATATATATCTTTATCATATTTATTATTTATCTTTATTGTGACATTAACCTTGTTATTGAGTATAAGCATTATTCATTATTGGTTTATTACTATTTTGATAGTATAGAGGGTTATTAATACTATGCATTTTTAGTTATAAATAGCCTTCCCAGTGGTAGAATATAAATGACAACCTGGTAACACTCTAGGTAAAATGCTACAATTGGTATAATTATTTGTCTGCTTCGGAACCTATGTTATTTATTTATATTATTCTTTATATTATTTTTCTGTATAGTCTCATAATAATATTTATGCCTTGAATATATTTATAGTTCATAGTTAGGGATGACAACCTAATCTCACAGCTTGAAGTATTGGTAATTGAATCATGACTAGTTTATTAGTGCCAAAGTAATTTTGATACCAACGTTGTTTGGTGCCATTGCTATTTTAGCATTTTAGGTGCCATTGTTATTTTAGTGATGTCGCTAAGCGATGTCAACAAAGGCAGTTTTGGCGCCATTGCCGGGGAAGGTTTAAAACTTAGGAAGTATTAATTAGTAAACTCTATACTTATGAAATTAGTTCAAATAACCAATAATCTTCTATTCATAACAGCTTCACCCTTGTTTTGTTTATTTTTGTTTATTTCATCTACAGGGGTAATGTATGTTAAATGCTAATCTTCTAGACAATTTTCTCAATGATCTAGAAAAGTTAATCAAGAAACAAAGAGAAAAGCTCTGAAAAATACAAAAAGTTAGTTCAGAAGATCAACACTCCAAGAGAAGCTTATCATCTGATTTCGACGCCATGGCTAACAAGAGTCTCCGTGAGTTCTCTACTCAGACAACCACCAACATCCACACTGGACCAAATGTCAATGTGGCAGACAATGGATTCGAGCTCAAGCCTACGCTCACCATGATGGTGCAAGCCAATCAGTTTTGTGGGAAGGCACATGAAGATGCAAGTGCCCATTTATAACACTTTCTAGAGATCTGCAGCACCTTCACTATCAAGGGAGTAACAAATGATGCTACTCTGCTTCACCTTTTCCCATTTTCATTGCTTGGAAAGGCTAAGCAATGGTTCTACACCAATAAGGAAAAATACACCACATAGGACCATTGTTCAACCAAATTCCTGGCCAAGTTTTTTCCTACAGGCAAGACCAATGCTCTGCGTGGGAAGATATCAAGCTTTCAGCAACAACATGATGAGTCATTCCCCGAGGCATGGGAATGCTTTCAAGACCTTATTGTAGAATGTCCTCATCATGGCATGGAGGATTGGCTACTTATGCAGACATTCTACCACGGGCTAAGTACTAGTACCCATGAGACAATGGACACTGCTGCTGGAGGAGCTTTCCTATCACTTATATTACAGAATGCTACTTCACTTGTTGAGAAAATGGCATCCAACTAGAGCTGGAATGAAGAACACACACTATCCCGCAAGAGAGGAGGAGGTGTCCATCAACTCAAGGAAGTGGACATACTATCTTCCACGATAGACCTTCTGATGAAGAAGTTAGAGAACTAAGACCATGAGAAGAGAGAGGTCATGCACATCAATGACTCTCTTATGTCTTGTGAAGAGTGTGGAAGCTATGGACACTCAGGGAATAATTGCCCTGAATTGCAAGAGGATGTGAACTACCTCAACAACAACAATAATTATCATCCTCAACAACCTCAAGGGTGGAATCAGCAACAAAGGCCAAACTACTTAGGTAACTACCAAGGTAATTACCATGGTAATAACTTCAACCAACCCTCTTTGAGAGAATTACTTGCTGGTCAGTCTAGACTTATTGAGCAAATTAATAAGAAGGTAGCTTCCAATGATAAAACCCTAGACAACATTAATGCTAGAATGGATACCATTGCTACTGCCATTAAGAACCAGCATAGCTTTAACAAAATGTTAGAGTCACAACTTGCTCAGTTAACTACTGCTGTACCTCCACTAGAGAAAGGCAAAATACCAGGCCATCCTGAAGAGTTAGAGTTCATAAATCTTGTCGATATATTTAATGTAGGATTACTACAAGCAACCTTCATCAAGTGGATGGAAGGATGATTCACTACCAGTGAAGAAAGGAGACTCAGGTATACCAGTCATCACTATTCAGATTGGACCGCACACCTTTGATGCTGCGCTTTGTGACTATGGATTAAGCATCAATATTATGCCAAAGGTAATCTATGAAAAGATCTATGGTAGTAATTTATTATATATAACCATGTGTTTGTAGCTTGCAGATCAGTCAATCTGCTACCCGAAGGGAATCCTTAAAGACATCTATGTACAAGTAGGCAACTCGTACGTGCCGGCAGACTTTGTCATCATCGAGAATGGAGGAGACGAGAGGTCACCATTCATATTGGGTCAACCATTCTTGAGCACAGCCAACACTATTATCTATGCTACTCAAGCGAAGATCTGCTTCATGATCAAGGGGAGAAGGGAGACCTTCATTTTCAAGAACAAGACACTTACATCTCCCGCTCATCCTCAACATACATACAGCTATGAACTTGACCTTGTCAAGAACAACAATAGAAGAAGAAGAAACAAGAAGAAGCTGCCACAACAAGTGAACATGATCAACACAGTTTACTTGGAATGGGACTACATTGTCGATTCACCATATCTACCGAAGGTGGAAGATCCAGGCAATCCAGAGATAGAATGTTCAATCAATCAGTTGACCATCAACAACACCATCTGCGACACTGGCTCAGGAGTCAACATAATGCCTAAGGTAATTTATGAATTCATATATGGTAAACAACCTTTGTACCCAACCTATACCCAGTTCACTACTAATTTTTACCCTATTGCACCAGCAATTTTTCGATGTTATAGGGCCAAAATTGATGTGATAGGTTGGTATCACATCAATTTTGTGTTTGATGCGAGCGATGCAAGTGCTCTTGATGCAATAGCTTTTCACATCAGTTTGTTGTGGCCGATGCGAGAGTTCTCTATTGCATCGGCCATCTATTGTCTCTTGCATCAAAATCGAGAGATGCAAGAGGGTTATTGCATCAAAATAATTTTGATGCGAGGTTGCTATTGCATCAGCCATGGATGTCTCTTGCATCAATATAGAGGGATGCAAAAGGCTATTGCATCAAAATAATGTAGATGTAATACATCTAATAAATTTGATGCAATAAGAATTTCTATTGCAATGGCTAACGTTCGAAGCAATAGACCGTATTGCATCGAAATTAGGTTCGTTGCAATACAACCTATTGCATCAACATTAGGTTCATTGCGATACTACCTATTGCATTGACATTAGGTTCGATGTGACAAAGCTTTTTGCAACGACACTAGGTTTCACGCTGTGCAAACTATTGCATCGGCATTATGTTTATTGCAACCGGATCTATTCACAACACAAAAATTCACAAAATTATAAAATCCAATGGTATTAATAACTTCGGTCATCCACATTCAATAGTTTGTACAGTAATGAAGTCAAAGGGATTCCTATTTCAAAAGAGTAATTGCAAAGCTGGAATTGCATAATAGATCACTAACATATACTATAATTAAACAAATATACATGACTTTAGCACACATCAGCATGGGATCTCTCTCATTGCAGAATGTTGAGTTCAGCTCATCTTGCCAAGAGTCCCTCAAGGTTCATCTTCCTGGAATAATCCAAATGATTTGCATCAGTAATAAATATTCATAGACTAGACTATGTAATAGAGGGAGTGAGACAGAACCGCTGCTGCTGCTGCATGCTTCTCTTGTATTATGCATCAGCAATTATACACTCTCCCTATGGGCTTTATTATTAGACTAGTTATGCAAAAAGCACTATTACACCATAATTGATGGCTTTCTGTTCTACCGTGCCAAAAAAAAAGAAAAAAATTTCTCCCTTTCATCTCAACCAAACAACAACAACATAAATGTAGGGTAGATCTTTTATTGTATTTGATTAACAAATAGATGCACAATTCTAGAAAGCTGCGGACATACACAAATAAGACACAAATAACAAGTCTGAATAGAACAAAAATCACGTAGCTGCACCACTTTCCTAGATGCCACATTTAAATAGTTTTTGACTGAACAAATATAGACATTTATCCTTTGTAATCATCAAAAGATTTCCAGCTCATACCTTTCTGCCTTTATTTCTCATTTCTCGCTTCTTATTTGCAGCATTTTTTTCCTCAGTGTCTGTTGAAATAAATTTCTTCGGTTGGTTGTTGCCTTTGTCATTTGAGAAAAGAGATCTGTTGAGAGTGCTGCGAGTGAAGTGACCAGTTTGAATTGTGTTTCGTGTGCTCAATACACTTTCTGTTACAGCCTGCAAAAAATCCAGGAGATTTAAAGGAACAGTCAACTCTAAGCAATTATAAGAAAGTATTAACTGCAGGTCATATTTTTCTAAACATATTACTTGTTGCACATTTTCTCCTCGTAGTCTGGGAGTGGAGACAATAGTAGGTTCTTTAGAAGCATTATTATTTGTGGTCATTCCAGTTCCCAACCTGGTCTGCATATTAGAAAACAAATGTCACATTACCAAGAAGTTGTGAACAATTTTGAAGTTACATAAATAATTTAGCATATGTTCAATGTGACACGATGCTGGTCCTTCTTTGGTCCATCGATGAAATCAAAATATATAGTCCACATCTCTCCTGTTTTGTTTTGTGTCGGCCTACATAGTTAATTGAAGTGAAATATATTAGCTTCCATAATTGGTCAATATATTGTAAACTAAAACACTACTGTATATTCTAAACATACTTTTATGTTTGAAAAGACACAAATCTTGGACTTAATTAAACAGGTAATAACTTGTTGAACTCATTAGCTGACAATTGGACTGTTGAGGAAATACATCTTTATCAACACTTAGGACTGTACCCAATCTTCAGTAAATGATGATAAAGAGATAACAAATTTCTGCTGATGGAGATGAGATAGACGGCAAAGATTCATGATCCAGCAAGCAAATAAGAACATCATGGAGTATTCATGATCGGCAATTGGGAAAGCTGTGGCAGCATATTTTATAAGTTGCATTCAGTGGACTTAAAGTATATATCCAAAACAGCGAAAAAGTCTTGATTCTACCTTTAAAAATCGGAAAGTTACTTATACTAGTACCAATACAGGAAAGCACATGAGCCATGCAAACGAGATTTATTGTCCCGTGAAGAAGAAATTCGAAGAAAAAAATAAACACTGCTAATGAGTTCACATGAACTCCACGGTAGGGTTAGGGTTATTAGCCATCTAGGCCATCGACTGCATACCTGGGTACCTCGTCGTATTGATTCTTGCTTTCATCTTGTCCACGAGGTGTGTGTCCTCCGTTCGGTCGACCTATAGGTCAGCTTCACAGGAACACCGCCGTCTGGACATGTTCCTGCTGGACGATGGAGGATCGGGCGATCTCCTGGACGTAGACGACCTCCTTTTTAACTAGCGTGGGAGACGACGACCTACCGGCGGTAGGACACGGCGGCGCGGTTTTCTCCATTGCCTTGGAGCGGAGTAGATCCGACGGAACCGCTTCGTGGGTGGTGACTCGTCTCTCCCAGAGGCCCGTGATTGTAGAATCTAATAAGCCACATTAGGGAGGGATTTGGCGGGCCCGTTCCCTGTTTTCAATTTTAACGTGGAGGGATTTGGCGGGGGCATGCGCGGGCGCGCCAGAGGAGGGCCAAAGTTTTTACTTTTTAGCACCGGCATCGCAAAGAAGCGCGGGAAGGGTGCTCCAAGCGGGAAAAAATGTGATCAAGATAAAAAAATGGTTTTAGTTGATAAATAACTAAATAGAAAACATAGAGAAGTATATAAATTGATTTTAAAATAGTTTATGATTCCTAATGAAAAATTATTTACTATCTTCTAACTAATTTCTAAAACAATCAAATAGCTCAAAATTGTAAAATAAATAATAATAAATCACATAAGTATATTAATTAAATAAATTTAAATTAAATTTATAAATTTCTACAAATTAGATGAACATGATATTGGTGAACAAGATCATGATTCACATAATTAAGTTGTTGATCATGATCGGATAGTGAGTGGTATATGTCAGGTTATGGTCGATGTGGCATATGACAAAAATGTTACTACACTGCAAAAAAATCTAGGATTCCAAGACGCTGAGTTTTGTCATATACAGCCAAAAATGTCACAAAAACATTTTAAGACGAAAAGCCGAAAGCGTCATGCCATTCGTCATAAAATGACCGTCACATATTGTCCGGGTGACGAAAGTTGGTGTAGCGTCATATAATATGCTTACATTATGTGATGCTGCATCCACTCTGTGTCATACAATACATGAATATGAGTTTTGTAGAACTCTTCAAGATCTACTTTTGGTATTAGAGTCAACTTTTCATTTTTTGAACTTTTGACGCCTCGAAATTTGAAATTTGAATTTTTTACGGATCCAAACGGGTTTTTGAAGCCCTAGACGGTCTCGATTTGAAAACGTCATGAATACGAGTTTTGTAGAACTCTTCAAGATCTACATTTGGTATTAGAGTCAATTTTTCATTTTTCAAACTTTTGACGCCTCGAAATTTGAATTTTGAATTTTTATGGCTCGAACAGGGTTTTGAAGCCCTAGACGGTCTCGATTTGAAAAGTCATGAATACGAGTTTTGTAGAACTCTTCAAGATTTATATTTGGTATTAGAGTCAACTTTTCATTTTTCGAACTTTTGACGCCTCGAAATTTGAATTTTGAATTTTTTACAGCTCGGAATGGGTTTTGAAGCCCTAGACGGTCTCAATTTGAAAAGTCATGAATACAAGTTTTGTAGAACTCTTGAAGATCTAGATTTGGTATTAGAGTCAACTTTTCATTTTTCGAACTTTTGACGCCTTGAAATTTGAATTTTGAATTTTTTATGGTTCGCAACGGGTTTTTGAGCCCTAGACGGTCTCAATTTGAAAAGTCATGAATACGAGTTTTGTAGAACTCTTCAAGATCTACATTTGGTATTAGAGTCAACTTTCCATTTTTAAACTTTTGACGCCTCGAAATTTGAATTTTAAAATTTTTACACCTCCCATCGGGTTTTCGAAGGCCTAGACGGTCTCGCTTGAAAAGTCACGAATACCAAAAGTTCATAACTCATTGAGATCTACATTTGTTATTCAGGTTATTTTTATGCGTTTGAAAAGCGTTCGGAAAGTGTAGTTCAAAATGGACAACTCACTCCACGAGTTTCATAAACTACGTGTGAGAACCTTGGTTTTGTGAGTAGTGTTTACTAACACTTTCTCGAAACGAAAAAATGATCTATATAAAAAAATGTAGATCTTGATGAGTTATGAATCTTTGGTATTCATCACTTTTTCCAATCGAAATCATTTTGGGTTTCAAAATCTGGTTTGAATTTGTCAATGTTTTGAAACTCACGGTTTGAAATATTCACACTTTATCACAAGAACAGATGACCAAAACTAACAAGTTAGCTTGATAGATCTCGATTTTAGAAAATTGTAGAAAAAGAATCATCCGATTTGGAGCTATAACGAGGAAGAAAAACTGATTACAAGGTTTATTTCGAGATTAAAAAAAAAAATCACTCCTGTTCATCACAGCTCATCACAGCTCATGAACAAGTGTGATTTCTCTTTTAATCTCGGGATAAAACTTGTAAAAAAGCGATATTTCTTCCTAGTACTAACTCCAAATTGGATGATTCTTTTACTAAAATTTTCTTAAATCATGATCTATCAAAATAGTTTGGTCATCCAAATCATGTGACTTTATTTGAAAAAACTAAAAATTTGAAATTCATAATTTTACAACTTTGAACAGAAATTTGCATGTACAAATGATTTCAAATCGAAAAGTCATGAATACGAGTTTTGTAGAACTTCGTCAAGATCTACATTTGGTATTAGAGTCAACTTTTCATTTTTTGAACTTTTGACGCCTCAAAATTTGAAATTTAAATTTTTTTACGGCTCCGAATCGGGTTTTGAAGCCCTAGGCGGTCTCGATTTGAAAAGTCATGAATACGAGTTTTTGTAGAACTCTTCAAGATTTACATTTGGTATTAGAGTCAACTTTTTATTTTTCGACTTTTTTGACGCCTCGAAATTTGAAATTTAAATTTTTTTATGGCTCGAGCGGGTTTTTCAAGCCCTAGGCGGTCTCGATTTGAAAAGTCATGAATACGAGTTTTGTAGAACTTCGTCAAGATCTACATTTGGTATTAGAGAGTCAACTTTTCATTTTTGAACTTTTGGCGCCTCGAAATTTGAAATTTGAATTTTTTACGGCTCCACGGGTTTTCAAGCCCTACACGGTCTCGATTTGAAAACTCATGAATACCAAAAATTCATAACTCATCAAGATCTACAATTGTTATTCAGGTTATTTTTGCATTTGAGAAAGTGTTAGAAAAGTATAGTTCTAAAAACACGAGTCACTCAAATAGTTTCATAAACTCCATGTGGGATAACTAAAGTGAACACAATTATTTAATAGAACATGCACTACTACAGGATTGATTTTGCGTGGTGTTTGGATTTTATTTTCCGTGGCGGGCATTTGAGAAACCGCCCGCGGAAAATAGGTGGCTTTACCCCCTCGGCGAGGAAAAAAACCGCCACGGTTAATCAAAAAATAACCGCCACGATAAATCGAGGCCGATCCGGCGACCCATTTAGCCCACTAGCAACTTCTCATATATATATATATATATATATATATATATATATATATATATATATATATATATATATATATATATATATATATAAAGTCTCAACCCTAAGTCCTCCCCATCTCTCGTTCCTTCTCATCCCGACCCTCCCATTCCCCACCTCCTCCCAACCCCCCTCCCATTCCCACCTCCTCCCGATGGCGCCCCTCCTCTTCCTACCTCCACTGACGCTGGCCCCCCCCTTCCTACCTCCTCTCGACGCCACCCCATCTCCTTCCCCGCACAAGGCATCGGCGGGCGGCGGCATCCCGGCACAAAGCGGCGGCGGGCGGCGCAGGCTTCCCGACGGCACAAGGCAGCGGCGTAGCGTCCCAAAGCGGCGGATCCCTTCCCTGTGCGGCACGGTGGTAGTGATGATTTCGAAAAAAATTTAGGAAAAAAAAACCCACCACGGAAGTTCATTTTGGTAGTAGTGATGATTTCAGAAAAAATTAGGAAAAAAAATCACCAAATTTGGAGTTAGAATGTGGGAGAAAGACTTGTTACAAGTTTTAACTAGAGATTAAAAAGAAAAAAAAAAACTTGTATTCACGTTCTTGATTTTCCATGTATGCTCAATTCTAGGATTTCATACTTGGAACATATGCGTTAGTAACGTTAAAAAGGAAAATATAACCACTTCAATCACAAATTGTGGAATGGCCTGGTGGTAGTGCCGCAATCAAGACCAAGAGGTCTCAAGTTCAATCCATGCCTGAGACAAGTTTTTTGCTATTTTCTTTTTTCTTGGTAAAATGAGCAATACAACCTTAAATCGGCCAAATAAGCTAAATATAACACAAAAGAGGTAATAGTCTGGTGGTAGAACTTTGTAATCTAAACCAAGAGGTCTAGGGTTCAAGCCTGTTGTATGCTTGTTTTTGCTATATATTTTGCCATTTATTTTCAGTGACATTCTAACAAAGTCACAAATACACATGAAACGGTGTCACGAAATACTACTGGCACCTCGCTGCTATGGGAATCACATTTTGTGACCAAACTATGTGACATAGCACACTGCAACGTCATATATAGGGCACTTTATGTGACGCACAAAAACCTTCCGTCATATATAGTCATGGCGCTTGTGATATTGTGACGAAAGCGATTTTTGCGTCATGTTATGGTACATTATATGACGCACTTTAGCCCCGTCATGAGGAATTTCGTCATAGAAGATCATGTTTCTTATAGTGCTAGTTGGACACCGTCACCGGCGCTGGTCCTTCTCTCTCTCTCTCTCTCCCCCGCTTCTCAAGCCTGTTGTATGCTTGTTTTTGCTATATATTTTGCCATTTATTGTCAGTGACATTCTAACAAAGTCACAAATACACATGAAACGGTGTCACGAGATACTACTGGCACCTCGCTGCTATGGGAATCACATTTTGTGACCAAACTATGTGACATAGCACACTGCAGCGTCATATATAGGGCATTTTATGTGACGCACAAAAACCTTCCGTCATATATAGTCATGGCGCTTGTGATATTGTGACGAAAGCGATTTTTGTGTCATATTATGGTACATTATATGACGCACTTTAGCCCCGTCATGAGGAATTTCGTCGTAGAAGATCAGGTTTCTTATAGTGCTAGTTGGACACCGTCACCGCGCCTGGTCCTTCTCTTTCTCTCTCTCCGCTTCTCCGTTCCTGCTTTCGTGGTGGTGGCGATCGCCATCGCCCGAGCCCAGCACCGCCATCGGGGAAGGCTTGCGAGCAGCAGCGGGGTGGGTTTGCTAGGATCTCCTTGTGCATATGGGCTTAGATGGGTTGCTCAGAGAGAGTGCAATTAAATTTTTGTAGTCAAAGTCAACTGCAAGGGCGAGGACAAGCAAATTATCTGCCAAGATGAAGGATATCAGGCCTACCTCAAGTTAAATTGTATTACGATGAGCGTCGTTTAGTAAAGTTCTTCTTACGTGCTACTTTTTTGAACAGTTGCTTTATTGGTAGAGTGACTACTCTGCCACAACTTTTATTCATTTAGTAAAAATTTTATTGTTACGCTCTACTTGAACAATTGTTTTATTAGTACAGTAACAACTCTACCACACAAACATTATATGGATATATGTTTATGAATAGAGCCGATTGATTCATATTCACCGTGTATCAAAACATTTTCATAGCACGTGCATATCTACTAGTATACGTAAATACATGATTAAATAATAATATAAAATATATTAATAAATAAGAAGCTCAGATAGCTAAAAAGCGCACTTGGGGTGGCCCAATAGTCACAATATAGGGCATCACCAATAATGAACCGATGCAATAGAGATCATATATTGCATCAGAGATTAGCACTATCAAATGGTTGCAATAGTACTTGTTAATTGCACCAATATTTGAAACTGATGCAACAATGCCTATGTATTACATCAAAAATCAACGCTAACGCAACAAAAAATGGCCGATGCAATAATTTTTACGTATTGCATCAAAAGGTACAAAAAAATCGGTGCAATAGGCTATATTATTGCATCGACATGAATTGCTATTGTATCAAATTCATTCCTGATGCAATAATTGCCACCTATTGCATCGGATTTACAAAATTGATGCAATAGGAGCCACCTATTGCATCAGATTTGCATTTGATGCAAGGCAAGGCGATGCGATAGGGTCAAAAATTAGTAGTGGTTGCAGATGGCGGATCAGTCCTACAGAATTCCAGAAGGAATAGCGAAGGATGTACCAGTCCAGATCCACGATCACTATGTACCTACAGACTTCATAGTGCGAGACACAACAGAACAAGACATTAATGCGCCTATAGTGTTGGGAAGACCATTAAACACTACACATGCCATCATCTACACCAGGACTGGAGAAATCCACTTTCAGTTTCCATCTGAAAAGGTACGCTGTTATTTTAAGAACTATGCTAACTATGAACAGCCGAAGAAGTTGTGCAACAGAAGGGGACACAGCTCTCGCCGCAAGGGATACACCCCGATGACTCAAGAAGATTGGGCAACCTACGAGGCGGAAGTGTCAAAGAATGAAGTTGGATGGGAAGACTACACAGGAGAAGTCCCAAAGAATGAAGACCAAGGGAACGAGGAAATGAAGAAAGATCAAGATGAAGAAGTTAAAGAGGAGGTAACACAGCCTTCGACCAACTCACCTAAGAAGGTGTGGAGGAAGAAAGAGAGCCCACCTCTAGAACCAGAGACATCCTCTCCTACAACATCCGAGGTAACATCCTCAGAACCATCAGTACAACCATTTGTACCATCCGATGAACCATAGAAGGAATGAACCCCTATGTTCCAAAGGTAAGTAAGTTATCCTTCACTTTAGTATTGCATATTTACTTTATTGCATCAGTAACTTTTCCTTTAGCATATTTACTCCATTACAAATATCTGCATTAGAAAAGAAAACAAATATGTTTCATGCATGTCATTAATAAAAATTTAAAGCCCCATGTGAATGCTTACGTGGCATAACACCCTCGGGAATATTTATTGTGACGGCTTAAAAATAAGTTTGCATTTATTTTATAAATTTTCTGCATGCATACTAAATAAAAAAAAAAATTCAAAAATATTAGCTTTGCTTAATTCCTATCGAAATTTAATCTTTAATGTTTAATCTATAGCTATTAAGAAGCTCTAGTCAATTAAAGATTGAAATATCCTACTGCTAACACTTAACGAATTCCACGAGCTTTGTTGTCTATTTGAGTTTCATCAATAGGAATTATGAGACACGACAAAAAGGAGGCATTCAACCCCTTGATAGAGCACTCAATTCAACAATCAACATCAACAATGCTCCACCAAGAAAGGATGACATCACCTCCATCCGTCTACCTCATTTCAAGCACCAAAGGACATTACGTCAAGATCTAGCTTGGGGAGAGTATCCGTGGTTATCAAGATAAGTATTTCTTTACTATTATTATTATTATTATTACTATTATTATTATTACTATTATTATTATTATTATTATTATTATTATTATTATTTCTTGCTTTAAAAAGAAATAAAAAGATGCATAACGTATTAAATCAAATAAAGATTGTCTTAGAAATATATATTAAGGTGTGATTAATAAATTTAGAGATAGAATAAATTTGCTTTGGAAATGATGAATAGTTGCTCTGCTCTAATTTATTTTAAGTATCTTGATTTTAAATTGAAATTTCTCTGATGTTTTGGATACATTTGTTCGATCTAAAATTTGCTCTAAGCCTAAACTTGTGGGTAACATTTACTTGATCCAAGCCTAGGTAATTGGGGGATATGATATGAGAAAGTCCGAGCTGCTATTTATATTTTCCTTATTGAAACTATATTTTTTTGGAGATTTGTTTTCAAAAATTTGAAATCTTACATGATGAGCTCTTGTTTGGCGAGTGTTAAATTCCTACCAAAGCTATATTTATGGTATTTAGATTAGAAAAACTTTCCAATTACATATCTTTGCTTGCTTTGATTGAGTAGTTCAAGCTTTGCCGATACCTGTGAGAGTTTCAGTCATGAAAAGAATCAAGATTTATCCACACACCTTCAACATATATTCATATGCATTGTTCCTACACCGGAATAATCGCAATACCATTCTTTTTTTCCATCAAGATCCACTTGAAATTGTTTTTTCCTACACTAGGAATAAAACAAAGACAATTAAACTATTGAAAGCCCATGATTATTTACTCCATATATTCTTGTTGTTATCTCTCATAAGTTTATCAAGTAGAAAAGATTTGGGTTATTTCTTGAAAAAAAAAAAGAGAGTGAAAAAAAGGACAAGTGTCCACAATGAAAACAATGGGTACTTAGATGCCCACCTCTCCGAGAAAAAAGAAAAGAAAGAAAGAAAGAAAAAAGATAGTATGCAGCCCAAATTCTCTCAAATTTCCAAGTTTCAAAAGAGATGAATTCTATTCAAGGAGTAAAAAGTAGAATTAGTTTTAGCCACCAAATATACACCGATCCACCATATTCCATGCACATGCAATTCTTGTTTTGACTGGCTAAACTCTCTATGGATCTATTGTTTGACTTACAACATATTCTTTACAAGTACGCTATATTTATTTAAGAGTGCCACTCCTATGAGATCCACATAAGCCTTATTTAGAGAGTGAGTGAGTAAAAGAGAGATGAGAGGAGGCTTAATATATTCAGCCTTGTTCCACACAAATACTATATATTTAAGAGAGAAGGCATGACACTATTATTGCCTAGTGAGGATCCATAAATATCACATATTGAGAGATTGAGAGTGCTATTCAATACAAGGCTCAAATTTTATTTTGAAAACCTATAAAAACTCTGGAATATTGGTTGATCGAAGACTTGAGACATAGTGCTTGACTTGATTGTTACGTCTTTCAATTACTCAAGATCTAAGTAAAAGTTAAAAAGCTCCATGGTTTAAGGTAATATGGGTGAGTTTGAAGTCGAGAATGATTGTTATACAATCCGGAGTAGAGTTTCGTTTAAAAGTATGTGTAGTTTTTAAGAATGAAAGCATTGTAGCAACTCTGATCCAAGTTTATTATTAATAAATAGTTTTTGCTAAGGGACTAGCAAAAGGTAAGCTTGAGGGAGCTTGTTGACGGTGGATAACGTCAACTTTTACCATAAATAAATAGAACAAATGAGAACAAGAACACTAGAAGATAGGGTTTATCTTGATGAATTCCACGAGTTTTGTTGCATGTCCAAATTTTACAGGGATAAATCCAAAAATAGGAGAAAAGAGAAGAAATAGAGAAACGGGACAAAAGGACCAAAACGAAGGATTAGTATAAATTCCGAGGGACCTAAAGGACAAAAGAAGATAGTCCGAAGAAGATGGGGCCCACTTGTTGACATATGGGACCCGTACGTCCGTGCTGTGAGTGCCGAGCTCGCCACGTGTTCATCTTCTAGAAGCTTCTCACAACCGACCTTGAGATCAAATCTAGGCCGTCCAATCAAGTCAGTTTGATCCAACGACTAAGATTCATCCTATGTGGCTATATAAGCGAGGGCGAGCACCCTCACGAAACTCAATTTAGTAATCGAAGATCATTATTTGACTTCCGGAGAGATCAAGTCATCCGAGCCACAAACCCTAGTTCTTCGAGAGATTAGCTACATAGTAATAGATTAGAAGGAGATTCAAGTTCTAAGAAGGCTTGGACTTCAAAATCTGTCGGGGTGTTCTATAGGTACAATTTATATTTTTGATATATTTACTCAAGTTTATCTATGACATTGTGCTTCATCTTTATTATATTATCTATTGCATTGTTTATTGTTTGCTTTAATATGTCTCGTAGAGTTAGATATTTATTATGGATTTCATACTTAGGATTGTATAGCCCTCATCTTGTAACGTGCAAGATAGGTGTTATAAGCTATGTAAGCGTGGTGCATATATATTTTATATCAACAAATGCCCACTATATGCCGAGTCACCTAGTAGATCTTAGGGGTAACAGGGCCTATTGAGTCCTCTCGTAATCCTCCCTCCACATATAGTGAATGGTTGGACATGTGTCACATTGAAGGTGAAGATATTAGTATTGAATCCTTCTTAGTTGATGTTCCCTAAGCATGGTATGAAGTAATAATGCTAACAATGATAGCTAGATGTTTACACTAATTAGAGTTAAATAGTAGCATGTGATGATAGTTACTCATTAGTAAGTTTTCTTTATATTATTTCATGTGAATCCTTAGACTAGAATACTCGGTTGAATATTTATCTTATCATTATGATGCTTGATCCCTGCATTTATCATTATCTTTATTATCATTTATCATATATATCTTTATTATATTTATTATTTATCATTATTGTGACATTAACCCCATTTGAGTAGAAGCATTATTCATTATTGGTTTATTACTATTTCATAGTATAGAGGGGTTATTAATACTACGTATTCTAGTTATAGATAGCCTTCCTAGTGGTAGAATATTATTTTCTACCTAGTCTGATAATAATATTTATGCCATGAATATATTTCTAGTTCGTAGTTAGGGATGACACCCTAATCTCACAGCTAGAAGTATTGGTAATTCAATCATGACTAGGTTATTGGTGGCAAAGTAATTTTAATACCAACGTTGACCGGTGCCATTGCTATTTTAGCATTTTTGGCGCGTTGTTATTTTAGTGATGTCACTAAGCAGTGTCAATGGCTATCAAAGGGTGACAAGGACGATTATCGGAATATCAAGGTAATCATGCAACAACGGGTTTCAATTCAACCCTATAACTTAATGCACATAATGTAGGAGTCGAATGGTAAAAGTATTTGTAAATTCAAGGGAAGGGTTGTATGCTCTGGGGGCTTGCACGCATTGCAAGGAAGGTCAGAATTCACAGAAGGATCACCGAAGTCACACTTGGCACCAACACCGCTGGTGGTTGAACTTTCTCCGAAGCTTGTCCCTTGAGAACATTCTCTCACGTTTACTACACGTAATAAATGATGCATGTTTTAATGGAATGCATGTCATGGCGCATGATGAAAGGCATTCAAATGCATAACAAAACTCAAATCAATCTATGAAAGTTGAGTACAATTTTCCTTCACGATATAACCATGTTGGTTACTCATAGAACAAGTTTTAATTATTATTAAACAAGTTGATAATGAACACATCAAGATAATAACTAAGTTGCCAAGAAATAGCAGGGGTTTGGTTCCAAGGTCCACAATCAACTCTAAAAATTCACCCAAGTCATTTCATGATTTATGCTAATCATTTTAATAATTATTAACTAATAATTAGGGCATATAAATAAAAGTACTATTAAACATCAATAAATTATTCCCAAACTTTTTGTGAAGGTTGACACTAACAGAAAAACAGTTACACAAAAATTTTCATGATCATTGAATAATTATTTTAGCCAACCAAAATCATGGAACAAGTATTTACTAATTACAAGAGCTAATTTTTTAGCAAGAAAAACTACTAATTTTCATAGTTTCATATTTTTGCTAGGTAGAGCACATCATGGAGAGGCTACACAAAAAGGTTCATAATTTTATCATGCTTCTATAATTAGTTATAAAAATAAAAAATTTCAGCTAAAAACACAAAAAGAAAAGAAAAACACCGTACCACACTATTCACCCGAGTCACGAGTTGTGCGGTTAGGCCCCCGAAAGTTCTATTGTTGTCCAATGTCGCCGGTCGCGATTTGAAGCGGAGTGCACGCCAAGATCGGAACCTCGATTTCCAGCTCGTTGATGATCATCGACGAGGGGAAAGGTACAGGGGCATCTCAACCTCGGCGCACTTGTGGGAGGGAGAAACATGGCCGAAGGTGGTCGGTGGAGGTCCGGCAATGTGCAATCGATAAGCTGTCCACGACGAGAGGTGCTCCGAAGAGTCCGGCCACGGGCGAGGAGACCACGGCGGCCATGGCGGCGCGACCATGGCGGCGCCAGCGCGGCGGCAACGCGGCGCGTGGGCTGCTTTCGGGCCGAAAAGATGGCGCGAATAGGCTCAAATGAAGCATGAGGAGGTTAAGCATGGGCGATGAATTTCACCGGGCACGTGGCTCGCGACGGCGACGGCGTGGAGGAGGAAAAAGAAGGGCATGGCGGCCAGCTCGGGACTTAAAAAGGTGAGGGCGAGATTTGCGGCGTTGCCACCTCCTACACAAACGTGCCCGCGAAGCAAATTTGGGCGTCCAGGCGCCGGAAACGGCGAAGGGCGTCGGCTCTCACCGGCAAGTAGCTGCGAGCCTCTGCTCTGTTGGTTGAGTACTGTAGCAGAGCCCCTTCTCCTCCTATTTCTTCAAATTACTCTTAAAATCATATAGCAACTCGAAAATCTTCCCAAATGAAAGTTATCCAAAATTTAAAGTTTTACAACTTTACTTTTGGGACCATTGCCAAATTCCAAATAATTTTGAAATTAGGGTTTTGAATTTTGAATTCAAATTTAGGGGTAACAAATAATTCATTTCCAGATTTGTTATTTAATTAGGAGTACTCCATCATTCAAACATCAAAAACCATAGTACCATTTCAAAATACAAACTCTATACCAAATCATGAAATAAAGGTTACACAAATTTTATTTATGAAATTTATTTTAATAATTCAATTTAAATCCCAATGCTTTAATCAACATATGCAACATATACATGTCAATGTTGAAATTTGAAATGCATTTCTATCATCATGCTCGATGATTATGCATGATGATGATCATATTTAGAGTTTTGTTAATTTCATAACACCGAGGGTGTTACACTCGACTTGACAGGGGCCCAAGGAGAGAGGCAGTTGCCAGAAGACAAAGAAGTGGGTACCCTTTGGGGGTTTAGGGGCGAGTGTGTAGGATGAGGCAGTGCATCAATAGGTTTCCGTGCCTTGTATGAGAGAGAGAGAGAGAGAGAGAGAGAGAGAGAGAGAGAGAGAGATATAGAGAGAGAGAGAAGAGGAGGCACCGGCGGCAATAGGTTGTACCGCAGGATATTTTTCAACGTGTAATTTGGATGTAGATATCTAGTTTTAATAAAAAATTATAATAACCTTTCATAATGGTAGTGGTGGGTAATTTATATGCACATGTAGGTGGTTATTTTATAGTGTTTTCTTAATGGCAAATGTGGGTAATTTTTTAGAAATTGGAATAGATCGAATGGCTATCATTGTTAGAGGCTGCTAGATCGATGGCCGGATGTTTTGGGCTTTCATGAGAATTTCTAGGACTTTTCTGTTTTTTTCTAGAGCATCTTATGAGGATTAATGTGGAGTTTCCATTGGGGCACCTAATTAGTAATAGTAAGATTGGAGTTGTCGTAACTCGTCCTATTAAAGGTACAATTATAATACTGGTTCAAATTATATTGTTTCTATATATACAACATGCACGAATGAATGAATGAAGAAGCTAGATCCTGAGGACTTGGACATGGCCGCGCTAATATTCCTCTGCTCAAGATATTTGCTGCCGCAGCGGCGTAGCTGCCTTGCAGGCTCTCCAGCAGCCGTCGGAAGAAAACACATGCACCACTCAAGCACACTTGCGATGGTCGTGGGAAGGAGCCAAAAATGGGTCGCCTTTTGACCATCTCTGCCAACCGATCGCCGTCCCTTTCTTATTGCTGCTGCACTGCTACATAGCTTGCCCTTTAATTTGTAGGGCTTTTCATCTCTGCACTTTGCTGGATTGCACATGGCAATACAGCAACTGGAGCGGATCTCTCAACCGTTAGATTATGGTGTTTCAATCAATGAAATTAAACCGTCAAGATCAGATAAAAGGAAATGTATCTATTACTGTTTTCGTTGTTATGGTGCCAATGACTTTTTTCTTCTAGGGCATGATCAAAACCATGGACAGTCGATCCATTGTCAAGATCGCGTGATCATGTTCAATGAAATCATGTGTACCACATTATAGCGGCGAGTGAAATGTAACTTGTCTACTTAATATTTGTGTCGCCCAAAGATACCGGGTAGGCTGGGGATTCTGGACTTAGAGCGCTTTGCTAGGGCGCTGAGATGGCTATGGTTCTGATGGAGGAACAAGGAACGCGTGTGGAATGAGCTGAGGCTCCCTTATGATTGGTGCGACCAAGAGCTTTTCGCTGCATCAATGGTAGTATCAATTCGCGGCGGAAGACAGCTCGTTTTTGGGCGTCGTCTGGATTGAAGGAAAAACTCAAGAAGTTTGGTGCCGACTCTATTTCGCAAATCTAGGAGAAAAAAGCTGTCAGTTTATAAGGCATTACAAGAGAATAGACAGATAGCACATATCCTATCCCTTCAAATGCCTCAGGAGATTTTTAGATAATGGATAAAAATCCGGCCTCTACATCCGAGGATGTACCGCAGCCCATTATTACAAAGTTTGGAAGAATCAAAAAACAAGAGCAAGCCAAGCGTCTGTGACATAGACATTATTACTAAAGCAAGCGAAAAAATGCTTCCACCCTCTATTAGAAATTTCTAGAGCAATGATCTCCAAGCTGCTTGCTCAATGCAACAAGGGTGTCCTTTGCTTGCTCGACATTATTTATGCTTGGGCCCCGCATCAATAAGCTCCCACGAAGATAACTTTGCATAATAGAGTTAGATTTCAATTTTTTAAAAATCGTGTCATTCACGACATCTCGGATGGCCCGAAATAAAGCTGCCACCCCAACCCAAATCAAAGGCTTGGAATCTTTATGTTGATTATGAAGCCAACTACCAAACATATGGTTAATAGAAAGCGGGTTGGGTAAGGTTAGTAGCATAGAAAATAATCCTCCAAATCATTTTGGCAAAGGGCAATCAAAAAAGAGGTGTTGGATAGACTCATTCATATTGCAACACTCGCATTTCGACTCCCTTTCAATTTTTTTCTAACAAGGTTGTCCTTTGTCAAAATGACACCTCTTTGAACAAACGGAGGAAAATTTTAATCTTTAGAGGTATTTTCCATTTCAGTTCGTTTATGTTGGAAAGGTGGATTTGTATTTATAGCATCAAGATACATAGATCGAGCGGAGAAAATTCGGACACGGATAAAGACCATCTAAAATAGTCTTTACCATCCACCAAAGCCACATTGAAACTTGGGCTACGAGAAAAAAAGCCACTCGAAAGATTATTATTTACCAATGATCTCTAAATAAAATATTAGGAGGGTTAGAGGATAAAACTTTGAAACCGTAGCATGTCGATCCCTTGCTATATTAAATAAGTTTGGGTATCTAAGCTTGAGGGGCTTATCACCTAACCAAGTATCTTCCCGGAACCTTGTATTATTTCCATCTTTAATTAGGAAACAACCTTTATCAAGCACCTCATCTTTAATATGCATGAGGCCTCTCGGAAGTGAGAGTCATTAGGTTTTTTGGGTGACACTTGGGTTAGAGTCTTGAAATTTAAATATTTATTCCTTAACAAGGATTGCCATGTACCATCGGTGTTTATAAGATTAACGATCCATTTGGCTAGTAAACATTTGTTATGCGGTATAAATCAATAATTCCAAGACCACCTTGATCCTTAGGGCGACATAGGATGTCCCACTTAGCTAGTCTATATTTATGATTTCCTGTAGACCCTTGCGGAAGAATCTTGATCTAAATTTATCAAGATTTTTGAGGACTCCTTTTGGGATTTCAAAAAGACATCATAAACATAGGGGAGACTACTCAAGGCAGAGTTTAACAACACAAGTCTTCCCCATAGGATAGGTATTTTGCTTTCCAACAAGAGAGTTTTTGTTCAAAACGTTCTTGATTTTTCTCCATTCGAAATTAAGGAGTTGTCTATGGTGCATGGGGATGCCTAAGTATCTGAAAGGATATACCCACGTATTACAACCAAAAGAGTGTAGTATAATAAGTTCCATCTCTTTGGCTTTTACCATAACAAAGATTTCACTCTTGTGGAAATTAATCTTTAAAACCCGTAATTGTTCAAAAAGCGGAAAGCAAAAGTTTGATTTTTGCTTGCTGGATCGTGGTCTAAAAAGATAATGGTATCATCGGCATATTGTAAAATGGATAAACCATCATCAATTAGGTGTGGGATAATCCCTCCTATTTGTCCATCGGCTTTTGCTCTCATGATGAGAAGAGCTAGCATATCGACACGAAACTATCCATGAATAGGTGACATAGGATCACCTTGCCTCAAGGCAAAATTGATTTTGAAAATAGGGACCTATGTCATCATTGAATTTAACCCCTAAAACAACCTCCTGTGACCATATTTTGAACCCAAATCTACACCATTTGGAGCGATGGTCCCTTCATAGTAGGGTTTGTTTTAGGAAGGACCATTTGACCTTATCATAGGCCTTTTCAAAATCAATTTTGGCAATGATGCCATTCCTTTTCTTAGTATGTAGTTCATGGATAGTTTATGTGTAGAATAACTTCTCCTTCCATGATATTTAAGCCGATGGCATAATAGGAGGGATTATCCCTTACCTAATTGATAGATACTTTATCCATTTTCCAACTTTTGTGAAAATTTTGAAACTAACATATCTTTTTAAACCACGATATTCTTTGAATCAAAAATCTGTTACTTTTTTTCCGATTTTGAACATAATTCCAAAATTGAGACTAAAAGATCAAGACTCTCTTTATGGAATTCTGAAAGAGATGGAACCTTATTATACTACACTCTTTGGTTGTAATACGTGGGTATATCCTTTCTCGTGATACTTAGGCATCCCCATGCACCATAGACAACTCCTTAATTCGAATGGAGAAAAATCAAGAACGTTTTGAACAAAAACTCTCTTTGTTGGAAAGCAAAATACCTATCCTATGGGGAAGACTTGTGTTGTTAAACTCTGCCTTGAGTAGTCTCCCTATGTTTATGATGTCCTTTTTGAAATCCCAAAAGGAGTCCTCAAAAATCTTGATAAATTTAGATCAAGATTCTTCCGCAAGGGTCTACAGAAATCATAAATATAGACTAGCTAAGTGGGACATCCTATGTCGCCCTAAGGATCAAGGTGGTCTTGGAATTATTGATTTATACCGCATAACAAATGTTTACTAGCCAAATGGATCGTTAATCTTATAAACACCGATGGTACATGGCAATCCTTGTTAAGGAATAAATATTTAAATTTCAAGACTCTAACCCAAGTGTCACCCAAACCTAATGACTCTCACTTCCGAGAGGCCTCATGCATATTAAAGATGAGGTGCTTGATAAAGGTTGTTTCCTAATTAAAGATGGAAATAATACAAGGTTCGGGAAGATACTTGGTTAGGTGATAAGCCCCTCAAGCTTAGATACCCAAACTTATTTAATATAGCAAGGGATCGACATGCTACGGTTTCAAAAGTTTTATCCTCTAACCCTCCTAATATTTTATTTAGGAGATCATTGGTAAATAATAATCTTTCTCGAAGTGGCTTTTTCTCGTAGCCCAAGTTTCAATGTGGCTTTGGTGGATGGTAAAAGACTATTTTAGATGGTCTTTATCCAGGTCTGAATTTTCTCCGCTCGATCTATGTATCTTGATGCTATAAATACAAATCCACCTTTCCAACATAAACGAATCCGAAATGGAAAATACCTCTAAAGATTAAAATTTTCCTCTCGGTTTGTTCAAAGAGGTGTCATTTTGACAAAGGACAACCTTGCTAGGAAAAATTGAAAGGGAGTCAAATGCGAAGTGTTGCAATATGAATGAGTCTATCCAACACCTCTTTTGATTGCCCTTTTGCCAAAATGATTTGGAGGATTATTTTCTATGCTACTAACCTTACCCAACCCGTTTCTATTAACCATATGTTTGGTAGTTGGCTTCATAATCAACATAAAGATTCCAAGCCTTTGATTTGGGTTGGGGTGGCAGCTTTATTCGGCCATCCGAGATGTCGTAATGACACGATTTTTAAAAATTGAAATCTAACTCTATTATGCGGGTTATCTTCGTGGGAGCTTATTGGATGCGCTTTCCGGGCCGCATACTAAGGTGAGCAAGCAAAGGACACCCTTGTTGCATTGAGCAAGCAGTTGGAGATCATTGCTCTAGAAATTTCTAATAGAGGGTGGAAGCATTTTTTTCGCTTGCTTTAGTAATAATGTCTATGTCACGGACGTTTGGCTTGCTCTTGTTTTTGATTCTTCCAAACTTTGTAATAATGGGCTGTGTACATCCCCGGATGTAGAGGCCGGATTTTTATCCATTATCTAAAAAAATGTATCAGCTTAAACCCCTCACATGACCCATTCGGCCGAGGCCACAAAACTACGGAGACGGGTAGGCAGACAGCCCTGTTGGCTGCAAACGAGACAGGAGAAAGAGTATGCAAAGAGGCCCACAGGCCGAAACATGTAGGGCCTGTGCAGTATGCAGGCCATGGCGCCCACTAAATCATCATCATATCTCCATTCTTTGTGGCCCTCAACTTATGCTGCACCGGCCCAGTAAATATGGAATAGTGGGGCTTAAAGATGTACTGAATCTGGCCATCTTCAAAACTCTTTAAAAACCACTTTCTAATTTGGTTTTTATCAAATCAAAGGGAAAAAAGAGCCTTCAATACATTTGTTGAAACATCTCCTTCGGAGCTTTTTTCGGTTAATTCTCAATCTAAAAGAGTTTATGAGGATTTTATGCGGCCAAAATTCCGGCCAATCTCCTCTAATTCCTTCTAATCAAGGATTATTCAGACAAGGCTAACTATTGTAAACTATTAAAAATATAAACTCCTAGCAGGTGCTTATCGAAAAAATAGGAGTGCATGCCAATATCCTGCACTTTTGGGCATTGCAAGGAACATACTCATACCAGCTCTGATCTTAACTGATCCACAATTTGGTCAACATACAGTGCTTGCTTACTTACCTTGCTGCCATGACTTCAGACTTCAGCGTTGGGCTTTCTGTTGCTTCCATGGCTTCAAAGCTCACAGTTGACCCACAGACCAGATCAAATACAGTTTCTAATGCAGGCAGAGAAAGGAGTCAACACATCTGCAACATTTTCGTACCAAACCTGTAAACAGTAACCTCTGTGGTTAACACTAATAGACTTGGACTAGTCAGTTACTATGTGACACCCCGGCCCAGGGCTTAATAAGGTTGATAGAATACTCATACCAACAAGTTGCAACTTCTTTTCCGGAAGCCTATCTCCTAAAAACTCCAAAGTTAAGCGTGCTTGGGACCGACCGGGAAGTCCTTCCCGGTGCGCATGAGTGAGGACAAAGTGTGCGAAAAAGACGGTGTGTTGATCTGTGAGGGCGCCTTGATCCTTAGAGAGTCTGTCGGATGTAAGCGGGTCCGGCCTCGGGAGGCGGGACATTACAAATGGTATCAAAGCCGACCCTTGCGGTTTCACGGGCGCGCGTGTGTCGATTCTTGCGCGAGCATGGTGCGCATGGGCTGGTGTGGACTCGGCGTGGTCACACAAAGATGGCACATCTTGCCGGCACCGTATACACCCGGCGTGGCCAAGAGGGGACGTTCACGACACGGGGTTGACCGGCGAGGGCGTCGGTCTCCTAAGGGGGTGAGTATGTGACACCCCGGCCCAGGGCTTAATAAGGTTGATAGAATACTCATACCAACAAGTTGCAACTTCTTTTCCGGAAGCCTATCTCCTAAAAACTCCAAAGTTAAGCGTTCTTGGCCTGGAGCGATGGGTGACCGACCCGGAAGTCCTTCCCGGGTGCGCATAAGTGAGGACAAAGTGTGCAGAAAAGACTGGTGTTGATCTGTGAGGGCAGTCTTGATCCTTAGAGAGCTGTCAGATGTAAGCGGGTCCGGCCTCGAGGAGGCGGGACGTTACATAGTACTACTATTAATAAATTGTGAGGTACTAGTACATAGCTAGCCTAGCCATGTCTGCATCAGTACCACCAAAATCTTGTAGACGTGTCTCATAGATTGCTTCAAGTCTTGCTTGACGAAGGCGAGTCCTGGGTGCTAGCGGGATTTCGAGGTGTTTCGCCGCTGCTCCACGTGCTTCCTTAGGGACGGCGGTATTTCTCCTCAGTCGCAAAATAGGTTTCTCCCGGTACAACTTGTTAGCTCCACCGTTCTAGCCGGTGCCTTTTGTTAGTGTGTCGCCTAGTATACCTTTGGCATCTCGCTAGTTGTATATCTAGGATGTAACCAAACTATCCCACTTCTCTTAATGCAAAACGGGCAATGTCTCGGTTTCGAAAAAAAAATGGCATAACATCAGATGAAAGATTTGACTTTTTAGCACCACATGTGACGTCTAGTGTATCTACAAGGCATGAATCAGCTTTCTTCAGAGAAATGGTTCAGCTGTCACACACACACTTGCCGAAGTCAGATGCATGGTCCCTTGGAACAGTAACCTATATATCATCATCGAGCTTAGATTTATCAAGGACTACTGTACTGTTAGTAGGATAACGCACATGCTTGATTAATTTGACAGGACCATTTAAAATCACACACGTCACTAAAGTGATGACTGATGAGAAGTCGCTTGGAGTTGGAAATATATCATGTAATTCAGAGATTAGTAGTATCTCACAAGCCATGCATGTCTCTCGATCAGGTCAGATCATTCAGTGATGACATACAGTGTGAGACTTCTGAATGATCGTTCTAGTGCTTTCTGCACAAAACTGGTGAAGTTGTAGCCTATCTGTTAACGTATATCACCTACAAATCTCTGACGACTCCTTTCCCTGAAAGTGAAGACACATCAAGTTCCCATGGTGTGGATAAGAAAGACACTGGCTGCAGACACACAAACAGGTTGGCGTTCCTCTGCTTTCCCTCCCTGCTTAATTTAGACTAATTGAATGATGACAATGCATCCATGCCGGTAAATCTTGATTTCAATGTCTGTTGTCCAAACAATTCGTGGTGTGGGCTTCACACCTCGATCCACCTGCCGGGCATGGATTACATTAGTAGGAAATGAACTGTTCATTCCCCAGAAGCAACGAATTATTGTCACTGAGAATGTGTAGCAAGCAATAGCATTCTGTCATTCTGTCTTGGTCTCCTTTTTCCCCCCTTTGCCTTTTCAGCTCCATGCCTTGAAACGGAATCGTGTATATGTGAACAGAGCAAAGATGCTCAGTAGTATTTATCACCTTGGAGCCAGGTCACATGGCCCATTGGGATGCTCAATAGTATTACTATCTCACTGATTTATCAGCTTAAACGGCTCACATGACCCATTCGGCCGAGGCCATAAAACTATGGAGACGGGCAGACAGTGTGAGGCTTGTGATGACTGATGAGAAGTGGCTTGGAGTTGGACAAATATCATATAATTCAGAGATTAGTAGTATCTCACAAGCCATGTCTCTTGATCAGGTCAGGTCATTCAGTGATGGCATACAGTGTGAGGCTTGTGAATGATCGCTCTGGTGCTTTCTGAACAAAAATGGTCGAATGCGTGGATTCTTTGGATGGATGGTGCAGTTGTAGGTATCTGTTAACGTACGTCACCTACAAATCCTTGATGATTCCTTTCCCTGAAAGTGAAGACACATCAAGTTCCCATGGTGGATAAGAAAGACAGTACTGGCAGCAGACACATGCATGAGCACAACTCATTTCACTTGCTCCGAGAAAAGCTCTGCTTCTCTGCACAATGCTACTATCTATAAGAAAAAAAGCTCCTCTTTGTACATAGTACAAAAGACCTTTAATTCAGTTTAATTTAATCTGCTGCGAATTTTTGCTGCCTGTTAGTTTCAGAATAAACAAGAGGCCGGCCGGTTTGACATGCATGATCAGCGGCCGCTGTCTAATGACATGTAAAATTAAATCATCTTGCTTACATTAGTGACACGAATTGTAATGAGAATGAAACCCTGTTGTTTACGTCTGAAGCCCTCGCTCCGAAGTCAGCTCGAGACAGAGAATATATATGCTTGCATTATTGGTCGGCGGGAAAAACTAATGACCATAGACATAGTCTCTCTAAAGAATATACTTACGTTTTGGCTCATGTAATTCTCTATGCTGGCTGGCGTATCAATGAGTACGTGCTTAGGGAGATAGTGATGCCACCGACTGTGCACGTTCTTTAGAGTTTTGTTTTTTTAAAGGACAAACCTACACCGCTAGCTAGCTTGCAAGCTATAATCTGTTACATAACCACAGCATATATTAATGCACGTATCAATCACTGATACACGTCAATTATTTGTGTGATTAAGATTTATTAGAAAAAGCTTTGATTGGACCACACACAGGCACAGCTGGGCATCAAAATATATGGTGATTAAACAAAGTGTTGCAACAGCCGGCCAGTCTGACGAGACGACATGTACAATTGTTGACAATCAATTGTCTTAGAACAAAAGAAAAAGACATGTGCAACAGCCTGCCCGTCTGGCATAAGTATGTTTATTATCTTCTCCTATACTTAGTACGTATTTTCAAGTGGCATTATCCAGGGATCCTTATGACCTGCTTTGTAGAAGCTCGCCTCGAGCATGCAGACTTTGTCGGCATACTGCCAATTTAAATCGTGGTTACCGGCGGTGTCTCCTGCACTCTTACTCAGTCTCCTCGATGTCATGGCGATTATGGACTTCTTCTCTCCTTCGATGTCCGTGGCAACACCATGTTTGTCCTCTGCTCTGTCTCCTGCACTGCACCAATATATGCAAGGCCCTCTGCTTTCTAAGGGAGGGAGGCAAAGCATATGGGCACGATGAGCCTTCATTCTGAGCTGTGGCTGGAGGAGTATTATAATTGTTCGAAAGACTTCATCGTATATACCATATCATAAGTTAGTCAACGGAGGAAGGAGATCGAAGAAGGGAAGAACTCCATAATCGCCATGACATCGAGGAGACTGAGAGTGCAGAGCTCTGGGATGATCATCTCGTCCACAAATCAGAGGAGCCCAAGCATTGGACTGTAGAAAACAAACTGTCTGATTTCCATCATTGATCCATCAACGTCTTGTGATGCAAGAACTTGATAGGTCCTTGTTATTCGTCAGCATCCATGGTAAAATTTAAAGCAACTTGTACCTCTACTTGCCTCTGTTAATTGATTAACTATAGGATGATTAATTATCGGCAAAACAATCAACTAGACGTGCCGGTAACAAAACTCTAGCTTCCATTTGGTAGAGCAAGCATCTTGTTAGGTGTGTATTAGGTGTAGACTTGACAGGTCAAGGTCGTCGTCCAGGAATTAAGTATTTTTACATTTTTATCTTATTTTATATTACGTAGAAAATGGCATATATGTAGTCCATCATGATCATGCAGCAGTGGGCAATCGTGAATGAAAAGGAAACACAATCAGAGAAACGATATAAACCAAGGCGCAGGATAACCTGGGCGTAGCTACAGCTGACTTATTCTTCCCCGACAATGTCCGTCGCCATTACGATGCACTAAGAACGACTAAAGCCAGTGGTCTCTTCTTCTTGCCAGTATTGATGAGGCGACAGTGTTGATGAGGCAACTAGATCCGGAAGTTGGTGTGTGTGCCTTGTGTTTGAGTTTGGGTGAGTTTATAGTGTTGCAGTGTGTTGTAATAAGGATTTGCTATATGCAGCTCGATGCAGAGGCTGGGATGTTAAGTTATTGCCTTTTCTAAAAAGTGTATAAGAAATGAAATTGCACAGTTGAACAATACCGTATTCACTATGAGGTCAACTTTCCGGGCTGTGTGCCATCTCAAGTTGATCCGACATTCTCAAGTTAATTTGGCTCAAGTTGTGTCCTCCATTGACTTTGCTTATGTGAACTGGCATCATCGTCAGCAATGAAGTAGACGTTTGGCCACATGGGTAACAATAATACACATCTTGAAACTGGCACTATAAAATATTCTGAAGCATCTCATCTCAATTAGCTGGAGTCATCTAGGTCGTTCCATTCTATTAGTACATCAACCTCTACTAGCACTGACGCAAAGAACGTGTTAAGTCGTCGGCGTTATTCTTATTCATCAGCATGGCAAAATTTAATGCTACTAGTACCCTGGCTTGGTAGACTTCGTCTGTCAAGTGTTGGCTCCCACGATCCACAAGATGTACTGGTAACACTACTATAATGCGTCCACTTGAATAGTAAAGCCTCTTGGTTAATTAGGTGCGCATATTAGGTGTAGACTTGCAAGGTAAAGATCAGCATGGCAAAACACACAACTTTGTCTTCGCACTTTCGTTCTGCAAAGAAGTAGAGGTGAGCATTCCATTCCACGATATTTTCTCCTCCTCCATACCATGGACTACGAATAGCATTATATAGTTCATTTTTATATCAAGTTATGCTCTCTAGGGATTATTAGACAAATCTGTGCTTATATGTGCATGATATACTACTAGCAGGTGAAGTCATCGCCTCACGCACTCTCTTGTCCGCACTTTCAATTCATTCCACAAAGAAGTTGAGGTGAGCACTTCCCTCCCATGATGTTTTCTCCACCTCTATTCATTTTTTTCTAGATACGCTAAACCCAATAGCATTATGACAAATATGTGCATAAAAATGTATGATTTACTACTAGCAGGTAGATAGGCTTGAGCCATGGCGGGTGTCCTCGATGCTTTAGCACCCTTCGTGAAGAAGCTTATCGCGGACATGGCACAAGAAGAGGTGTCCATGCTGCTTGGCGTCTCCACTGAGATCACCAAGCTGGACGACAACATGGAAGGCATCAAAGCCTTCCTTGCTGATGCCGAAAGGAGGCGCATCACCGACACTAGCGTGCAAAGGTGGTCAACAAAGCTCAAGAATGCCATGTATGATGCCACTGATATCCTCGACCTGTGCCAGCTCGAGGCTGACAAACGGAGGGAGTCCGGAGATGGTGGCACTGTGGAGCTTAAGTCACCTGGCTGCTTGAAGCCATTGCTCTTATGCCTGCGCAATCCCGTGTTTGCACACAAGATAGGCAGCCGCATCAAGGAGGTCAACCGGCGGCTGGAAGACATCTACAAGGAGGCTGATAAGTACAACTTCAATATTGGCCTCGGTTCCAATCTGGAGCCAAGGAACCTAACAACTACAGAAAGGTACAGTCAAAAGATGACATCTGAGTTTTGCGAGTCATCCATTGTTGGTAAGAAGATTGAGATGGACACAAAGGAGCTTGGCCAGTTACTTATCGCTAATAATGATAGCCACCACGACATCAAGGTGTTGTCCATCGTAGGCACAGGTGGCATGGGAAAGACCACCCTTGCACAGAAGATCTTCAATGAGTCAACAATCCAAGAACACTTCAAAATGAAGATATGGCTGAGCATCACCCAAATCTTCAACGAGGTTGAGCTTCTTCGGACAGCAATTGAGCATGCTGGGGGAGTCCATGGAGGTTTGCAAGACACAACTCTCCTCACAAGGACACTAACCAACACCTTGTCCATGGGCAAGTTCCTCCTAGTCTTGGATGATGTGTGGAGTAATGAAGCTTGGAGTCATGTTCTTTCTGTACCGATCAAGAATGCGAGCCAAAAGCAACAGGGGAACTGGGTCATCATCACTACAAGATTAGAAGACCTTGCTCATCGAATGGGAGCATCATTCTACCAACACCATGTCAGCCCACTTGATGAAGACGATGCTTGGTCCTTGCTGATCAAACAACTGCCACCGACGCCAACTCAGGTTAGTCAATACAAGATTCAGTGGCTGAAAAAGTAGAGTTTATTGCAACTAAACGTGCATTCAGTTAAGTATACCGATTGAGATTGTTTCGCTAACATTTGTTCCAAAAAATACCATATAAAAATGTAGTCTTTAGATTTAGAAAAGATGTGCCGCTACCCACCTTGCCCATCATTGATAACCGATTTGATGGCAAAATGTTTAAAACTTTTGTAGGAATATTGTGATATATCGTTTTTATTTTTATTTTTTTGTGAGTAATAGTTTCAAGGATTATTCTTTTTCTAGTACAATGTGTATGTAGTTGAAATATAAACCCTATTCATCCATTTATGCGATATCATGAAAATCTCAAATTTTTACGCTTTTGATCTTGTTGTTGTAATATATTATACAAGTGTTAGTTTGAAATTCTAATGATTACTGTGTCATTTATTTATTTTTTATCTGTTATATCTTAACTGAATATTCTAGATCCTAGCATACCCTCTTATAGTTCTTAATTACAATGTTATAAGTAATTGTTTCAGCGTGCACCATGGCACTCAGGATGATGAATTAATTACATAATATTACTATTGTTTTATTAAACAAACTAGGAGGATTCCTCGCATATTGCCGTGAGATTTATTTTCGTAAGTAAAATATCTTGTAGACGAAGAATATTACTATATTATATTCTATATACGGTGTAAAAAATAGAAAAAGAAACTCTCTTGAATCGCCATAAACTACTCAACTTTTGGCAAAAAAAAAAAAAAAAAAGAAGATTCAAACAATCCCATCCTAACCCAATTTACCATCAGCCATCAGCTATCATTCAAACGTTGGCCTGGAGATTGAAAAAAGAGGGCGGGGTGTCTGTCTAGAGCATCTCCATTGCAGCCCATATTCGATCCCCTACCCTAAATTCTAGGAGTTGAGAGAAAAATGAACTACGATTGGAGCCTCTAAATAAGACCTCATTTTGAATGCCCCCTCAAACCCTCGGATCTAGGAGCCCCCTATATCCTCCCATTTGTGGCTCCCACCCCTCTTGCCCTTCTTGTTTCTCCATGGCAGCCAGCGCCGCCGGTGATGGTAGACGGCAAACCAGCCATGCGCCCGGTTACGCCTTTGCCGGTGCCCCGGCTCCTCTCAACGGCGCTAGTGCTGCTCCGCCCACCATTCTTGCCGACCAAGAAAATGAAGGAGCACCGCCGCGGGGCTACTCATCCTTATCCACGTCCTCCTCGCATGGAATCGAATACTAGGACTCAGAAAATTACGGATCACTCTAGTATACAAGTACGGATCGCCATGGCAGGCTTGCACATCGAATTGAATCGAATGAAATACTAGTACGTACTAGTTGAATCTGTAGCAGCAGCGGCCAACAATCAAATCGAATACTAGTATGCGGTCGGTGGACCTTGCCACACTCGGCTGGGATCCGACGGATCCAACGGTGGGGTTTGCTCCCGCGCCTGGTAGGCGGTCCGCAGACCTTGTGGTCATACAAGTAGCATCAGCGGGCCAGCAAAGCTCGCGTCCCCGCGCCTGGCGACCTTTAGAGCTAGCGGCGGGGCTCCCGCCGAGCCCCGCGGTGGGGCTCGCGCTCGGCGGATCAAAGTCGAGGCTCGTGCTTGCTCCGCAAGCGGCGAAGATAGCGGCGGCGCTGACACTCTCGCGTCGGGCAGGTCCAAGGTGTGTTGGCGGCGACACTCTCTCGCATCGGGCAGGTCCAGTGGTGTGTTTGCTCCGCCCATCTGCGGCCGACGTCTTGCTCGCGTGAGTCTGTTATTCAGCGACGGCGGGTCCCATAGGATTTAGGGTCCTGTTTTCTTTCTCCCATTGGAGTTGAATGTCAATTTGGCGTTTATTTTTAATGGCTGGCATTCAAATACAAATTTAAGATCCCAATTTAGAATCCCCACCGGAAATGCTTTGATTCCTCGATAGCCTCCACTTGAATGATTTTAAAAAAGAATATGTATGGCGGCGCTTCACATGACATCTCCCCCTTTCCCCGGCAAATAGCGTCCTCGTGCTGAGTTTCTACATGGTCGTCGTTGTTGGCGGGTCGATCGAGCGGCGTGGCGAAGATTGTTGCATCGACATGTATAAAGGGAATGAGCTGGACGAAGATGATAATGCTGACCTTTGCGGATGCTAGTTCAATTGATGGGATTGCATTTCTCTCCGTTGATAATGTTGTGGCGTAGTAGCTGTGGTAGTCGAGGAAGAAGATTGGCACCAATCTCAAGAAGCTCTCTGACTTATTGTGGGGCTCCTCCATCAGCCTGGTGCTTGTTCTTGTTGTGAAGCCTGGCATGGTTGGCGAGGTCGTTGAGAGGTGAACGCCAAACACCTCGGCGGCGCCCCAAGCTGTTGCTCCCGCTTGGAGCTTGATGATTTCGGCGAGGTCATGTAGCTTGTCGTCGGTTGGTGTAGCGAGTTGAGGAAGGATGAGAGCCTCCGGGGCAGTGACGAGGACGACGTGGTAGGGGATTGATGTTGGTGGTATGTACCTCATGTCATCGTCGATGGAGTTCGTGAGGTAAGGCTTGCTGATGACCTCATAGGAGACAGGAGCGTCGAACTGGTGGGCAAGTTGGAGCGTCATTCCCAACATGTAGGGCGCCCCCTAGTGCATCATAGCCCAAAGCTTGTTGTAGAGCTCGTTGGTGTAGTCGTACTCGGGCGTTAATGTCGTCGAGGAACGAGGGAGCCGGCCGGATCGACTCTCGGGGTGCCCTGGCTGTCATAGCCAAGTCGTCCATGATGTTGTGTCTGTCAGCTGTCGCGGAGCCATGTGACGAACGTGATGAAGGGACGTCGAGGAGACGGGTGAGTTGAATCACTTCGTCCATCGTGTGGGGCGTCTCCCGCTGTAATGCATTCCGTTGTGTAGCATGGAGCCTATTGACGAACTTGAAGGTGCCGATGTAGTCATACGGGTCCTCTTCCAGTCAAGTTGGCGCTAGGGTTAGGGAGAGGGAGAGCCTGAAGACAAGAGTTGTTGGGTGTTACCCCTTTAATTTTTCTGATTAGGTTCAACTGATTACATGCCCCTTGTAATTATAGTCCGAGTGAGACTTGCATGCTAAGAAATATCTAGGATGTTTCCTTATACATTGGAATACCTCTTGACATAGAAATTTATTTATTTCCCTAATATTTATTCCCTAAATAATTATTACTTAACAACGAAGCGAAAGATGACGAGGTGGGCGGCCGCAGCGGCCGGCCAACACGCGCCAGGCCTTGGGCCCTAGGCGGCGGTTCCCCTAGCACATGACACTAGGGTTCTCAGTGGCTTGGAGGATGGGGGTAGAACTAGATCCTGCCGGCACCAAAGGAGTGGGCCTGACGCGGACACGGGGCTGCCGGGGCAGATCTTGAGCCACCGCGGATGCTCGATGGAGTGGCGGGGCGCGGAAGCGAAGAGGGCCCGATGAGCCCGGTGCCGAGGGGACCCATGCAGCACCGATGTGGAGGTAGGGAGGGGTGGCACGATGATGAATGGAGGTGCCGGTGCGAGAGCACTACAGTGAGCATGGTGGAGGTAACAAAGTGAACCGCATACACACATCTAGTAAATCTTGTATGAAGGTAGCACCATGATTGAGTTTCTTCGGCGGCGTTTGTAGGGACACGGCTCCTGAATTGATGCGGAAATAAATGATTGTATTTTCATTTGGTGCGCCCCTACTCATGTGATGTGTGGTTCATTGAGGGGAAGACGAAGAGATGATGGCAGCTGGAGGGTCTGGGAGGGCAGCGCTGGAGGACTTGCGAACGGGGGTAGAGACCCGGGGGTGTTCCATGAAGGGTGGCGCTGAGGATGGCTTCGTTCCATGTTGGGTCGGGGTCGGAGTGGGTGGTGCGTGCGGAGCAGCGTTTTGGCAAAAGGGCAGTTTGGAGATGACGTGGCATAAGGAGATCACACATAAATATCCTATTGGGTTTATCTTTATAGGAGTAGTAGGTAGTGCTTAAAATTAAATCTAAACCTTCTATATGGGAAACCCCCACTTAGGAGTTCTCTTGACATGCGGGTATGCCACGTCATCGATCCATCTGTCCCCACCTCAGTCGTCCGTCGTCCCGTCCCAAACCCCTCAGCCCTCTCGCCTCCCTCGGTGCGCATTTAATCCCCGCAGCCACCCCTCGCGCCTTGAATCCCACCCTCTCGCCTCCCCACCTCCGCCACCCCTCACCTCCCCACCGCCGCATACATATATGGCGTCCAGCACTTGCATCTCTACCTTGACCGGCCACCGGACCACCGGGCGCGGCTATGTTCTTCCAGCAGGGGAAAGGGACGAGGAGGATGCGTGCCCGAGGTGGAGCAGGAGCTGCGGCTCGTCGATGGCGGGGCCAGGGCACTCGCCGTCGGGGTGCCCGCCAGGGGCTTCGCCGGGGACTACGCCATGGCCGCCAGGCCGGGGTGAACTCCGCCGGACGCTAGGACGGGCACTCACGCCGCGAGCAAGGGAGGAGCAGAGGAGTGCCGGCGGCTGCGTCCGCGGCGGGAGCCGGCGGCGGCGGCCGAGCACCCGCTCCTGATCCGAACCCCGTCCTCGGACTCCTCGCGTGGGGTCATGGAGGCCGCGCAAGCGAGGCGAGCAGCGCGGGCATGCCGGGATTGAAGGCCGATGTGGGAGGAGGCGGAGGATGCGATGCGCCCGGGCTTGAGGATGAGGAAACGTGCGGTCAATTTCTTTTCTTTTTTTTTTACCGGTCCGTGGTTTGCGGTAGAGGCGCTGCTGGTGACCGCGAGTAACGAGTGGAGGTTAGCAGTCCATCGACCAAAATCTGGTGACCAAGTAATGAGTCGAGCAAAGCAAAATCTAGGTAGTGTTTCTTCCCACTTATAATCTGATGGTCAAGAATCATGCCAGCTTCGATTTTTTTTTTTCTTGAATGATTCATGTTCATATCTCGCTTTCATCAATTTATATATGTTTACATTAGATGTATGAAGCCCTTGCATATGAGCTTGCAAATTATTATTATTTTTACAGCATGACATATGTATATATTATTGCTACAACCGCATGAAGTGTGAGGTGTCCACTAATTCTCTATGATATATTTCTGCTTCTCCCAAGGCAACGCCTGAGAGTTCTCCTAGTTACTAATATTAATGAGATATGATGTTTCAATCAAAATGTTTAATTTTTTTCACGTTGACGACTTACAAAATTTATTATCACGAGTATTCACATATCTTAATGTGAATTCTAGGTGTTATTACTATGTTGTTTGCTAAGGATATTTTCTACCCTTGATAAGTGTCATTACTTCTCATTATTTTTCCTAAAGTATACACGTTGGTCTACATAGTGTGCACAGTTTTAACTTAAGTGTGTATCTACTACTCCTACAAAGATAAACCTCACTTAGGAGTTCTCTCAACATGCAAGTGATCCACCTCATTAGTCCACTAACATGCATTTATGGTAAACTAGCCTTTGCAATTATAATCTACATATGAAAGCAAGCACATCATCCACTGGCATTTTGACATGTCATCCACTAACATCAACTTATAATTGTTTACAACATTATATAAAGAACAATTTTATTACAAATCATTAGCAATATCTATGGTGACGAGGGAGTATTGCGTTCTAGATCATTGAAACCCTTAAGGTTTATGTGTTAGCAACCTTAAATTCCCACGGTAACGCTGGGGAATCCACCTAGTTTATCTTTGTGGGCGAATTATGTATGGTACATATGGATGAATTATTTTCGTAATAGTCTATATTAGCATTTGAGTATTTTAGTAGCTTTTTATTTTTGTTATTGATTGCGGTGGATAATTTAGGTACAAATTATAAAGTTATATATTACTTTACATTATTTTTCATAATGCAATGTACAGGTAATTTGAGTTCAATCTTTGAGGTCAAAGCATTATTTTTCATAATGATGGAGGTGGATAATTTTTTTTTAAAAAATATTTTTGGATTAGTTAAGGTATTGTTAATGTGTAAGTTTTAATTTTCCTCTCTCACCTTTAATAATATATGATAAAACTAAATTTGTTCCTAAGGCTTTATGTTAGGGGCCTGTTGGGATACAAGGGTTAATCACTAGCTCACTAAAAATTAATTCAAATTAGCTGTAGTAAAACCAAACGCGAAGGTTAATAGGTGGGCAAATATTTTTTTAGAAAAATTCGGCTTGCGAGGAGTCATGACCGCCACCGGTTATTGTGCTTAAAAAGAAGGTCGTCTCACACAGACCATGAAATCCCCAAAACCCCCGCCCATGCATACACATAGGGACGTGTGCTTTGGTATTCGGTGAGTGAGGGGATTATTTTAACCTGAGCATGAAATTTGCTCCCATGGAAGTTCAAACTCAGGACATGAGAGGTACCGCCGGAACCAGTTAGCCTGCTAGTGAGCGAGAGGATTATTTTACCTGGAGCCTGAAATTCGTTCCCATGGAAGTTCAAATTCTGGACATGAGAGGAGCCACCGGAACCCCTTAGCCAGCTACTCTAGCGTCCAACTAGTAACTAACCCTAGCTTATCCAAACCCCTGTTTAAAATAGCGGGCTATAGCGCCGCTATAGCTTTTGGAAAGACTCGCCGCTAAGCTATTCGTATTTCCGCTATAACACCGCTATTTAGCGCTATAGCGCCGCTATTTACTGCTATTTCATATATATTTCACTTGTTACTAATTTGGTATTTGGGACGATTATTTTTTTATGAAACATGTTGTAATGTCATATTGGTATTTGGTAATGTTATTTAGACTTGTAAAACCTTGTAAATGTATTTGTGTTCACCAAATATCATATTTGCCTTGTTTTGACATCAATTATTGAAGTTTTTTTTTAGTTTTTTCTTATAAAACGCTATCTGGCATAGCTCCGCTATAGCTTTATAGCCCCTAGAAAAAAAAGCGCCGCTATTTACCATAGCCCGCTATTTGAAACTTCGATCCAAACAGGCACTAAAACTATTCCCGATTGGCCCAAGTTTCAAGATGGGCAATAAGCAATATTCTCGATTATCATATAAGCATCACTAGATCCGTTCTACCCACTTGGTGCTTTTTATGAAGTAAAAGCGCAGGTAATACACCTAAATTAACTACTAAGAAATTATTTTTGGCAGTTAATAATGCTGTAAAGCATAGAATCACTACTGCACTATCACTATCTGTCGTTTTTAAACCAGTAGTGATAATGTAACACTGCACATGGCTACAAACGATAGTGATATATTGAGCGTGATTTGTAAGCAACTAAGCAACCTTCATAACTTTTGATTGCCGTCAACTGGATCTGATTCCCATGGTGATGTTGGGTTTAAACTGGTGGTGATGCCTAAATCTGTAGTAATGAGCCCCATGTAGGCCTACAAATGCACTCTATACTAGATTTTTCTGTCGATTAATTAAGATAGAAATGGAATATACATATTTTATGATGCTAATAAACACCTATCATTTCTCTTTATTTTACAATAAGATATTGTGAATTCAGTGTTGTACTATTAATGGCGATGGTTGCATGTATACTTGTTTGCTAACAAGTTGCCTTAAAATCCATGTAGGTACATGAAGGAACTGATCACCTGAAAGATGTTGGGGTGAAAATTATTAGCAAGTGTGGTGGTTTACCACTAGCTATCAAAGTTATGGGAGGTCTGCTAAGTACAAAGTCTCGAAGCCAGGGTGATTGGGAGGATGTTTTCAACCATGGTGCTTGGTCTGTAGCTGGATTGCCTAAGGAACTTAACAACGCGATCTACTTGAGCTATGAGGACTTGTCCCCCAGCTAAAGCAGTGTTTCCTGTATTGCTCACTTTTCCCAAAGAGTACAATAATTTACCAGGGTATAGTTGCTCCGATGTGGATCAGTGAGGGATTTATCCATCCACGAGACAAAAGCAGTTCATATGATGATCGTCTAGAAGAAATAGCAGATGGGTACTACCAGGAGCTCATCATGAGGAATCTTATTGAACCAACTAAAGAATCAGGTCTCACTCAATACTCATGCACCATGCATGATGTGGTGCGATCTTTTGCTGAGTTTATGTCTAAAGAAGAATCATTGGTGTTCCAGGATGAGCAAGACGGAGGAGGTAGCAGCCACAGCCTTGTACGACGCTTGTCTATAGCATCAACCGTGTCAGCACTAGAATGGGATATTCTACAGAAGCACAAATCAGTAAGAACATTAATTATATTTTCTAGAATTAGTGTTCAACCAAGTGACTCATTTGGGGGTCTGTCTACCCTAAGAGTGCTTTTTATATTTGGTATTGATTGTGATAGATTGGTTGACTCTCTATATCAACTGAAGCACCTGAGATACCTCCAATTCAATAATACAAATATATCTAGGCTACCCGGAGACATTCATAGGATGAAGTTCTTGCAGCATATTGTGGTTAATCGATGTCCGCAGCTAGACCATCTTCCTAGCTGCATCACACAACTTCAATACCTAAGAACTTTTGACATGTCTGGTTCCCATGAAAATGTCTTAATACCCAAGGGGGTTGGTCAGTTAAGAAATCTAAGAAGACTTTTTGGGTTCCGAGTACATTTGGACATGGATGGGGATGGGGGCTGGTGCAGCTTGAACCAAATAGGGCCACTTTCCCACCTTAGGAAGCTTTCTTTACATGGCCTAGAAAATGTTCCTGCTAGCTCATCGGCTGAAATGGCCATGATTAGTAGTAAGGAGCATCTTGATTACTTGGCACTACATTGGAGTAGCAAACGATTCATGGAATTGAGGGATGAAGTCAACAAGCAGCAGCAGCAGAGAGTAGTGGAGGAAGTAATTTGGAAGCTCACCCCTCCATGCAGCATACGACATATACACATTGAAGGATACTTTGGTAGCAAGCTACCAGATTGGATGATGGTTCCAGCTACATGTGTCTTTAAGAGCCTGAGGCATTTAAGGATGGACAACCTTAGTTGTTATATCCAACTACCCAACGGGTTGTGCCAGCTCCCGATTTTGGAGGCACCGGAGATTAATGATGCACCTGCCATCAAGATTGTTGGGCCTGAATTCCAGTCACCCACCTCATCCTTGCCAGTCGGTGGAGATATTGCCACTACAAGATCAGTAGTAGGTTTTCCTAATCTGACAACCCTTCATCTGGAAGGCTTGCGTGAATGGGAGGAATGGGACTGGGAGCATCAGGGCGAGGATTGTACTATAAATGATATGGCTATGCCTTGTCTCAAGCTTCTCTTGATTGAAAACTGCAAGCTGAGCTGTCTTCCAACAGGGCTCGCTAGCATAAAGAGGCTTGCTTTGAGAGAACTGAACCTGTATGAGCTGAGCAACCTGATGTATGTGGATAACTTCCCTTCGGTTGTGGAACTGGACGTGTTCAATTGCCCTATGCTTACGAGGATCAGCGGCCTCTCCAGGTTGCAGAAAATAAGGATCTTCCGGTGCCCGAATGTGGAGGTCCTGGAAGGAGTCCCATCACTTGATAGCATGGAGATGGAGGACGGCACCTTGGAGACACTTCCAGAATATCTGACAACAGTAACCCCAAGGTATCTCAAGCTGACCTGCAGCAAAAAGTTGTATGAATCCTTGGCAACCGGATGCTCATCTGAGAACGACAAGATCAACCATATCAAATCACGCACTATGGACTACTTTCGCAGAAGATGAAGATTAGTTGCTGCATCGCCGGATCAGAAATGAAGCAGGTATATACTTATTTATTTGTCCTGGTAATTATTTTTCTGTCACAAGTAATGCAGTTATAGTCCCCTTGCGTAATGCTCTCCTAGTATACGTGTTTTGAAGTAAACTTTATTTATTTTTTGACGCAGGAAGTGAGCTTTATTTATTCAGGTATCGATATGCCAATTCTTTGCCGCGTGGAAGGGAGCTCATCATCTGCAGAGCTCAGATTTCAGTAGTGTACCATCTGCATGCTATTGCATTGGTCAAATTTGCATCTCCATAGTGAGAGACACAGAAAACTTTGTGCAACAGATTGCCTTGAGCTGGACGACGCTTGGAACGGTAATATCATGAAGCAGAGTACTGAGTACATATAGTTCTTCTCTTGAAACGTTGGCACTATTGTTTTCATATTCTTCTGCTGCTATATTTATAAATTAATCAAGGTTCCGTCTTGGATTTGTTATAATGAACAAATGTGTGCGGATGAACGAAACACTCTGTAATACTAGACGCGGCACATGAAACATTCTGTAATGTAACAGAGAATAGCAGAAAGCCAGCATCTGCAACTCTGCTACTTTTGGTTTTCGATTGCACAGATGACACCAACTCCCCTGCTAATAATGCCTTGTTTGCATGCTAAAGAAAATGTAACGTGGCAGATCACAAATCAAGCACCAGCAAACCCATCTGCAAAAGAAAGTGTTAACGGGCCCATGCTATGCCAAAGCCTGGCAGTTGTATTCTTGGGTATGTATGAATTTCTTCACTGCATTTTTTGTTTCCTGTAATGGGGCTATGCATATTTGTTCAAGTAATGGACCTGAGGCACTGGATTTTACAATGAACCCTGCTTCCAGTTCCATCAGAGCGAGAGTACATCTTTGTTGTACCGTGTAAATTTAAAAGAAAAACCATTCACCCGTGAAACAAAACCAACGACGGAGATCGTTCAGTGGGCCATGGTACGATTACGGAGGCCTCCTCCAATCTCTCTCCGGTGTGGCAACACCATGTCCTCTGCTTTTGTTGCTTGCATCTTTGACATTGTTGCTGTGTAAGTATAAGCATGCAGAGTCAATTTTGACTTGATGACCAAATAACAGTGCACTATCCTTGAGAAAAAAAAAAACTATTTTTCTTTAGTAATCCTAGTGCCTCTAAACCAAAATTTTCATGTTTTGCGTTGGTAGGCTATCTAGCTATTGAAGATGATTATCTACAATTTAATATATTACTGCAGGCACATTAGTAAAATCTCCTCAAAAAAAAAAAATAATTGATTTGCAAAAATAAAGAAGCCGTGCGCATGACGGTTCAATGCCTTGGCTTTTTGTTGAAATTAGTTCCGAATAATAGTAAGCAGAATATATACCAAAGTAAAGTAAAGTGGATAAAGGAATGTGTCTGCCACTCCTTGCGTGGACGCCAAAGATGCATCAAGTTGAGAGAAAAAGAAGCCAAGCTTTCGAATATCAGAACAATATATGTTCGATACTACCTTCTCCCCTTTCGGACCATCAATAATCTCCACACTTTCTCACTGGGATTAATTGGCCAAGGGTCCAGACTGCGAAAGATCATCAAATAAAGAGAACTTCAGAGTATTGCGGTTCCAGGCCGGCTAGCTTTTAGAAAAGAAACAAGATGCTTAATATACGTAAAGGCTGGCTAAAGCAACGAGATGCTTAATATATATAGGAGTCGCTGCCTTCTGGACTTGGATCATCACTTCAGGCATTCTCTTTGCACGTTCGTTCTGCAAAGTAAGGTCAGCACTTCCCTTCCACGACGTTTTTTTCCACGAATAGCACTATATAGTAATTTTTACATCAAGTTGCTCTCCAGGGATTATGGGACAAATCTTTGCTTATACATGTATGATTTACTACTAGCAGGTGAAGTCATCGCCCCACGCACTCTCTTCTCCGCACTTTGATTCCGCAAACAAGTTGAGGTGAGGACTTCCTGTCCATGATGTTTTATGTACCTCTATTCATTTTTTTAGATAAGCGAACCAAGTACCAGCCACCACCTGTCTTTTATGTCATTATTACTGCACCTCAATCAGCTACATGGGCCAATGTAGAGAGAAAAAAAAAATCTTACATATTTGCATACATATATGCTCATAATCCACTCACTTTTTTTCATTATTGTAATTATTAGTATAAAAACATTTGCATGAGGTATATATACACATGCTATATTTCACCGTGAGTACATGTATACACATATTCGAGGAAGATGTGAGCTATATATTAATTTTCATACCAAATACATACTATATACAAAATTTTTAACTATACTCATCTTGAACATACATTAAGTTTTGATGCAAAGAGAAAAAAATATATTAATAATGGCACTGAAATTGTATATCAAGTAACCGGTTAGTGGTATACAGCTGAGATCGGGTCCTTTTATTTCTTTGTAGCAGAGCTGAGGAAACCACTACCTGTACCTGTTTTTTTTTTTTTTTTTGAAATTTAAACGGGGTGGGGGGGGAGAGATTCCCCACCTTTTCATTTCAAACACTCGTTCCCGAGCAAAACTCTAGGCACGAGGGGAGTCATTACAAACGAGCCGGGATACAAGAACGAAGATAATCGCACCAGGCCCGTAGGCCGTTTACAAGATTATGCGGGAGCCGTTTCCGCCAAATAACTAAATCATCGCACACTCTAGACATGTACCTGTTAGTGGTATACAGCTGAGATCTACGGAGAAGCAAGGTGCGCACACATCTCCGTTCCATCTGCTCTGATCCCTGTAGCTATCTATAATGAGCTCTATCTTGTTATGTTCTAAAATTGTCCTCCATAAGTTAGCAGTTTTTTTTGGGTTTAATTTGTATTGCCCTTCTTATATATAGCACGCACATACGCTAGTTCTGCTTAACATGAAGCCTTTGGTCCCTACGATTAATTAGTAACCTTCAGTGACAATTATTTTCGTTTGACTAAGGGCAGATATCCCCAGATCCATCTAACGCATGATGATTTACTTGCTTATTGTAGGACTTGCGCCCCAGCAATGGCAGCCATCCTGGATGCCTTCGCGCCGTATGTCAAGAAGCTGATGACAGACACGGCACAAGAAGAGGTTGTCATGTTGCTTGGCGTCACCGACGAGATCACCAAACTTGGTGGGAACATGCAGAGCCTTAGAGCGTTTGTCTCGGACGCTGAGAGGAGGCGCATCACTGACTTGACAGTGCAAATGTGGGTTAGCAAGCTCAAGAATGCCATGTATGATGCCACCGACATCATGGAGCTTTGTCAGCTGGAGGCCGACGAGCGTAGGGAACTGGAAGAAGGCGGCAGCAGCAGGGAGCATAATCTGCTAACCTGTTGCCAGCCACTTCTGATGTGCCTTGGGAACCCCATGACCACACGCATCACGTGTGGGTATGCAGGGAAGATGAAAGATTTTTTTTCACCAACTTATCTTCTCGCCGACGAGATAGGCAGTCACATCAAGGAGCTCAACCAACGACTGGAAGGGATCTATGAAGAGGCGGGCAGGTTCAACTTTGATATCGGCCTCGGTTCTTCAAACCGGGAGCCAAGTAGACTAACCCCTGGAGAGTTATCCAGCTACAAGACAATTTCACGTGTTGATGAGTCAGCCATAGTTGGTAAGCAGATAGAGAGCGATACAAAGGAGCTAGTTCAGGTGCTAACCACAGATGACAAGAATCACGACCTCAAAGTCGTGTCTATTATTGGCACTGGTGGCATGGGAAAGACTACTCTTGCTCAGAAGATATTCAATGATGCTACCATAAAAGAGCACTTCAGGACGAAGACGATATGGCTAAGCATCACACAGCACTTTGATGAGGTTGAGCTGCTGAAGACAGCAATCAAGCATGCTGCAGGCGACCATGGTGCCGAGAAGGACAAAAGCACACTGACTGACATCCTAATCCAAACACTGTCCGGTGGAAGGTTTCTACTGGTGATGGATGACGTGTGGAGCCAGAAAGCTTGGAATGAAGTGCTTAGTGTCCCAATCAGAAATGCTAGCGAGAAACAACCTGGAAGCAGGGTCCTTGTCACCACAAGATCTGCACACCTGCCACAGCAAATGCAAGCCACCCTGCACCAACACCGTGTGAGGCCTCTTGGAAATGAAGATGCCTGGTCCTTACTCAAGAAACAGCTACAGCCTGATCAGGTTATTCTATTCCTACTCTATACAACTAGCAGACTTAATCAAATAATCTAATAATAATATGACACTAGGATCAAGAAACAAGCTATTAATTACTCTCTCACCATCTGTGTAAAGTCTACCAATCTCAAATTTGGTCTTATTTATGTCAACAAAAAGTGTCAATATTTACTGTACCAATTGAGTATTATTAGATTGAACTTATGGGCAATCGAATTTACAGTACATACATTTCATTTCATACTTGTTGTTAATTTCTTCTATAATTTAGTTGAACCTAAGATAGTTTGGCTTAACTAAAGAATTAGGTACATTTTTAAGGTCTCCACAATAATGATCATAAGACATGTTGGACAAAGAGGTGAATCAATAGTTCCACCGGCGCTTAGCCAGAGGCATTTGCATCACCGGCTTAGCAAATCATATTTGCCAAACTCTACAAAAGATTTTGTCGATTCCGGCTAGATTGGGCGGAATTGACACGTATTCCTCGTTCGACGAAGCTTCAGGAGATGGTGTACGGAGCTGCAGCTTCGCCCGGCGGCGGCGGGCAGCAGCACGAGGGTCGAGATAGATGCGGGGAGCCGTGGCGGAGGAGGCGGTGGCCGGTGGCAGCGGCGCGCGTGCGGGGGCGGCGGCGCGCGGGCGAGGGCGGCGGCGGCACAGGAGCTGGAGGGCGAAAAGATATTTTTATTTTCCTTGCTTATCCCCTAGAGATTACATGCCTCTTGCTTATATAGCCCGACTAGTGGGACTCGTAATCTAAGCAATCTCTATAAGGTTTCCTTATACGATTGGAATACCTTTTACAAGCTTTCCTATTTATTTATTTTCTTTATCGGCGAAGGCGAAGTCGAGGTGGAGGTCGCCGAAGTAGATGCTGAACTTGAAGCTCAGCGGGGGCTGCACGAAGGGACGTTCCGCCCATGCACGACGCATGACGGAGGCGCTGAGGGTCCCGGACAGCTCGATCATCTGGCGGGTCGGCGGAGGAGACGTGTAGGTGTATGTCGTCGGCACTGTCACCTTAGCATGGAGCTGCCTGCAGTAAACATGGCGGATCGACATAGGCGGCGAGGAGGTGAAGTCGAGGAGGCACCCGTAGAGGAGGTCGCTGGGCGTGCTGACGGGCGGCCCCAGCTAGATCTCCTGCGTCCATGCTGCACCGACGGTGACGTTCCCGACGCGGAAGAAGACGTCACCGATGTTGTCGAAGAGGAGGATGGTGGCACCCTCGATCCGCTCGTCGGGGCGTGCTTGGAGAAGGAGGACGTACGTCGGGACGCCCGATCTTCTCGGGGGCGGTTGGGGAGGTGGAAGCCCATCGCTACGCCATGCGGCGGGGCGTTCTCCCCCAACAGGATGTCTTCGAGAAGCTCGAGGCAGCGGGGATGTAGTAGCGGTGGAAGTACGATGATGCCATAGTGGAGGCTCCACTCGCACTCTGTAGCTCCCAACTCGATGGCATTGGAGATGATGCCGAGCTCCTTGTTGTGTGTTGTTGCCAGGTGCAGCGACGTGATCATGTCGGTCGACGTCAAGCCGTCCATGTCGTCCATAGCAACAGCGAGGCGCTGCTGGCCTAGTAAGCGGTCAACCAGGGCTGCCATGATGTCGCCGTTGAGGTTGCGGTGTCGCTGAGGTGGCCGCCTTGGCGGCGCCGTTCTCGGTTTCGGTCGTCGTCGTCCGGTTCGTCCTTGTTGTACTGGCGTGCGAGGTCGATGGCCTCCTCTAAGGAATGGGGCTCAAACCACTCGGTGCCGTTCGTAGTGAGGTGCGCGCCGCGGCCCTTCGACGAAGAGGTCGACGCGGTGGCGCCGTCCCTCAAAAATCCATGCGTGTAGCATAGACCTCGAAGGCATTGATGTAGTCGCCCGGCTTGCCGCCCGAGATGGCGGTGCGTGACGCCGCCATGGCGCCCGAGGTGTCGAGGAGGGCCGAAGTGATGTCGGAGGCGCTGGTACACTCGTCCCCACTCGAAGGGGCTTCTTCTTGGACAGGTCGATGTACGGCATGCAGCAAGACCGGTGAGGTGGAAGGCGGCGTAACTCACGTAGTAGTCCGGTCGATGTCCGTTGAGCTCGAAGAAGAGCTCCGCTTGCGAATCAAAGGTCGGGGTCGTCGGTGCCGTCGAACTCTTGGACTTGCGGCGCGTGGCGAGCGGGAGGGTATATCGCCGATGGAAGCACGGTGCGGGCGCCGCGGTGGCGCCGACGAGGGACGGAGCGAGGGCGCCGCGGGTGGCGCTGGGGCGGGACGAGGGCGCCGCGGGTGACGGCATCTCGCCGGAGAGTCTGCGGCGGTCGCGCGGTGTCGGAGGAGGAGGAGAGGGCAGCCGGTGCTGCGGTGTCGTCGAGGATGACGTTGATGACGTCCGGTCGCGTCCACGCACACCGTCATCTTCCTTCGCAGGCCGGAGGATGGCGGTCGGGGCCGGCGTCGAGTCCGTGGCGGGGAGGGGGCGGCGGCGGGCGGCGCGAGGGGCCGGCCTCGTGCCCGCGGCGGCTGCGGCCGGGCCGTCCTTCAGCCGGTCGTCGTGCGTGCGGGTCCTCGGGCTTGCTCCATGCGGCGGGGGCGGTCCTCCATGTCGCCGGCGCTTGCTGATCCGGGCACGGTGGACATCGAGGAGCTCCCTCGGCGCGGCGTTGAACTCCCGGATCTCGGAAGCCATTGGTGGTGGGGATCGCCCCGGTCTCCGGATACCAGCTGCCGATTCCGGCTAGATTGGGCCGGAATTGACACGTGTTCCTCGTTAGACGAAGCTTCAGAGATGGTGTACGGAGCTGCAGCTTCGCCCGGCGGCAACGGGCAGCAGCACGAGGGTCGAGATGGATCGCGGGGAGCCGTGGGCGGAGGAGGCGGTGGCCGGGCGGCGGCGGCGCGCGTGCGGGGCGGCGGCGGCGCGCGGCGGGCGGCGGCGGCGCGCTACAAGGGGGGCGGCGGCACGGGAGCTGGAGGGCGAAAGATATTTTTTATTTTCCTTGCTTATCCCCTAGAGATTACATGCCTCTTGCTTATATAGCCCGACCAGTGGGACTCGTAATCTAAGCAATCTCTATAAGGTTTCCTTTATACGATTGGAATACATTTTACAAGCTTTCCTATTTATTTATTTTTTCTAATAAGGGTCTCCCTTATAGATGAGATAGCCCCTTGCGCACCAAAGATTACCTAAGATAATCCTAACTTGTAGACGAAGTAGACTCGGACTCGTACGGGAGGAGGAGGCGGCGCGCAGCAGGGGCGCCGGCCCCTGCCTGCGCGCGCGCGCCCTGGCCCCCTTCGGGCCGGTGGCCGTCGCGTCAGGCCCAATTAGCCACTCTCGGGCGGCCCAATTCCGGTTCATGACAGATTTGTACTCCTCTATACCCAAAAAGCTTGACGTTTAGGACAGCGGTACGGTCTCCAAAACACAACTTTTATAAAAGTATTTATCAAAGATTTATCAAAGAGTAATATATGTATACTTTTATAAAAGTATTTTTAAGATAAATCTATTCATATAAGTTTCACATTTACAAACTGAAAAACATAAAAGTTATCAATGATTTATATTCTCAATATTTGACCTAAACCTTGTCCTGATCGTGAAGTTTTTAGGTATGGAGGGAGTATATTAGTGCTAACTTCTAGACGGGGGCGGAACAAATTATCTGACCCGTCGGGCCACAGACACATATATATGACCCTTCACTCCGGTTAATGACGCATTCAACTAAAAATAAATATTTTAATGCATCTAGCTAGTAGTATGCTCCAGTAGATTGGCCCTTCACTCAGTTTAATTACCCATTCATCTAAAAATAAATGTTGTAATAATGCATCTAGCTAAGAATGTGTGTAGAGCAGCAAAGGACTTGACATGTTATGCACCTAGATATGTGCTATATCTGGATACATAATAAAAGATACATATGGCTTTGTTAGGCACCTACATAGCCCACATGTCCTTGATATGCATCTAGAATAGCCAAACGTCTTGTAATTTAGAACGGATGGCGTAGTATATACGCCACAAGTTTCAACTATCGTAATCATCCTAAAGCTAATCAGTTGGCCAAAATAGGTTATTTTATATTGGCCAAAATAGGTTATTTTATTGAAGAAACATTGCTAATCCTGTTTGCGTGAAAATGGACATATCTGACCACTGTCAGAAATATTTAAGAGGCTTAAATTAATTATTGGCAGGTAGCCGGAATTGATCAACTGAAAACTATCGGGATGGAAATTCTTGAAAACTGTGATGGCTTACCACTTGCAATTAAAGTGGTTGGAGGACTCTTGAGCACAAAATACCCAAGTGAGCTTGAGTGGAAAGCTGTTTTAAACATGCCTGCATGGTCAGTGACTGGAATGCCCACAGAACTGGACAACCGGCTGTACTTGAGCTATGAGGATTTGTTTCCTGAGTTAAAGCAGTGCTTTCTCTACTTCTCACTGTTCCCTAAAGGTATACATATTTCACAATTCGTAGTTACTAAAATGTGGATCAGTGAAGGATTTATCAAAACACCTGATGAAAGTAGGACCAGTTCACATGAGTATGGGTTGGAAGACATAGCGACTCATTATTACCGAGAATTAATAAAAAGGAATCTTATAGAACCAACACAAGGTTATTCTCTCACTGGATACATGTGCACCATGCACGATGTGGTCCGGTCCTTTGCTGAATATATAGTAAGAGAAGAATTAGTTGTGATGGTTCGCCAAGAGCCGACTACAACGGGTGGTGGTGGGATGGTTGTACGTCGCATGGCTGTAGGACAAACTATATCAATGGTGGAATGGGCTGCTTTACAAAGGCACGAGTCACTTAGAAGCTTAATTATAAATTCTAGAGTAAGCTTTCAGTGTGGTGACTCTTTGGGTAGATTCTCTAGTCTACGTGTATTGTACATATTGTTTGCCAATTCTGATACACTGGTTCCCTCTCTATCTATGTTGAAGCACTTAAGGTACCTTCACTTAGGGAAAACTGATATATCCAGGCTACCAAATGACATCCACAAGATGAAATTTCTGACGTATATTTCACTTGTTAAATGTGAGAAGTTATGCTATCTTCCTAGGAGCATCATAAAGCTTGTGCACTTAAGATCTCTTAACATCGAAGGATCAAATCTTACTGTCATTCCTAAGGGGTTCAGTGAGTTAACAAATCTGAGGTCACTTAGTGACTTCCCAGTACACGTGGGCATGGATGCATGTAGTAGCTGGTGCAGTTTGCAAGAGCTGGAGCCTCTCTCTCAGCTTAGGTATCTTACAATATCTGGCCTAGAGAAGGTGCAGGATAGCCAGATAGCTAAAAAGAACATGATTAGCAGCAAACACCACCTTGGGTATCTAGTGTTGAATTATAGTGCAAGTGGACATACTATAGGCACAAGTGGTGGTGTGGTAGAGCAGCTGCACCAATAGAGTGTGATAGAGGAGGTCCTGGAAAAGCTCTGCCCTCCAACATGCATAGAGAGTCTCAGTTTGAAAGGGGGATACATTGGTCGCCAGCTACCAGACTGGATGTGTGTTCCAGCATCAGTAAACTTTAAGAGCCTGAGGTACTTGAATTTGGAGAACCTTCCTTGCTGCACCCAGCTCCCTGATGGTCTATGTTGGCTCCCACGTTTGGAATTGTTGACCATTGAGGATGTACCAACCATCAAGTGTATCGGGCCCCAATTCCAAGCGTCATCCTCCTTGGTAGCTCAAGCTTCAACCGCTAATGCATCTACACCATTTGCTAAACTGAGAGAGCTAAATCTGTTTGGGCTACGTGACTGGGAGGAGTGGGAATGGAATGACTATGAGGAGCATAGTGACATGGAAACAGCCATAGCCATGCCTTGTCTTGAGAGACTCATAATCAAGAACTGCAAGCTGAGCTGTCTTCCACCGGGCCTCGCTAGCAGCAAGAGGCATGCTCTTAGACAACTATGCCTGTACGAGCTCACCAACCTGACACAAGTGAAGAACTTCTCTTCAGTTGTGAAACTTGACGTGTTTGACTGCCATGAGCTCAAGAGGATCAGCGGACTCCCCATGCTGCAGATGATTAGGATTGTTTGTTGTACAAAGCTGGAGGTTCTATAAGGTGTCGCAGCACTTGACAGCCTTGAACTGGAGGACGCCACCATGGACACGCTCCCAGAATACCTACGAGGTGTAAACCCAAGGTATCTCGAGTTGGATTGCAACAAGAAGCTACAGGAATCTTCCTTAGCACCAGGTAGCACTGAATGGAACAAAATCAGCCATATTAGGAAGCGCAACATCACCTTCGATGAAGACTAGAGACTGCACTACAGCATCGATGATCGCTCCTGCACTGAGGTAATAATAAATTGTTTTCTTTCACTGTGCGGAAAGTTGCTTTCAGATTACTTAATTAATTGTTGCTTATTGTACTCCAATTTGTTGTAATTTCGATGCATCAATCACTGATAGGTCAATTATTTGTGATCAGCAGGCAGCAAAATCTGCTTCCATTCGACCACACAAAGGCACACCGGGGCATCAAAATATATGCTGATTGAACTAAGAGCAAGTATTATAATACAGCCGGCTGTTGGTTGTAAGGATTCTTACAGCCTACTTCTCAGCCCACCTGTACAATGGTAAAGTCTTCAGCATTTAATAATGGGTCCAGTTGTCTGTCTTATAAAGTTTCTTGGTTCCTGTGTTCAAGCTGGCTGTAAGCTTACAGCCACCTTCTCCTCTCTCTCCTCCTTTCTCTCCTCCACGTCATCGTTTAGCCGGCTTACCGCCTTCTATAATCCTTGCTCTAAGTAAGTTTATTATCATCTATCCGACGAGAGGACATCTACATTGGTTAACAATCAATTGTCTTACATCAAAACAAAAACACAGTGCATGTGTTCACCAATTCCTTCTTCAGGTCTGGCATAAGTAAGTTTATTATCATCTCATATATTTATTTGCCACTGTAATTTTTCTCGCTTAGTACGTATTTTCATGTGCCATTAGGAACTGACTATGTTAGTAATGTGTGCAGGGATCCAGGGTCCTTATGGTAGAGCCACATGATGTTAGCTTTGCAGTGGCAAGTGGGAGTGAGATGTGGGCATACTGCAAAATCGTTACCGGCGGCGTCTCCTGCACTCTAGTAGTCTTGAGGATGCATATATATTTGCACACTCCATATGTGTTTTTTTTTAAAAAGTCATGGACCTATATATATTTGCACATGCAATGGGTCTGAAGTCTTGGATCTTGTAATGAACCGAATGTGTGGTGATGAAAGCAGCACGACCATTGTGTGCTGACTCAACTGATGATCATAAAATCAGGAATTAAAGTAGTTATTGTTGATCGATGTTACTCAGCCTTCTTGATATAAGGCCGATTATGGGGTTGTCCTATCCTTCTCTGAACTCCGTGGCAACGCCGCGTCCTCTGCTTTTCTCACCTGCAGCGCGCCAGTATTATGGAAGGCCCTCTGATTTTTATGGAGGCAGAGCAAATGGCCCGCACAAGCCTTCCCTTCATTGGGAGCTGTGACTGTGGAATATACTACTCCGGGAAGCTCTGGAAATCGGTTCATCCTACGTACGTATACAGCAGAAACAAAGCAGAGCAGAGCAGAACAGATCACCTCTATCGCCTGGGTTCTCCATGTGGCATCATGCTCTGAGATAGGCGAGCATCAACCTGTACGAGGAGCTTATCATCCTAATTGAGATCTGTGCACAACTTCCCATCAGCTGCCGATCATGATGTGTCGCCAAGCACAAGATGACCAAACAACGGAGCAGAAATAAAGCAAACCTTATGTGCGGCAGAGCTCTTGGCATAATCAATTTTGACTTGATGACCAAACAACAAAGCACTTCTCCCACTGAAAAAATCGTTACTAAAGTAGTGCTAGTGCGTCCAAAGCCAATTTGTCATGATTCTGCATTTGTAGGCCAGCGAGCTTTTAGAAAAGAAGATGATTATTTACAGTTTAATACGGTATTACCAGCGCATACGTACGTATAATATTGTGGGAAAAAATAGTTAATCTGCTTCTGCCTGAGCAGGAGCAGAGCTCAGCTGCTCAAGGGAAGGAGCCTTCGTTCCTCCAAATCTTCTCCGTCTCTGAGCTTCTTGTCTCCATCCCACTGCCGCCGTCCCTGACTCAACTCCGTCTTCAACGACGAGATCCACACCAGAAGCAGTTGCACCCGACCTCCCTTCCATCCTCAACGCCGATATTTGAAGGTATAGCTCCTTTCTGATCTGATTCGTTCTCAGAGACCTATCTTCCATCTCATCCTAAAGAATTAAAGACTAGTTACACTCCATGGTTATACTTACCCGGAGTACACGCTGTCGTCCCAGACAGCCAGCTACCTGGGCACGGATTCAGCAATCAAAACGCGGCAAGCCGACGACTGACTCACGCTCACGGGTCGTCGTCGTCGTCCTCTCCTCTGAGCTCTCCCTCTCTCCCCTCCTCCTCTGCCTCTGTCTGTAGTTCAGACCCCCTCCACACACACTTGAGACCAAACCAACTAGAATTGCGTAGCACTCCAGAAACTTGCTAGTTAGAACTGCTGCTTCAGCTTCACCTAGGAGCACCCCGTCAATTACTACCTACCTGGTGGTGGTATGCAGCGGAGATCAACGGAGAAGCAAGGTGCCTGCTCATCTTCTTGTCATCTGCTCTGATCCCTCTATTTATCTACATCTCTTTGCTCGATTAATGATGATCCTCGAAAAAAAGATTAATGATGATGACCTCTATCCATCTTTATGAGTTCTCGAAACTATATTTAGCTTGCTTTGCTGGGGCGATGGATCTTTGTAGTTCTAGTTCCTGCCTACACAAGTTAACAGTTTTTCTTGGGGGTCTAATTTGCCTTCCTCTTCCTCAGTACACACGATTTTTTTTTTTTTGACTTTAACGGGAGATCTACAGCTGGTTATACATATGCTCCCACTGGTAAAAACAATATAGCAGTAGATCACCGTGCACACGACATGTGCGAGCATGTGACCCCAGCACGCCACCAGCTAGCTTTGCGGTAGCTCCGGGGCTCGGTCTTTGCAGATCACTGAAAAGTTTTTGTTTTGTGAGTAGATTAATGTAAACTTAAGTGGGCATGCATGTGGTTCCAATTCTTTATATCACATACATCCATGAACGTGAAATATTGTAAGCACTTGTGTCAGTCAACTTGCTAATCTGTACTCCTTTCCTATACAGGGAGACTAGCTTCCTGCTGGAGTTGGATCATCGCCTCGCTCATTCTCTTCTCTGCACTTTCATTCCGCTAAGAGCCCTGCAATAACAAGTCGAGGTGAGCACTTCATTCCGCAAGCAAAGTTTCCACATCTATTCCTTGGATAGCCAAGTAGCATTGTATAGTTAATTTTTATATAGTTATGTGTTCTTTAGGGATATATGATTGATGCAAATAAATCTGTGCCTAATTATATGTGTATGATTTACTACTAAAAAAAGCAGAGATCAGCACTTGCCTTCCACAACGTTTTCTCTCCACCTCCATTCCATGGACAACAAATAGCATTATATAGTTAATTTTTATATCAAGTTATGCTCTACTGGGATTATGAGACAAATCACTGCTTATATATGTATGATTTGCTACTAGCAGGTGAAGTCATCGCCTCACGCACTCTCTTCTCAGCAATTGGAATCACTGGCCTCACATATTCTGTTTTCGGCACTTCGGTTCCACAAAGAGCCCTGCAATAAGAAGCTGAGGTGAGCACTTTCACTCCACGATTCTTTCTCCACCTTTGTTGCATTGTATGAAGTTATGCTCTCTGCCTCTCTAGGTATATGATGATGCAAACCTGTGCTTACAAATGTATGATTTACTACTAGCAGGTTGCTAGGCTTGAGCCATGGCGGGCGTCCTGGATGCTTTAGCACCCTACGTGAAGAAGCTTATCGCAGACATGGCACAAGAAGAGGTGTCCATGCTGCTTGGCGTCTCCACCGAGATCACCAAGCTGGAGGACAACATGGAAGGCATCAAAGCCTTCCTCGCTAATGCCGAGAGGAGGCGCATCACAGACGCTAGCGTGCAAAGATGGTCAACAAAGCTCAAGAATGCCATGTATGATGCCACTGACATCCTCGATCTGTGCCAGCTCGAGGCTGACAAGCGGAGGGAGTCCGGAGATGGTGGCACTGTGGAGCATAAGTCGCCTGGCTGCTTCCAGCCATTGCTCTTCTGCCTGCGGAATCCCGTGTTCGCACACAAGATAGGAAACAGTATCAAGGAGCTGAACCAGCGGCTGGAAGGCATCCACAAGGAGGCGGACAAGTATAAGTTCAATATTGGAGTTGGTTCCAACCCAGAGCCAAGGAAGCTAACTGATGCTGGGTTATCCAGCTATAGGACAAGTTCACAGGTCGATGAGTCGGCCATAGTTGGGGAACAGATAGAGAGGGATTCGAGGGAGCTCATACAGGTGCTGACCTCAAGTGACAATAATCACAACATCAAAGTTGTGTCTATTGTTGGTGTTGGCGGCATGGGTAAGACTACTCTTGCCCAGAAGATCTTCAATGATGCAACCATTCAAGACCACTTCAAGACAAAAAAGATATGGCTAAGCATCACTCAACATTTTGATGAGGTTGAGCTACTGAGGACAGCAATCAAGCATGCTGGAGGCGACCATGGTGCTGAGAAGGACAAAAGCACTCTGACGGACATCCTAATCCAAACGCTGTCCGGTGGAAGGTTTCTACTGGTGATGGATGACGTGTGGAGCCAGAAAGCTTGGAATGAAGTACTTAGTGTCCCAATCAGAAATGCTAGCAAGAAACAACCTGGAAGCAGGGTACTTGTCACCACAAGATCTGCACACCTGCCACAGCAGATGCAAGCCACCCTGCGCCAACACCGTGTGAGGCCTCTTGGAAACGATGATGCCTGGTCTTTGCTCAAGAAACAGCTACAGCCTGATCAGGTTAGTCTATTTCTACTCTATACAACTTGGACACCAGGATTGGTTTACGAATATGAATTGCTGGTGGAATCCTGGAAGTGAGACAGGGCACGGGAGTAGCGCAGAATGATGATCTAGCAGTCTTAATCGAATAACATAATAACAAAATGACACTAGGATCAGTTTATAGCTATTAATTACTCTTTCCAACTAGAAACTGTACGCCTAGGATTAGTTTATAGCTATAATTTTGTTGGAAAATTTAAGACCAAGCAAAGAATATACAATTGCTTTTAGTCACATTATAAAAAAAGTCACAAATATCAAATATGATACATTATAAAAAAGTCACAAATATCAAATATGATGTCGTACATAACTTTTGTCTATACCGTTATGGCACATTTTTCTTTAAAAAAATTATTGCTAACTTCCATCATGCTGAAAAATATAACTGTACAGAACTTTCCAAAAAGAAATATAGATAACATATTTGGACACTTTATTCTCTTCAAGATTAAAAAAATTAAATTTAGTTTAATTATTACCTCCTATGATCTAATATATGGTAAAAAAACAATCAGATAGACGGTTCACAGTTATGTGGGTGTACCACAACAAAGGTTATCTTCCATCTTATTTAGTGTCAACAAGAAATATCAATATTTAGGGTATTGCATCATTAGATTTAACTTATGGACAATTAAATTTATAGTACATATTTATTTCATTTCAAAATTGTTTATATTTATTTTTTCTATGTTTAGCGGATCCTAAGATAGTTTGGCTCAAATAAATCTGCCCACTTTTTAGAACGTAAGTAGTACTTAACTGGATACGTTTTGAATGTCTCCACAGTAATGCTCATAAGACATGTTGGACATCACTACTACAGAAATTTTTCACATGACAGGCATATTTAGTGGCATATTTAGTTTTGTGGTGGGTAAAGACGCCCGTCATGCAAAGCAGGTCACCGTTAATCGGGAATAACCGTGGCGGGCGTTTTTTGCTCGCCACAGTAAATAAATTTTTTTAAAAAACAAACCCAACTCAGCAGGTCCGGATCTGGATCTGCTGGGCCGATTAGCACCGCCCGCGTCCCTCGACCTGATCTCGCCGCCGGCAGCCCTGCACCTCCAGGGATCTGCCGCGGGGAGCACTGCCCCCCGCTTGTATCAAGCCTACTAGGGCATAGATCTGCCGCCGGCCGCCGGCCCGCTCAGATCCGCTGAGAGGACGCCGCCATCATCGGAGAGGCCGCCACCTTCGTCGCCTAGCATGCTGCCGTTGGAAAGGCCCGGATCCGCTCAATCCAGGACGCCACCACTTGATCCACGTGTGCTCACGTATCCGCCGCCGAGGAGGTAGTTGCTGCTGGATCCGCCGCCGGGAGTGAGGCCACGCCCGGATCCATCGGCGAGAGGGAGGCCACGCCCGGCTCCGCCGTCGGGCAGGTGGTTGCCGCCAGATCGGCCACGCCTGAATCAGTCGCTGGGAGGGAGGTCACGCTCATATCCGCCGCTAGGGAGGTGGGTGGCACTGGATCCGCAGCCTTGCTCGTTCTACGGAGGCTCTGTTAGGTCCTCCATCAAAGTAACGTGGAGGATCTGTTAGGTCCTCCATCAAAGTAATAATAAATACCATACATGCAAATTTTCCTCTATCACCTTTAATAAGGCATGTTGGGATTAAAGCGTGAATCACTAGCTCGCTAAAATTCATCCAAATTAGCTCTAGTGAAACCAAACGCAAGGAGGTGGTCTAATATTTTTCTTAAAACATCTCAGCTTTCCAGGGTCAAACCGCACCCAGTAATGGTGCTTAAGAAGAAGGTCTTCTCACACAGACCAAGAAAATCACCAATCCCCTTCCGCAGCCATACACCGGCTTGCCAGGGTCATGACTGCCGCCCGGTATTTGTACTTAAGAAGAAGGTCTCCTCACATAGACCAAGAAAAAACCCAATCCCCTGCCCCAGCCATACTAGGGAGACGTTACATGTGAGAATCTTTACCTAAGCTTTGGTCTTTGGTGAGCGAGGGGAAGTTTTTTTACCCTAAGCCTGAATCCGCTTAACCACTTGGTCTACCATCCTTCGGCAAGGCAACACTTCAACTACTTGCTCCTTCCGTTCGAAAAAATTACCTATCTTTTTTTTTTTGAGAAATACACAGTACAAGGCAGACACTCACAACACGCACGCACACTCACCCCTATGAACACACGTACGCAAACCCTACCCCTATGAGCACCACCGAAGGACTGAGCACCCGACAAATCTGGAGATTTTCGAAGTCACCATTGGTGCCTCGTCGTCGATGGGAACATCGCTTACCTCTTAATGCAAAACGCCGGTAAATCCTGGGAACATCCCAGAAAAAGGTGCGAGCACTAGGATTTGAACCCTGGTGGGTAGCGTCCCACTGGACCGTCCTACCATTGGACTACAAGCCAATTCGCACCTATCTTGCTTCCGAAGAATTCAAACTCTTTTGTTGAGCTAATTTTAGTCGAACTAGTAACTAGCCCTAGCATTGGACTATGAAGTTATGCTCTCTGCCTCTCTAGGTATATGATGATGCAAACCTGTGCTTATAAATGTATGATTTAATACTAGCAGGTTGCTAGGCTTGAGCCATGGCGGGCGTCTTGGTTGCTTTGGCACCCTACGTGAAGATGCTTATCGCAGACATGGCAAAGGATAAGGTGTCCATGCTGCTTGGCGTCTCCAGCGAGATCGCCAAGCTGGAGGACAACATGGAAGGCATCAACGCCTTCCTCGCTGACGCTGAGAGGAGGTGCATCACGGACACAAGCGTGCAAAGATGGTCAGCAAAGTTCAAGGATGCCATGTATGATGCCACTGACATTCTCGATCTGTGCCAGCTCGAGGCTGACAAGCAGAGGGAGTCCGGAGATGGTGGCACTGTGGAGCATAAGTCACCCGGCTGCTTCCAGCCACTACTCTTTTGCCTGCGGAATCCCGTGTTCGCACACAAGATAGGAAGCCGCATCAAGGAGCTCAACCAGCGGCTGGAAGGCATCCACAAGGAGGCAGACAAGTACAAGTTCAATATTGGACTCGGTTCCAATCCGGAGTCAAGGATGCAAATTGCTACAGAAAGGTATAGTCAAAAGATGACGTCTGAGTTCAACCAGTCATCCATTGTTGGCAAGAAGATCGAGGAGGATACAAGGAATCTTGGCCAATTACTTATCACCAATGACAACCATCAAGACATCAAGGTGTTGTCCATCGTAGGCATGGGTGGCATGGGAAAAACCACCCTTGCACAGAAGATCTTCAATGAGTCAACAATCCAAGAACACTTCAATATGAAGATATGGCTGAGCATCACCCAAATCTTCAACGAGATTGAGCTCCTTCAGAGAGCTATTGAGCATGCTAGGGGAGTCCATGGTGGGGTGCAAGACAAAACTCTCCTCACGAGGACACTAATCAACACCTTGTCCATGGGCAAGTTCCTCCTAGTCTTGGATGATATGTGGAGTAACGAAGCTTGGAGTCATGTTCTTTCTGTACCGATCAAGAATGCTAGCCAGAAACAACAGGGGAACTGGATCCTCATCACTACAAGATTAGAAGACCTTGCTCATCGAGTGGGAGCATCATTCTACCAACACCATGTCAGCCCACTCGATGAAGACGATGCTTGGTCCTTGCTGAACAAACAACTGCCACCGATACCAACTCAGCAGGTTAGTCTATTCAAGATTCAGTGGCTGGAAAAGTTTATTTTATTGCAACTAAATGTACATTCAGTTAAATATACTAATTGAGATTGTTTCGCTATCATTGGTTCCAAAAAACTATGGTATAAAAATGTAGTCTTTATATAAAAGATGTGCCGCTACACATCTTATCCATTATTAATAACCATTAACATTATAAAGATACCAAAACCCCCAAAATATAAATCTTCGATATTATCAGTATCTTCTATTAGCAAAAATAATCTAAAGTAACCAAACATCTGCATTTAAATTAGACACTTGTATTATTAAAAAAATAAACCCATAGATATGTTTATTATTAACTACTTATAATTTCTAATATTAAATATGAACTAACATTACCCCTAGTGTCCTATGAAAAAAGTTGCACACTCTCCCCATTATGAAAACGGGTTCATCAACCCCTACACTCGCACAGGTTAGAATATTAGAAGACACTAAAGGGTGTACCCAGTGCCATAGGCTATCACACGTGCGCGGGGTCTGAGAGGGGTGATTAGTGCGGAGGTTGGGGCTCAAACCCTGGACCTTCCGGTCCTAGGCGGTAAAGCACTACTGCTTGCACTGGGGCCGCCCTCTAATAAAATTACTTCAATGTTTTAAAATAATAGGTATAGTCCATATTTAGTTGTGATAGTCTTTCAATTTTTGTTTTATATGTATTTTTCATCCACATCCATAGGTTTTTCTTTATTTAGTACCTCAGTGTATTGCAATGTATATTTAGTAGAAACATTTGCTTAAACTAGCTATGATGACTTTAACTGCTGCATATATGTTGACAACATAAAACTAAATTTTGATTCCCCACCCCCACAATGTTTTAAGGTTATTAATTGCTTAGATGCATTGGCTCTTATTTGCATAGGTGATTATTGTCCACCGATTTGGACGAATGTTTCAAATTTCTGTAGGAATTTTGGGATCTCTCCTTTTCATTTCTAGTTGATATAGAACAATAAACTAGAAGGCCATTAAAAAGCCGGGACAAGCAACTAAAATGCTGAGTTGAGCGAGCTACCAAGCCATCAGCTTATTGTTCAGTCTTATATACACCAAAAATTGACTACTAAGAAATATTTTTGGCAGTTAATGTTATAGAGCAAAGAATTATAACGGGACAATCACTATCAATTGTTTTTAAACCAACAATGATAGATTGACCGTCAATGGTAGGAAACTGAGCAAGCTCCATCACTTTTAATTGCGGTCAACTGGATCCGATTCACGTGGCATTTAAACCAGTACTACCACTACTGGCGCATAAATTTGTAGGCCTGCAAATGCGAAACTAAACCAGTACTAGATTCTTCCGTGGGTTAAGATAAAAAAAAAAGAATATATATTTTACACTGCTAATAAAGACATATCATTATATTTAATTAGATATTGTGAATTCAGTGTTGTATTACTAGTGGAAATGGTTGCATGTCTACTTGTTTGCTAACAAGTTATTTTAAAACGCTGGCAGCTACATGAAGGAACAGATCACCTGAAAGATGTCGGGATGAAAATTATTAGGAAGTGTGGTGGTTTACCACTTGCTGTCAAAGTGATGGGAGGTCTACTAAGTACAAAGTCCCGAAGCGAGGGTGATTGGGAGGCTGTTTTGAACCATCATGCATGGTCAGTAGATGGATTGCCAGAGGAATTAGACAGCACGATCTACTTGAGCTATGAGGACTTGTCTCCACAGCTTAAGCAGTGCTTCCTGTACTGCTCACTTTTTCCAAAAGGTTCAAATATTTGGCAAGCTATAGTTGTTCCGATGTGGATCAGTGAGGGATTTATCCATCCACGAGGCAGAAGCAGTTCATATGATGATCAGCTAGAAGAAATAGCAGATGGGTACTACCAGGAGCTCATCATGAGGAATCTTATTGAACCAACTAAAGAATCAACTCTCACTCGATACTCATGCACCATGCATGACGTTGTGCGATCTTTTGCTGAGTTTATGTCTAAAGAAGAATCATTGGTCGTCCAGGATGAGCAAGATGGAGGTGGTAGTAGCAGCCACAGCTATGTACGATGCTTGTCTGTAGGATCAACCAAGTCAGCACCACAATGGGATATTGTACAGAAGCACAAATCAATAAGAACATTAATCATAAATCATGGGATTAGTGTTCAGCCTAGTGACAGGTTAGGGAGTTTGTCTACCCTCGGAGTGCTTTTCATAAGAGGTGTTACTGATTGTGATACATTGGTCGACTCTCTATGTCAACTGAGGCACCTGAGATACCTCCACTTCGAGAATACAAATATATCTAGGCTACCTGCAGACATTCATAAGATGAAGTTCTTGCAACACATTGTGGTTCGTGGATGTCCGCAACTCGACCATCTTGCTAGGTGCATTACACAGCTTGTATACCTAAGAACACTTGACATGTCTGGTTCCCATGAAAATGTCTTAATACCCAAAGGGTTTGGTCAATTAAGAAATCTAAGAAGACTTCAAGGGTTCCTGAGTACATTTGGACATGGATGGGGATGAAGGCTGGTGCAGCTTGGATGAGATAGGGCCACTTTCCCACCTTAGGAAGCTCTCTTTACATGGCCTAGAAAATGTGCCTGCTAGCGTGTCGGCTGAAATGGCCATGATTAGTAGCAAGGAGCACCTTGATTACTTGGAACTACATTGGAGTAGCAGCCAATTCATGGGGCTAAGGGACGAAGTCAACAAGAAACAACAACAGAGAGTAGTGGAGGAAGTAATTGGGAAGCTCACCCCTCCATACAGCATACGACATCTACACATTCAAGGATACTTTGGTAGGTGGCTACCAAATTGGATGATGGTTACAGCTACATGGGACTTTAAGAGCCTGAGGATTTTAAGGATGGACAACCTTTGTTGCTGCACCCAGCTACCCAACGGTTTGTGCCAGCTCCCTTGTTTAGAGGCGTTGTCCATTAATGACGCACCTGCCATCAAGATTGTTGGGCCTGAGTTCCAGTCACCCTCCTCGCTGGTTGCGGGTGGAGGTCCCATCAGTCCTAGATCGGTAGTAACATTTCCTAATCTGACTTTTCTTCGTCTGTCTGGCTTGTGCGAATGGTTGGAGTGGGACTGGGAGGAGGAGAGCGAGAGTGGGACTATGGCCATGCCTGCTCTCAAGGAGATCGTTATTGAAAGCTGCAAACTGAGCTGTCTCCCGACAGGCCTCGCCAGTAGCAGGAGGCATGCTCTAAGAAAACTGTGGCTGCTCAAGCTGAGCAACCTGACAAATGTAGAGAACTTCCCTTCAGTTGTGGAACTTCATTTATTCAAGTGCCCCAGGCTGAAAAGGATCAGTAATCTCTCTAAGTTGCAAAAAATCGAGATCATACACTGCCCAAATGTGGAGGTTCTGGAAGGAGTATCATCACTTGACAGCATGGAGATGAAGGACAGCAGCATGGAGACAGTTCCGGAATATATGACTACAGTGAGCCCAAGATACCTCAAGTTGATTTGCAGCAAGAGGTTGTACGAGTCCTTGTTAACAGGCCGCAGCTCATCTGAGTACAACAAGATCAGCCATGTCATGTCGCGCACTATCGACTACACCTCTTAAGTAATTGCTGCACCGTCAGACCAGAAAGAAAGCTAAGTAAGTAGTTACTTTTCCTGTCGCATGATATTTCACCTACATGTGCAGTCACAGTCCCTCGCGCGTAGGCTCGCTTAGTTTGTATTCTGATGTAAACTTTATTTATGCAGGTATGGGCATGCCATCTTTGCTATCGGATCGGTGGGAGCTCATCATCTCCAGTTGTGTACCATCTGCTTGCTATTGCTTCAGGCAAATTTCATCTCTACTAGTAAGACACACACAGGACTTTGTACAACAGATTGCCTTGAGCTGGACGACGATTGGAATCGTAATATCATGAAGCAGAGTACTGAGTTCATATAGTTCTTCTCTTCAAATGTTGGCACTAGTGTTTTCATATTCTTCTGCTGCTGTATTTATAAACTAATGAAGGTTCCGTCTTGGATTTGTTATAATGAACAAATGTGTGCTGATGAACGAAACACTCTGTAATACTAGACGCGCCACATGGAACATTCTGTAATCAAGGCTGTGCTCTGTTTTCCCGATCCCCTGCTACAACTGTAAGTTAATCCTCTCCTCTGGGAGGAAGGAAAACGTACAGAGAATAGCAGAAAGCTAGCATCTGCAACTCTGCTACTTTTGCTATTCGGGGCCATTGCACACATGACACTGCACACATGACACCAACTCCCCTGCTTCTTAGTCTTGGGTTTGTATGAATTTCTTCACTTCATATTTAATTTTTTTTTTCATGTAATGGGGCTATGCATATTTGTTCAAGTAATGGACCTGAGGCCCTGGATTTTACAATGAATCCAACATGTGGTGTCATCTTCTTTTCCTCATCGACGTTCGTGAAATCTGGCAAATAATTCTTGATGCCACCATGCTTATATCAGAGAGAGAGAGAGAGAGAGTGCATCCTGCTGGGCACCACAGTATTTGAGGTACTCGAGCGAGAGTGTCTGACGTCTAATTCCTTTCTACTAGATCGTTCAGTTGGCCATGGTACGATCACGGAGGCCGCCTCCAAACTCTCTCCGGTGTGGCAACACCATGTCCTCTGCTTTTGATGCCTGCATATAGGACCATTTATATATGCAAAGACCTCCTCTGCTTTCCGAGGGTGGCAGGATGAGGAGCCTTCACTGTGAGACTGAGCAATCAAATAAAACAGAGCAAGGCAGAAATACAACAGCGCAGATAGAAACAAGACGTTATGTGCAGCAAACATCTTGACATTGTTGCTGTGTAATTATAAGCATGCAGAGTCAGTTTTGACTAGATGACCAAATAACAGTGCACTATCCTTGAGAAAAAAAACTATTTTTTTCTTTAGTAATCCTAGTGCCTCCAAACCAATTTTTTTTCATGTTTTGCGTTGGTAGGCCATCTAGCTATTGAAGATGATGATCTACAACTTAGTAAAATCTCCTAGACAAAAATAATTGATTTGCAAAAACAAAGAAGCCATGCGCATGACGGTTCAATGCCTTGGCTTTTTGGTGAAGTTAGTTCCGAATAATAGTAAACAGAATATATACTAAATTAAAGTAAAGTGGATAAAGGAATGTGTCTGCATTAGGATACATCAGAACAATATATAACGCCAAAGATGCATCAGGATCAGAGAAAAAGAAGCCAAGCTTTCAAATATCAGAACAATATATGTTCGATACTACCTTCTCCCCTTTCGGAGCATCAATAATTGGGATTAATTGGCCAAGGGTCCAGACTGCGAAAGATCATCAAATAAAGAGAACTGCCAAGATTTCAGAGTATTGCGGTTCCAGGCTGGCTAACTTTTGGAAAAGAAACAAGATGCTGAATATATGTACAAGGCTGGTCGCTGCCTTCTGGACTTGGATCACCGCTTCACGCATTCTCTTCGCACTTCCATTCTGCAAAGAACTAGTTGAGGTGAGGACTTTCTCATTCCTCGATGTTTTCTTCAGCTCCATTCCATGGATGACCGGCTAGCATTACATAGTTAATTTTTATATAAAGTTATGTGCTCTATAGGAATATATTGATGCAAATCTGTGCTTATATATGTATGATTTACTACTAGCAGGTTGCCAGGCTTGAGCCATGGCGGCCGTCCTGGATGCTTTTGCACCCTATGTAAAGAAGCTTATTGCGGACATGGCACAAGAAGAGGTGTCCTTGCTTCTTGGCGTCTCTAGCGAGATCACCAAGCTGGAGGACAACATGGAAGGCATCAAAGCCTTCCTCGCAGACACCGAGAGGAGGCGCATCACCGACATGAGCGTGCAACGATGGACGACAAAGCTCAAGAACGCCATGTACGACGCCATTGACATCCTGGACTTGTGTCAGCTCGAGGCTGACAAGCTGAGGGAGTCCAGAGATGGTGACACCATGGAGCATAAGTCGCCTGGTTGCTTCCAGCCATTGCTCTTCTGCCTGCGGAATCCAGTGTTCGCACACAAGATAGGCAGCCGCATCAAGGAGCTCAACCAGCGGCTGGAAGACATCAACAATGAGGCGGACAAGTATAAGTTCAATATTGGCCTGGGTTCCAATCCGGAGTCTAGGTTGTAAACTGCTACAGAAAGGTATAGTCAAAAGATGACTTCTGAGTTCAACGAGTCATCCCATTGTTGGTCAAAAGATTGAGATGGATACAAAGGAGCTTGGCCAATTACATACCACCAATGACAACCACCACGATATAAAGGTGGTGTCCATCGTAGGCACTGGCGGCATGGGAAAGACCACCCTTGCACAGAAGATCTTCAATGATACAACAGTCCAGCAGCACTTCAAACTCAAGATATGGCTGAGCATCACCCAACTCTTCAACGAGGCTGAGCTCCTTCGGACAGCAATTGAGCATGCCGGGGGAGTCCATCACAGAGTAGAAGACAAAACTCTCCTCATGAGGACCTTAACCGACACCTTGTGCACTGGCAAGTTTCTCCTGGTATTAGATGATGTCTGGAGTGAGGAAGCTTGGAGTAATGTGTTTTGTGTCCCTATCAAGAATGCCAGCCAAGAACAACAGGGGAATTGGGTCCTAATCACTACCAGATTAGGTGACATGGCTCAACGGATGGGAGCATCCTTCTATCAACACCATGTCCACCCACTCGGCGGAGATGATGCTTGGTCCTTGCTCAACAAACAGCTACCACCATCCCCTAGCCAGGTTAGTGTACGCATTTTATTCATTGCAGCTAAGTGAAGAATTAATTAATAGTTAACCAACGTCTGGTAGGACCTGATCTACTGTGTTCTGATCGTAGACAAGATATGTGTATAATTGTACTAGCTAGTAACTGAAAAACGATAACTTTGTTTGAATGCAAGCCCAATTGGATTCTTTTATTTTGACGGAATTGAAACCTACATAATAAACTAGGCTATTTGGCTTGGAATTTAACATTACCACTTTTTATTGTTCACTTTTATGCTAATCTCAAATTCATAGGGTGTGGAGATTTAATGGATTCTATAGATCACCATGCTATGTTTGTACTATCCAACTTAATTAAAGTTCTAGAAATTATATATCATATCTCACATATGTGTGTTAAACTATAATTTTTTTTACAATGAATTTGATTCCAGCCATCCAAACAGGGCCTAAGGAAAATTCTCTAATATAAACTTCTTAGCAGGGCACGAGAGAAACTGTCATATTTTATTATTTACTCAATGGCATATACTATCAATAATCTCTCTCCACAATAATTGCGCATATCATTGAAAGAAAATATTTTATTGCATTTGTTCATTAAAGATATCAAGGATGTATGTATTGTGGTATTTCCATTTCATACCCTAATCGAATGCCATGGCATAAACAAAATGCTAGATTATTACATTTCATAGGTGTTTGGATAGTCATTTCACAATAAAGTTGGTAAGACTAGTATACTCCTGCTATCCTTTTATAGGGTGTGCTATTGACAAATATTACTTGTAATAGGCGTAGGTTGGTCACTGGCAATGATTTTTTCAGCACTATAGTATACTCACGTTGTCTATGCATAGAATATCTTATTGACAAATACTGGTGGAAGGATCCACCTTTGTATAACTAGATACTGTAACTTCAGTGTTTTATTGAAAATAGATGCATATGATCATATAATTCACCTAAAAGTAATCTTAAACTGTTGACAGGTAGACGGAAATGACCACCTAAAAGATGTTGGGATGAAAATTATCCAAAAATGTGGTGGTTTACCTCTTGCTATAAAAGTCATGGGTGGATTGCTAAGTACGAGGTCCAGAACTGAGGGTGCGTGGCAGGCTGTTTTGGACCATCATGCATGGTCAGTAGCTGGCTTACCTAAGGAGATGGACAACCGCATCTACTTAAGCTATGAGGATTTGTCTCCCCAGCTGAAGCAATGCTTCCTATATATACTGCTCACTTTTCCCCAAAGGTACACTTATTACGTGGAGGAAAGTTATTCCCATGTGGATTAGTGAGGGATTTGTCCAACCCCGGATGGAAATTGTTCATATGATGATCGACTAGAAGCGATAGCAACTGAGTACTACCATGAGTTAATCACGAGGAATCTTATCGAACCCACAAAGGCCCATAATATTTGTAGATATGCGTGCACAATGCATGATGTGGTGCACTCCTTTGCTGAATTTATGGCTAGGGAAGATTCGCTTGTGGTACAGGACCAGCACCTAGGTAGTGGTTGGAAAGGTAATGTCATACACTTCATGTCAGTTGGACCAACCAAATTGGTGCCGGGTTGGACCGACTTACAAAACCAAGATTTGCTGAGAACATTAATTATAAATTGCAAAATCAACTTCAAGCCCAGTGATTCATTCACTCATTTCTCTAGGCTAAGGGTATTGTCTATAGGAGGTGGAGATTGTGATAGGTTGGTTGGATCCCTATCTCAGCTGAGGCACCTAAGGTTCCTTTGCCTAGAGAACACGAATATATCTAGGCTTCCAGATGACATCGATGCAATGAAATTCCTGCAACACATTTTAATTAAAGGCTCTAGTAGCTTGGAGAATCTCCCAAGGACCATTATAAAATTGGTGCAACTTAGAACTATTGACTTGTATGGTTCGAATGTCAATGTTGTTATACCCAAGGGGTTTGGTGGGTTAACGAATTTGAGGGGACTTTTTGGGTTCCCAGTACACATGGATAGAGATGGGGACGGGAACTTGTGCAGCCTGCAAGAAATAGGACCTCTTTCCCAAATTTGGAACCTTACTTTGCATAATCTAGAAAAGGTTCCAACAAGCTCATTTGCTGAAATGGCCATGATTAGTAGCAAGGAGCACCTTGATTACTTGGAACTACATTGGAGTAGCACCGGATTCATGAGACTGAGAGATGAAGTCATCAAGCAGCAGCAGCAGAAAGTAGTGGAGGAAGTAATTGAGAAGGTCACCCCTCCACATAGCATACGAGATCTAAGAATTAAAGGATACTATGGTAGCCGGCTACCAAGTTGGATGATGGTTCCAGCTAATTGGGTCTTTAAGAGCCTGATGATTTTAAGGATAGACAACCTTAGTTGTTGCAGACAGCTACCCAATGGTTTGTGCCAGCTCCCTTGTTTGGAGTCGCTGGACATTGAAGATGCACCTGCCATCAAGATTGTTGGGCCTGAATTCTAGTCACCCTCTTTATCCTTCCCAGTGGATGGAGTTAGTGCCACTGCTAGATCAGTAGTAGGTTTTCCTAATCTGAAAAAACTTTATCTAAAAGGATTGTGTGAATGGGAGGAATGGGACTGGGAGGAGCAGGGCGGGGATTGTACTATAAGGCCCTCTTTGGATCACAGGATAGGAATGGGGATGGGATAGGAAAATCATAGGAATCGATATGCTATGTTCATGCAATCCTATAGGGTTACAAAACACAGGAAACAAAATGAGAGGCCCTTTGGCAAAACAAAGGAATTCTGCATGTTGACATGCGGGCGGACGTCATGCAGCCGGTGGCGGGTGTCGCTTGGCTACATATGGGGGCAGGGACAATCTCGTTTTGACCGCGGTAAAGACGGCAGCTAGCTCCTCTCCACCGTTCATATGGCTTTAACCACGGTAAAAAGATAGCGCGAACAACAGCGAGAGTGCGCAAGTTTCCCGCCAGGAATTTTTCCAAGAGCTCAGAGCTCTTGTTTTGTTTCCTATGGAATTGACTGCAGGAATGCAATCCTATGAAAAATTTCCTATACTTTTCCTTTGAACCGAAGGGGAGTATAGGAAAAAATCCAAAGGAAACTGAATCCTACAAAATTCCTCCACCAATCCTTCAATCCAAAGGACCCCTAAATGATATGGCTATGCCTGGTCTCAAGGTTATGGTGATTGATAATTGCAAGCTGAGCTGTCTTCCAACAGGGCTCGCTAGCGTACAGAGGCTTCCTTTGAGACAACTGTACCTGTACGAGCTGAGCAACCTGACGCATGTGGTTAACTTCCCTTCGGTTGTAGAACTTGAAGTGTTCGATTGCCCAAAGCTTACAAGGATCGGAAGCCTCTCCAGGTTGCAGAAGATAATTATCGTCCGGTGCCCGAATGTGCAGGTCCTGGAAGGAATCCCGTCACTTGATAGCATGGACATAGAGGACGCCACTATGGAGACACTTCCAGAATATCTGACAGCAGTAACCCCAAGGTACCTCAAGTTGGTATGCAGCAAGAAGTTGTCTGAATCCTTGTCGACGAGGTGCTCCGCTGAGAACGACAAGATCAGCCATATCAACTCAGCCACTATCGACACGCAAGGTATATACTCCCTCCGTATTGTATTTAGAAGTCCTTCTCCGACTTTGGCACTAGAGCAGAAAAGAGGTCCTCCCTGGTTGCATGCCATGCTCGTAGACGTTTTTACCCCTGCCTAAATTGTGCTGCGCCTTGATGACTGCAAAAAAATTTAATGAGGACACAGGAATTGAACCTGCAACCCCATGGTCCCAACACTCAGCACACTGAGCTAGCCAATCCACCTTTGTTTTGTTTGTAGTATGGAGTGTACCGCAAAAGACTTTAATAAGGGTAGACATGGAAAAATTACCCCAAATTAATAACTCCTTGGTATGCACAATCATGTCTTAAAGGACTTCTAATACCAGTATGAAGGGAGTATCTAATTATCTATCCTGGTAGTTACCTTTCTGACGCGAGTAAATGCAGTCGTAGTCCCTTGCGTAACGCTCCCTTAGTATGTCTTGTAAAGCGAACTTGATTTATGCAGGTATCGATCGATATGCCAATCCTTTGCTGTGGGAACGGAGTGGAATCGGATCGGTGCGGTCTCATCATCTCTAGCACACAGATTTCGGTTTGACCGTCTGGTTGCGTTTGTTTTGGTAAAATTTGATTTCTAGTGAGATACACTTGCGAATTGCTCCCTTAGTATGTATAACGATGGGGTGGCGATAAATGGAATGTTGTGTAATATTTTGTAGACCTGAAGCAGACCTGGAACACAAGCAGGCAGAGCAGACGTTGTCAGTCCTCTGCTTTCCCTATACCGCCCAAAAGCCATCTCCTCTGCTTCGTGGGCTTCACAAATAACCTATATTCCCTCCCTGGTTAATTTATACTATTGATTAATTGAGAACAGGTGGTGCGCAGCTTGTTCTCAACGTGACCGTCAGCAGCGCCATCTATCCTGTCAGTGCCTTCTCGCATGCACCACACCATATATACAGGCCCTCTGCTCTCTTTGGGAGCAGCGTTGTCCGTCCGTGTGCCTCACAGTGTCAACTTGTGATTGCAAGCAACAGGTAGGTGTGATGGCGTACTTGTGGACGTTGGTAGCGAGCCCGGAGGCACCCGTGAAGAGATCAAGGATGCGTCCAATGTTGGTGACGTCCGTCCTGTGCGGCTGGAGATTGGTGTGACCACATTTGGAGTTTAGAGCTATGCTCAACTATCCTATCATTTCTCTTCTCATAATAAAGCCGGCCAGAGTTGGCAGAGGAGATCAGAACGAAGCCGGCCTCCTGCTCTCGCAAATCAGAGGAAATCAGAACGAAGCCGGCCAGAGCTTGCCGTCCTGCTCTGGAAAATCAGAGCAGACAAAAGCAAATGGCCAGAGCCTGGGCGGCAAAACTTATGAAAGAGCTAGCACAAGTTGAACAAACCAAGCCTAATTGGCATCGACAAACAAAAGAAAAGAGCTAGCCGGCCCGCGTTCCATGCATTCTTCGACCCCATCGGCAAATTAAGCATAAACATAGCTGCCTCCTCAGCGTAATCCGCATTGCCCCGGACACCAGTCCAGCAGCCGTTGACATTGTTGCCTTGCCTACTGCTGGTTACTCATCCCCGTCTGCCGATCGGCACACACACTCCGGTGAGTCCTCACGTCTAGCTACGTGATTACGGCGAGCTACTTTACTATGATCGATCAGAGTACTACTTATTAGAGCTACATAAATTAGTTAAGCACATGGTTTACTAATCCGTGGTTGCTATCTTGTGGGTGATTTTTACTACTAGGTATATACCAGCAGCAGGTACGCTGCGCTTAATTCAGCCATGGCGGCCGTCCTGGTTGCTTTGGCACCCTACGTGAAGATGCTTATCGCAGACATGGCAAAGGACAAGGTGTCCGTACTACTTGGCGTCTCCAGCGAGATCTCCAAGCTGGAGGATAACATGGAAGGCATCAAAGCCTTCCTCGCTGACGCCGAGGGAGGCGCATCACCGACACAAGCGTGCAAAGATGGTCAACGAAGCTCAAGAATGCCATGTATGATGCCACTGACATCCTAGACATGTGTCAGCTCGAGGCTGACAAGCGGAGGAAGTCAGAGATGGTGGCACTGTGGAGGATAAGTCACCCAGCTGCTTCCAGCCACTACTCTTTTGCCTGCGGAATCCTGTGTTCGCACACAAGATAGGAAGCCGCATCAAGGAGCTAAACCAGCGACTGGAAGGCATCCACAAGGAGGCGGACAGGTATAAGTTCGATATTGGACTTGGTTCCAACCCGGAGCCAAGGAAGCTAACTGATGCTAGGTTATCCAACTCTAGGACAAGTTCACAGGTCGATGAGTCGGCCATAGTTGGGGAACAGATAGAGAGGGATTCAAGGGAGCTCATACAGGTGCTGACCTCAAGTGACAATAATCACAACATCAAAGTTGTGTCTATCGTTGGTGTTGGCGGCATGGGTAAGACTACTCTTGCCCAGAAGATCTTCAATGATGCAACCATTCAAGATCACTTCAAGACAAAGAAGATATGGCTAAGTATCACTCAACATTTTGATGAGGTTGAGCTACTGAAGACAGCAATCAAGCATGCTGGAGGCGACCATGGTGCTGAGAAGGACAAAAGCACACTGACGGACATCCTTATCCAAACACTATCCGGTGGAAGGTTTCTGCTTGTGATGGATGATGTGTGGAGCCAGAAAGCTTGGAATGACGTGCTTAGTGTCCCAATTAGAAATGCTAGCAAGAAACATCCTGGAAGCAGGGTCCTTGTCACCACAAGATCTGCACACCTGCCACAGCAGATGCAAGCCACCCTGCACCAACACCATGTGAGGCCTCTTGGAAACAATGATGCCTGGTCCTTGCTCAAGAAACAGCTACAGCCTGATCAGGTTAGTCTATTTCTACTCTTTACAATTGCAACTTGGACACCAGGATTGGTTTACGAATATGAATTCCTTGTGGAATCCTGGAAGTGGGACAGGGCACGGGAGTAGCGCAGAATGATGATCTAGCAGTCTTAATCGAATAATGTAATAACAAAATGACACTAGGATTAGTTTAGCTATTAATCACTCTTTCCATCTTGAAACTGTACATGTCTACAGATCTCAAATTTCATCTTATTTGGGCAATGCTACTGTACACTCTTTACTTCGTAAAAGTTGTCACACACCAGTATTTTGTAGTATTTTGTTTGACAAATTTAGAGCAATGCTAGAAAAGCTAATACTACCTAGTACACATAATAAAAGTTGTCGGGCACCTCGATTTAATATTATTTTGTTGGAAAATTCAGACCAAGCAAAGAATATACATTTGCTTTTGTTCACATTATAAAAAGTCACATATCAAATATGATGTCGTACATATAGCTTTTGTCTATTCCGTTATGGCACATTTTTTTTTTTAAAAAAACATTGCTAACTTCCATCATGCTGAAAAATATAACAGTACAGAACTTTCCAAAAGAAGTATAGATAACATATTTGGACACTTTGTTCTCTTCAAGATTAAAAACAATTAAATATAGTTTAGTTACTACCACCTGTGAAAGTAATATATGGTAAAAAATAATCATCAGATCGGCGGTTCACGGTTATTTGGGTGTACCACAACAAAGGTTGGTATTGTATCATTAGATAACTCATGGACAATCGAATTTATAGTACATATTTATTTCTTTTCAAAATTTTTAATATTTTTCTATGATTTAGTTGATGCTAAGATAATTTTCTCAAATATAGCTGCCCACTTTTGAGAACATAAGCAGTACTTAATTAGATACGTTTTGAATGTCTCCACAATAATGCTCATAAGACATGTTGGACCACACTACTACAGAAATTTTTTACATATCTGTCATATTTTTGTTTTGTGTGGCGGGAAAGGATCGGGAATAACCATGGCGGCGCTTTTTGCCCACCACTATTAATAAACTAAAAATAATATAATCGAGTCGAGCAGGTCTAGATTTGGGCCTGCTAGGCCGACTAACACCCGCCCGTGTCCCGTGACTGAGCTCACTTTGTCGGCAGCCACGGACCTCCGAGGATCCGCTGCCGGGAGCACTTTCCGCTGGATCAAGCCTGCTAGGGGGCAGGGCTTAGGTTCGCCGCCAGCCCCTCCTGGAACCGCCGAGAGGATGCCGCCTTCGTCGGAGAGGCCACCACCATCGTTGCCACATGCACTACCTTCAAAGAGACCCAAATCCACTCAATCCAGGACGCTGCCACTTCCGATGGATCCAGGGTTTGCCGGAGGGGTTGGCGGCGAATCCAGGATCCGACAGCAACCACCTCCTCGGCAATGGATCTAGGGTTTGCCCTGTGCACTGTCGAGGAGGTGGTTGCCACCGGATCCGCCGCCAGGTAGGTGGTTGCTGCCGGAACTGCCACCAAGGGTGAGGCCATGCCTGGATTCACTGCCCGGAGGGAGGCCACGCCCGGATCTGCCACTAGGGAGGTGGGTGCCGGCTGGATCCGCCCCGCCTTTGCTCGTTTAGCGGAGGCTCTGTTGGGTCCTCCGTCAAAGTAATAATAAATACCATTTATCCAAATTTTCCTCCTTCACCTTTAATAGGGCATGTTGAGATTAAAGCGTTAATCACTAGCTCGCAATATTCGTCCAAATTAGCTCTAGTGAAACCGAAGAGAAGGAGGTGGTCTAATATTTTTTAAAAGAAATCTCAGCTTTCCAAGGTCATACCTCCCCCGGTAATTGTGCTTAAAAAGAAGGTCCTCTCACACAGGCCAAGAAAATCCTCAATCCCCTGCCCCAGCCATACACCAGCTCGCCAGGGTCATGACCGCTCCCTAGTATTTGTACTTAAGAAGAAGGTCTTCTCACATAGACCAAGAAAAACCCCAATCCCCTGCCCCAGCCATACAAGGGGAGACCTTACCTGTGAGGATCTTTACCTGCACTTTGGTATGGGAGAGCGAGGGAAACTTTTTTACCCTGAGCCTGCAAGGGAATTTTTTACCCTGACCCTGAAAAATTTGGAGCCCACTTAACCAGTTGGTCTGCCATCCTTTGGCGAGGCAACACTTCAACTAGTTGCACCTTCCGCCCCAAAATAATTACCTATCTTGCTTCGAAGAAGTCAAACACTTTTGTTGAGCTAATTTTAGTGGAACTAGTAACTGGCCCTAGCTTATCCAAACATGCACTAGAACTACTCCAAATTGCCCCAAGTTTCAGGAAAGGGCAATAAGTAATATTGTCGATTATCAAATACGCAACACTAGATCTGTTCTACCAACTTGGTGCTTTGTTTGAAGTACTATTAGCGTTTGTTCTACATCTCAGGCTGCTGCAGCTGTTTCAGGTAATTGCGATCGCAGTTATTATTTGCTACAGCAGCAGATATATGGAGCTATCTGCTACAGCAGCAGATATATGTGCGGGCAATGTTGCGGCCGCTACTCCAATTTTTAGGCCCGCACATTATTTTGATGTAAGGTTAAAAGACATGCTCACTCATCTAGGATAACGAGCTATACCAAGCAATCAGCTTTTTGTCCAGTCATATATACACCTAAAATTGACTACTAAGAAATTGTTTTTCGCAGTTAATGCTGAGCTTAGAATCACGACGGGACTATATCACTATCGGTTGTTTTTAAACCATTAGGGATAATGCAACACGTACTGCCAGTTCGTAGATACAACCGTCAGTGATAAATTGACGATCAATGGTAGGCAACTGAGCAAGCACCATCACTTTTGAGAGCATGTCAACTGTATCGATCTGATTCCCGTGGTGATGTTGGGAACAGGCCTGCAAATGCTAAACTAAACCTTAGCATTTTGTACTAGATTCTTCCGTGGGTTAAGATAACAAAGGAATATATATTGGACGCTGCTAATTAGAGACCTATCATTATTTTACAATTAGATATTGTAAATTTAATGTTGTATTAGTGGAAATGGTTGCATGTATACTTGTTTGCTAACAAGTTGTCTTCAAACGCTGGCAGGTACATGAAGGAACAGATCACCTGAAAGATGTCGGGATGAAAATTATTAGCAAGTGTGGAGGTTTACCACTTGCTGTCAAAGTGATGGGAGGTCTGCTAAGTACAAAGTCCCGAAGCGAGGGTGATTGGGAGTCTGTTTTGAACCATAATGCATGGTCAGTAGATGGATTGCCAGAGGAACTAGACAACACGATCTACTTGAGCTATGAGGACTTGTCTCCCCAGCTTAAGCAGTGCTTCCTGTACTGCTCACTTTTTTTTCAAAAGGTTTAGATATTTGGCAATATATGGTTGTTCCGATGTGGATCAGTGAGGGATTTATCCATCCACGAGGCAGGAGCAGTTCATATGATGATCAGCTAGAAGAAATAGCAGATGGGTATTACAAGGAGCTCATCATGAGGAATCTTATTGAACCAACTGAAGAATCAGCTCTCACTCGATACTCATGCACCATGCATGACGTGGTGCGATCTTTTGCTGAGTTTATGTCTAAAAAGAAGAATCAATGGTGGTCCAGGATGAGCAAGATGGAGGTGGTAGCAGCCACAGCCATGTACGACGCTTGTCTATAGGATTAACCAAGTCAGCACTAGAATGGGATATTCTACATACGCCCAAATCAGTAAGAACATTAATTGCAACTCGCATAATTAGTGTTCAGCCAAGTGACTTGTTTGGGAGTCTTTCTACCCTAAGAGTGCTTTTCATATGTGGTACTGATTGTGATACATTGGTTGACTCCCTATGTCAACTAAGGCACCTGAGATACCTCCACTTACATAATACAATTATATCTAAGCTACCTGGAGACATTCATAAGATGAAGTTCTTGCAACACATTTTGGTTACTGGATGTCCACTAGACCATCTTCCTAGCAACATTACACAACTTCAGCATCTAAGAACTCTTAGCATGGTTTATTCTCATGACAATGTTTTAATACCCAAGAGGTTTGGTCAGTTAAAAAATCTAAGAAAACTTTATGGGTTCGGAGTACATTTGGACACCAGCCAAGGCAGTGGCTGGTGCAGCTTGAAGTGATAGGGCCATTGTCGCAGCTTAGGAGTCTTGCTTTAGATGGCCTAGAAAATGTTCCTGCTAGCTCATCGGCTGAAATGGCCATGATTAGTAGTAAGGAGCATCTTGATTACTTAGCACTACATTGGAGTAGCAAACGATTCATGGAATTGAGGGATGAAGTCAACAAGCAGCAGCAGCAGAGAGTAGTGGAGGAAGTAATTTGGAAGCTCACCCCTCCATGCAGCATACGACATATACACATTGAAGGATACTTTGGTAGCAAGCTACCAGATTGGATGATGGTTCCAGCTACATGTGTCTTTAAGAGCCTGAGGATTTTAAGGATGGACAACCTAGGTTGTTGCAACCAACTACCCAATGGGTTGTGTCAGCTCCCTTGTTTGGAGTCGCTGGACATTAATGACGCACCTGCCATCAAGATTGTTGGGCCTGAGTTCCAGACACCCTCCTCCCTGGCTGCGGGTGGAGGTCTCATTAGTCCTAAATCATTTCCTATTCTGACTTTTCTTCGTCTGGATGGCTTGCTTGAATGGGAGGAGTGGGACTGGGAGGAGGAGAGCGGGAGTGAGAGTATAGAAACTATGGCCATGCCTGCTCTCAAGGAGATGGTTATTGAAAGCTGCAAACTGAGCTGTCTCCCACCAGGGCTTGCTAGTAGCAGGAGGCATGCTCTAAGAGAACTGTGTCTGCAGAAGCTGAGCAACCTGACAAATGTAGAGAACTTCCCTTCAGTTGTGGAACTTTATTTATTCAAGTGCCCCAGGCTGAAAAGGATCAGTAATCTCTCTAAGTTGTAGAAAATCGTGATCTTATACTGCCCAAATCTGGAGGTGCTAGAAGGAGTCTCATCACTTGACAACATGGAGATCGGGGACGGCGGCATGGAGACAGTTCCGGAATATGTGACAACAGTAAGCCCAAGATACCTCAAGTTGACTTGCAGCAAGAGGTTGTACGAGTCCTTGATAATAGGCAGCAGCTCATCTGAGTACAACAAGATCAGCCATATCATGTCGCGCACTATCGACTACACCTCTTAAGTAATTACAGCACCGTCAGACCAGAAAGAAAGCTAAGTAAGTAGTTACTTTTCCTGTCGCATGATATTTCACCTACATGTGCAGTCAGTCCCTTGCGTTTGGCTCGCTTAGTTCATATTCTGATGTAAACATTATTTATGCAGGTATGGGCATGCCATCTTTGCAATCGGATCGGTGGGAGCTCATCATCTCCAGTTGTGTACCATCTGCTTGCTATTGCTTTGGCCAAATTTCATCTCTACTAGTGAGACACACACATGACTTTGTCCAACAGATTGCCTTGAGCTGGACGACGCTTGGAATCGTAATATCATGAAGCCGAGTACCGAGTACATATAGTTCTTGAAACGTTGGCACTAGTGTTTTCATATTCTTCTGCTGCTATATTTATAAACTAATGAAGGTTCCGTCTTGGATTTGTTATAATGAACAAATGTGTGCTGATGAACTGAATGTTAATCCTCTCCTCTCGGAGGAAGGAAAACGTAACAGAGAATAGCAGAAAGCCAGCATCTCCAACTCTCCTACTTTAGCTTTTCGGGGCCATTGCACACATTACACCAACTCCCTGCTTCCTAGCCGTGGTTGCAAGCTAAAGAAAATGTAACGTGGCAGATCACAAATCAAGCACTAGCAAACAGAACTGCAAAAGAAAGTGTTAACGGGCCCATGCTATGCTGGAAAGCCTGGCAGTTGTAGTCTTGGGTATGTATGAATTTCTTCACTGCATATATTTTTGTTTCATGTAATGGGGCTATGCATATTTGTTCAAGTAATGGACCTGAGGCCCCGTCATCTTCTTTTCCTCATGGACGTTCGTGAAATCTGCCAAATAATTATTTATGCCACCATGCTTATATCAGAGAGAGTGCATCCTGCTGGGCACCAGAGTATCTACGTCAAGAGATTGCTTTGCGTTAGCATTTGAGGTACTCGAGCGCGAGTGTCTGACGCCTGATTCCTTCCTACTGTGCGTACAAAATGACGGGGCCGAACGCTCGTCCTGGGCCGGGCCGATGCATGGACCCATACGCCAAAGAGAAGATTGTGCGTGCATGTGTTGACGTCTTTGTTGTACCGTGTATATAATATTAAAAGAAAAAACCATTCTGTCATACGGTGTACTTGTATTGTTTTTCTCTTAATTAATACAGATATACTTTATAAAAAAAGAAACCAACGACGGAGGCTCCTGCACGCAGTCCACCAACTCTGCTCACTTCAGACCCATACGCCAAAGAGAAGATTGTGCGTGCATGTGTTGACGTCTCCTGCACTCTTCTTGTCTCGACCATGCATATATACTTGTTCACTGCATATGTTTTTTTTCTCAGTCATGGACTTGTATGTATTTGCACATGCAATGGGATCTTGTAGTGAACCGATTGTGTGGTAATGAAAGCAGCACGAACAATTTCTGGGACTACTGTGTAGCTGGGAGAAAGTGACATGGATGGATAGCGGGCACTGACATGCACCGGTATTTCTACGTATGGGATTAATTAGACGGTGACTTTTACTAATTGCATTGACTGCAGCAGTAGTGGGGACGAACTAGACTGATGATAGACAAAGTCTCTGTCGTCAATCTAAATGGATCAATGAATTTCCAGTATGGATATCTGCCATATCACCTCAAAAACCGGTGACGAGTGATGACTGATGAAGACATATACCAACTGATGACCAGGTAGGCATGCTCCGGAATAAGGGAGCCCCGATGGACAAAGTCTCCAACAAATAGAAGGACCATCTGGTGGTTGAAGGAGGCCGCTCCTTCATGGACATCAACCGTTTAATGATCTCCACATCATTGTTTAATCACCTCGCCCCATCCATGGATGTGGTATCATTGCACTATGTGTAATCTCTTTTATTTTCTTTGTTACCTTCTTTGTTTCGTGACCTGTAATTTAGTTTCAATATGAACAAAAACATAGCAGGGGCTCCAGTCTCCACCCCTCCTGTTTTCCGTCACAAAACGAGTATTGCTTTAGTTTTGTTAGCCAACCATCTTGTGTGCAAAACTAAAAATGCAGTATTTATCGAAAAAAAGAATGCACTGTCCATGGTCCAATTAGACAACCATCTAATGTACCTACAGTCCTTTCCTATGCTGATTGATTTTTGAATAAAAAGTTCCAGCCTCTATCATCCGGAGACGGTACAAACTAATGGTTTGAGAACAAAACAGGGCCATAAGGCTCATAGAATAATAAGGGGGGAAAGTTCTATACTGAAAGAGCGTGCAACAACCACGGAACAAAGAGCTAGGCCTCAATGCGGTTCCAAGATTTCTAGCCAAAATTCATGAAGATAGCTAAGATCAAAGTTTCCCATCTTCTTTAACCTTCCATGAACAAAGGTCGCTCCTCCTCCCTATAGTGCATGTATCACTGTTGAATCCAATAAGTTACTCTGAAAACTATCTACTTGGAAGCATTAGGTTTAACCTTAATAAATACCACGTTACTTATATTCAACCAGACTGCCCAACAAAGTGCAGCCACTCCAAGCAGAATTTCGCTTCTGGGCTTTGGACTCGATCCTCTGCTCATTGATGGAGTCCGGTAGCAGTTCACACACAAGCCACGCTGGCCGCCCCCAGACCAAACCAAACCCGATTATATAATTTCTAGCTAATGTAGCGCTACCATCACCACACAAACAACCTCGATCCTCGGTTCGAGCATCGTTCTCCACGAACATGTTAGAAAGAGATGCTGGCTGCTGCTTCGGCTTGACAAAGGGCCGCCCGTCAACCCGGTCCTTTTATTTCTTTGTAGCAGAACAGAGGAAACCACTACCTGTACTTGGTGGTGGTATACTTCAGCTGAGATCTACGGAGAAGCAAGGTGCGTACACATCTCCGTTCCATCTGCTCTGATCCATGTAGATATCTATAATGAGCTCTATCCATCTTTTTTTTTTTGCATTTTTTTTGGGAGGAGCTGTATTGATCTTGATAAAAAATCCGTCTTGATATGTTGTCAAATTTACTTGTCCTAAATAAGTTACCAGTTTTTTTTGGGTTTAATTAGTTACCTTCAGTACCAATTATTTTCGTTTGACTAAGGGCCGGCGCCCTGCAGATATCCCTGATCAATCTAATGCATGATGATTTACTTGTTTATTAGGTCCTTACAAAAAAAATACTTCCTTACTGTAGGACTTGCGCTCCAGCAATGGCAGCCATCCTGGATGCCTTAGCGCCCTATGTCAAGAAGCTGATAACAGACACAGCACAAGAGGAGGTTGTCATGTTGCTGGGCGTCTCTGAAGAGATCGCCAAGCTGGACAGCAACATGGATGGCCTTAGAGCGTTTGTCTCGGGGCGCTGAGAGGAGGCGCATCACTGACCTGACTGTGCAATTGTGGGTTAGCAAGCTGAAGAACGCCATGTACGATGCCACCGACATCATGGAGCTTTGTCAGCTGGAGGTCGATGAGCGCAGGGAACTGGAAGAAGGCGGCAGCAGCAGGGAGCAGAATCTGCTAGCTTGTTGCCAGCCACTTCTGATGTGCCTTGGGAACCCCATCACCACACGCATCACTTGTGGGTATGCAGGGAAGATGAAAGATTTCTTGCACCAACTTATCTTCTGCCTGCAGAAACCGGTGTTTGCCCATGAGATAGGCAGCCGCATCAAGGAGCTCAACCAGCGGCTGGAAGCCATCCAGAAGGAAGCCGACAAGTACAAGTTCAATATTGGCCTCGGTTCCATTCTGCAGTCTAGGATGCATACTACTACAGAAAGGTATAGTCAAAAGATGACGTCTGAGTTCAACCAGTCATCGATTGTTGGTAAGAAGATCGAGGAGAATACAAAGAATCTTGGCCAATTACTTATCACGAATAACAACCACCAAGACATCAAGGTGTTGTCCATCGTAGGCATGGGTGGCATGGGAAAAACCACCCTTGCACAAAAGATGTTCAATGAGTCAATAATCCAAGAACACTTCAAAATGAAGATATGGCTGAGCATCACCCAAATCTTCAACGAGGTTGAGCTCCTTCAGAGAGCAATTGAGCATGCTGGGGAGTCCATGGTGGGGTGCAAGACACAACTCTCCTCATGAGGACACTAACCAGCACCTTGTCCATGGGCAAATTCCTCCTGGTCTTGGATGATGTGTGGAGTAACGATGCTTGGAGTCATGTTCTTTCTGTACCGATCAAGAATGCCAGCCAAAAACAACAGGGGAACTGGGTCCTAATCACTACAAGACTGGGAGACATGGCTCAACGGATGGGAGCGTCCTTCTATCAACACCATGTCTGCCCACTTGGTGGAGATGATGCTTGGTCCTTGCTCAACAAACAGCTGCCACCATTCCCTAGCCAGGTTAGTCTAAGCATTTTATTCATTGCAGCTAAGTGTACAATTAATTAATAGTTAAACTAACATTTGGTAAACCTGATCTACCGTGGTCTGTTCATAGACAAGATATGTGTATAACTTGTGCTTGTAAAACGATAACTCCATTTGAATGACAGGCGGTTTGGATCCCTTCATTTTGGAGGAATTGAAATGTGCATATTAAACTAGGCTATTTGGCTTGGAATTGAACATTCCACCACTTTCCAACATTCACTTTTACTTAAATTCATAGGATGAGAAGAAGGAAATGGATTATATAGATCACTGTGCTATGTTTGTACTCTCCAATTTAATTAATGTTCTAGGAGTGATGTATCATATCTCAAATATGTGCCTTAAACTATATTTTTACAATGAATTTAATTTCAACGATCCAAATGGAGCTTCAAGAAAATTGTCTAATATAAACTTCTTGGTCTTCAGGACATCCTCCATTTATATGGCAATCAGGGTGAAATTATATAGCTCCAATTAATTTTAAAACTGTAGAGTCAATCATTCTAATGAGGGCCCTCTGAAAATAGAAGAAAATAATCATTTATATATTTCATTAACTTGCATAATTCCAATGCCAGAAGTTGTGCAATATTGTCATCTATGTAAAATTTGGTTCCTCAAGTTAATTTTCTTTATTGGCATCTTACTGTTCTTAGCGGGGCATTTCACAATAAATTTGTTGTTTTTATAGGGTGTGTTACTGACAAATATTACTTGTAATAGGCTAAGGATGGTCACTCAGAATGATCTTTTTCGGACTAGTATACTCACGTTGCTTGCATAGGATGTCTTATTGACAAATATTGGTGCAGCGGCACTTTTGTATAATTAGATGCTGTGTTTTAGTGAAAATAGATGCATATGACCATAGAATTCACCTAAAAGTAATTTTGAACTGTTGACAGGTAAACGGAAATGACCACCTAAAAGATGTTGGGATGAAAATTATCCAAAAATGTGGTGGTTTACCTCTTGTTATAAAAGTGATGGGTGGGTTGCTAAGTATGAGGTCCAGAACTGAGGGCGAGTGGCTGGCAGTTTTGAATCATCATGCATGGTCGGTAGCTGGATTACCTAAGGAGCTTGACAGCCGCATATCTACTTGAGCTATGAGGATTTGTCTCCCCAGCTGAAGCAATGCTTCCTATACTGCTCGCTTTTCCCAAAAGGTACACTTATTAGCAGGAGGCAAGCTATTCCCATGTGGATTAGTGAGGGATTTGTCCAACCCCAGGATGGAAATTGTTCGTATGATGATCGACTAGAAGAGATAGCAACTGAGTATTACCATGAATTAATCATGAGAAATCTTATAGAACCCAAAAATAGACATATTGATAAATATTGGTGCACAATGCATGATGTGGTGCGCTCCTTTGCTGAATTTATGGCTAGAGAAGATTCGCTTGTGGTCCAGGACCAGCATGTTGCTAGTGGTAGTAAAGGTAACATCATACACTTTATGTCAATTGGACCAACCAAATTGGTGCCGGAGTAGACTGACTTAAAAAAGCAAGCTATGCTAAGAACATTGGTTATAAATTGCAAAATCAACTTTAAGCCTAGTGATTCATTCACTCGTTTCTCTAGGCTAAGGGTATTGTCTATAAGAGGTGGAGATTGCGATAGGTTGATTGGATCTCTATGTCAGCTGAGGCACCTAAGGTTCCTTTGCCTAGAGGACACAGATATATCTAGGCTTCCAGATGACATCCATACAATGAAATTCCTACAACACATTTTAATTCAAGGCTCTAGTAGCTTGGAGAATCTCCCAAGGAACATTATAAAATTGGTGCAACTTAGAACTCTTGACATGTATGGTTTGAGTGACAAAGTTGTTATACCCAAGGGTTTTGGTGGGTTAACCAATTTGACGGGACTTTCAGGGTTCCCAGTACACATGGACAAAGATGGGGATGGGAACTGGTGCAGCCTGCAAGAAATAGGACCTCTTTCCCAAATTCGGAGCCTTACTTTACACAATCTAGAAAAGGTTCTAGGAAGGTCGTTGGCTGAAATGGAGGACTTGATTAGTAGCAAGGAGCACCTTAATTACTTGGAACTACATTGGAGTAGCAGCAGATTCATGGAACAGAGGCATGAAGTCAACGTGCAGCAGCAGCAGAGAGTAGTGGAGGAAGTCATTGAGAAGCTCACCCCTCCATCCAGCATAGAACATCTAATCATCAATGGATACTTTGGTTGCCAGCTGCCAAATTGGATGATGGTTCCAGCTACATGGGTCTTTAAGAGCCTGAGGATTTTAAGGATGGACAACCTTTGTTGCTGCACCCAGCTACCCAATGGTTTGTGCCAACTCCCTTGTTTGGAGGTGCTGAACATTAATGACGCACCTGCCATCAAAATTGTTGGGCCTGAGTTCCAGTCACCCTCCTCCCGGGCTGCGGGTGGATGTCCCATCAGTCCTAGATCAGTAGTAACATTTCCTAATCTGACTTTTCTTCATCTGTCTGGCTTGTGTGAATGGTTGGAGTGGGATTGGGAGGAGGAGAGCGAGAGTGAGATTATAGAAACTATGGCCATGCCTGCTCTCAAAGAGATGGTTATTGAAAGATGCAAACTGAGCTGTCTCCCACCAGGGCTCGCCAGTAGCAGGAGGCATGCTCTAAGAAAATTGTGGCTGCACAAGCTGAGCAACCTGACACATGTAGAGAACTTCCCTTCAGTTGTGGAACTTATCTTATTCAACTGCCCCAAGCTAAAAAGGATCAGTAATCTCTCTAAGTTGCAGAAAATCGAGATCTTATACTGCCCAAATGTGGAGGTTCTAGAAGGAGTCTCTTCACTTGACAGCATGGTGATGGTGGACGGCAGCATGGAGTCAGTTCCAGAATATGTGACAACAGTTAGCCCAAGATATCTCAAGTTGACTTCCAGCAAGAGGTTGTGCGAGTCCTTGTTAACAGGCAGCAGCTCATCTGAGTACAACAAGATCCGCCATATCAAGTCGTGCACTGTCGGTTACACCTCTGAATAAATTGCTGCACCGCCAGACCAGAAATAAAGCTAAGTATATATTTATCCAGGTAGTTACTTTTTCTGTCGCAAGATATTTCACCTACATTTGCAATCACAGTCCCTTTTTTTCTCGAATACGCACGAGAGTGCATATCTTTGCATTAAGAAGAAATAGAGTACAAGTACAAGAATGCCGGTGACTGGTGAACACACCGTAGGACTACATATTAAAAAATGACAACATCAGGAGAAAGAAATCAAAACTCAAGGCTGAGCCAACGCTCGAAGTCCTTTCGCTTCAGCTTCAATCCAGCGGTCGACTTCAGCCTGGATGATCTGCATGAGGTCGTTTGTCGGGGTCAAGGACTCCCGAAGCACCTTGCATTGCGTTCCTTCCAGACTTCCGAGATACTAGCGCAAAAAGCGAGTCGAGCCCCGCATGTTTGTCGCCGGTGAACAAGTCGCATAGCCGTCTCCACCAACGAATCAAAGAAGCAGTAGGTTTCCTTGCAGAGAAGTATCAGAGTCGGCCCAAAAGAATTTCCTACAAATGTTGTCGATTTCTTTCCTTGCCCATGCTGGTAGATCCTCTGCAATCAAGGCATAGATGGGGACTGATCGGAGTACAGATTTGATCCAAACCCATCTGCCACTGCGCGCCATCAAAGATCCATGGCACGGTGCCATTTTCCGTGCCACTGCTTCAACAATGGACTGGTAGTGAGCTTTACGAATTGATTTGGTACTAAGTGGTAAGCCAAGGTACTTGACTGGGAAATGTTGAACATGGCAGCCAAGGACAGCAACAATCTGATCCAAAGATTCATCTCCTCCGAATATAGGTGTCACCGAGCATTTGGCCAAATTTGTTTTTAAGCCAGACGTGTCCCCAAAAATTTCTAGAATTTCTTTCACCACCATAGCTTCTTGAACTGTCGGTCTAATGAACAAAATTACATCATCGGCATATAGGCTGCACTGGAATTTGGTCTCAGCAGGTTTCATCTTCCGCAGTACGCCATCTCTGGATGCCTTGCTGAATAGGCAGTGTAGTACATCCATGGAACACGATCACAGTCCCTCGCGCGCGCATCTGATGTAAACTTTATTTATGTAGGTACCGGCATGGCATCTTTGCTAGGGGAATGGGAATGGAGTCGGATCGGTGGGAGCTCATCATCTCCAGAGCTCAGATTTCAATTGTGTACCATCTACTTGATATTGCTTTGGCCAAATTTCATTTCTACTAGTAAGAGACAAACAAGACTTTGTACAACAGATTGCCTTGAGCTGGACGACGACTGGAATTGTAATATCATGAAGCAGACTACTAAATATGTATAGTTCTTCTGTTCAAACATTAGCACTAGTGTTTTCATATTCTTCTGCTGCTATATATATTTATAAATTAATCAAGGTTCCGTCATGGATTTGTTATAATGAACAAATATGTAATGCTGATGAACGAAACAATCTGTAATACTAGATGCGACACATGGAACACGACCAAGCGCATCAGGGTTGTCCTCTGGTTCTCCTATCCTTGCAACAACTGTATGTTAATCCTCTGCTTTGAGAGGAAGCATAGCAGAAAGCCAGCACCTGCAACTCTGTTACTTTGGGGCCATGATGGCCGTTGAGAATTTGTCCTTTTTGCTTAATCTTCCGACCGTTGCAAACACTAGCTCCACAGTTTCTTGACCTGCTTTGCTTGCAAAGGAAATTGTAACTCCAAGCATAGCAAAAAAGACAGCGCAAAGCATGTGGTGTCTGCCTATGTACCCCGGCTTACTCTATACTTTGTCTCTGTCAATTATTGGATGAGGGTCACAACTAACAAGACGTATTTGTAACAGTAATCTAACATGTCCATTTGGCAGAGTGAATAAACATCTTGGTTAACAAGACGTGCTGCCTTGTGAGAGTACCACGACGACTGAACTCGAACACCATAATCTTCAACTACGTTGTGCTTAGTACGCACCAAAAGTTACACGGTCAGTACGTATGGAAAAGTTGAGTGTAGTCAAGTGCGTGCCAAGCATTGTTTCATGCAACAATAAATGTTGATGTGACTCGTCTTTCCAAGCAAGCACACTAGTAGCATATATTTTTTTTCCTAATCACGCAACCATACTCACTGCTAGCTCGAGATCTACAACGATATATGGAGATATAAACTGTCGGCAAGAGAGCCTGTCACCATGCACAAAAAACACTGCCAGCTGATTATTGTATACAGTATACTACATCGATGCATGTAATTAACAAGTGAATCTCGAGATCTACAGCTGGTTATACATATGCTCCCACTGGTAAAAACAATATAGCAGCAGATTACCGTGCACACGACATGCGAAGCGCTGGATAATGACAAGTACTACATGTGCGAGCATGTAACCCCAGCACGCCACCAGCAAGTTTTGCCGTAGTTTCCGGGGCTCGTTCTTTGCAGATGACAGAAAAGTTTTTGTTTTGTGAGTAGATTAATGAAAACCTAAGTGGGCATGCATGTGGTTCCAATTCTTTAATGGTGTTATTACATCGATGAACGTGAAATATTGTAAGGACTTGTGTCAGTCCACTTGCTAATCTCTACTCCGTTTCCTATACATGGCGACTAGCTTCCTGTTGGATTTGGATCATCGCCTCGCGCATTCTCTTCTCCGCACTTCCATTCCGCTAAGAGCTCTGCAATAACAAGTTGAGGTGAGCACACTTCATGAACATCCATTTCATGAACAGTCAAGTAGCATTGTATATTTAATTTTTATATAGTTATGTGCTCTTTAGGGATATATGATTTAGTTATGTGCAAATTAATCTGTGCCTAATTATATATGTATGATTTACTACTAAGGAGATGAGCACTACCCTTCCACCTCCATTCCTTGGACAACAACTAGCATTATATAGTTACTTTTTTAGGGGCATTGGCGTTTTTACCCTCAGTTTCGGACCTAAAGGTGATTTTACCCTCGGTTTTTTGAACTGGGCATTTTTACCCTCACTTTTTCAAACGAAGGGAGTGTTTACCCTTACTCCGTTATGTCCAGATAACGGTGTTAAAATGGACAACTTTGCCCATCCGTTTTTACCCCTATTTTTTTTTCTTATATTGGTGTTTTTACCCCTGTTTTGTATCAACTCTTTAACATGTTGTGTACAGTTTTTTGGTTGATTTTGGCAGCATTTCAGCTTATAATCCATATAATTAAAATTCAATATCACACAACAAAATGATCCAAACATATCGATCCATATATTTTGCCATCAAAGTACCATGTAACATAGAGGTCCAAATGCATGCCAACATAGAGGTCCAAATGCATGCAGATATAGAGGTCCAAATTAACATGCTCACATACGGATCTAAATTAACATTCTAACATAGAGGTTTGAAGGCACATGCCAAATACTAACATAGAGGTCTAAATGACATGTCATCCAAAAGTAGGAACTAGTAGCAACTAATTGTGAGACACATCTCAAGCATTAAAACCCAACAAAGTAGCAAGCCTTCCAGATGTGTATTGTCTACGCCTCACTGTCCCCCTTCCTAAACCACTTGCACTTCCCCGAACCACTTGCCTCATTATTGAGATGTGTTGAACTTCCCTTCCCCCGTACCTGGACCACTTTCACTTCAACAAAATAGAGTAGAAGTAAGTTAATTTTGGGGGGAACGCTAAAATTTACTACAAAGTATTGCAAGTAATAGCAGCCTTAAATCACTTACGTTGCATCATTGCTTTCTTCTCCTGATCCACTGCCCCTTCCTCTTCCCCTTCCCCTCCTTCCTCTTCCCCTTCCCCTACCAGTACCACTTGCAGCACTAGCACTAAATTTGTGTTCAAAGAGGTGTTAATACAAGTTAATGTGAATAACTAAGCTAAATAAATGGAATAGGGCAGCAACATATATGACTCACATTGGGTCATTGTCTCCTTGTCCCGATTCAGGGCTGTGGTGTTTGACCGCATCCTCTTTTCTCTAGCTGTAGGACCTCCTTGGCAAGTCTTGGTCGTATGGCCTAGCTCATTGCATTCGGGACACACTTTCCTTTTCTTGCTAGTGCCAACTTCATCAAATGCCTTGATCCTAGTTTTTCTTGGCCTCCCGTGTTTCCTTCTCGCTTTGGGTTTGTGGATTGTGTAGCCTAAGTTCACATGAGGCCATTGATCTTTGGATGTCATTGGATTAAATTGACTTTGCATATGCCTTCCCCGTATCTATCAATAGAGAAGTATTCATGCACAAATTCATCCATTTTCACCTCCCTACTGATCTTTGCAATGAAAGCCAAAGCATGGCTACATGGTTTTCCAATTGACTTTGCCAAGCCCGACAGTACAACTTTTTTCCTCCAACTTCACCGCATGCTTGAATCTATTCACGCTACTTCAGCTTTAGCAGCCCACATATTAGAACTTCATGGTCCTTGATAGTCTTTGATTTAGCATTCAAATCATTGACAATAGCTGGGATTATGATGCCCCATATATTAGTACCACTCTTGGACCTCAAAACAAACTTACGGATGATCATTTGTCTAATGTGGTCAAGCATTTCTACAATCTGAAAGGCCTTAGTTTTTGACACCCAACTATTAAAAGATTCAGAGATTGTTATTGATGTAATCTACCTTGCAATCTTCACCGAATTTGCTTCTACTCCACACATATGGATGGTGGTCATCCAACCACTCAATGGCCGAACGATCTTTCTCCTCAATTTTTCCAATGAAGTAGGCAAACTTGGAGTCCTGTGGAAGCTTTTGGCAGCACACCACATATTCTTGCCATAGAGCTCACCACTGTATCCTTTTTTCTTCATGTTCTTCCACAAGTGTCTCATACATTCTCGATGCTCTACTCCAGGATACACAGCTTCTACAGCCAACTCTATGCCCTTTCCAAAGATCAGTGCTAATGACCAAGCCTCAGATGAACATAGTAACAAGTCAAAAAATATTTGTTACAAATTTGAAAATAGAGATGCTCAAGTTTGTTGACAAACCCGGAGGACAACCAATAGCCTTCTTGACATTATTGACAAACCACGTCCAACTTTCCTCAGACTCAGCCTCAAGCACTCCAAATGCCACTGGGAACAACTTGTTATAACCATCCACTGCAACAGCTGAAGCCAACTGACCTCTTGCCCTCCCAGTCAAGTGTGTTGCATCCATTGCAATATAAGGCCTACAACCTTGCAAGAAGCCATCTATGCATGGTTTGAGAGCAACAAAGAACCTCAAAAAACACTGTTTACCATTGTGCTCTTCTGTCTGTAGCTCTACAACACTACCAGGTAGTGACCTAAGAAGTTCAACTTGATAAGTAGGCAACAAATCATAACTTTCATCCCATTTGCCATAAATAATGTCCCATTGCTCTCTTGCCTCTTTTAACTCCTGTCATATGGAATGTCCACACCAAATTTTTTCTTCGGTCAGCCCTCAACTCACCTGCTCCCACTTCGGGGTTTTCCATCACCCAATCGACCACTCTACAGCCCACCCATTTATTGGAGGCCATTGTGTCACCACACCGGGTTGAATGAACCACAATTATGCTTTGGTCCACTAGTCTTGACCTACAATAAAAAAAAAAAAAAAAATTCACAAGTCATCACAATAGCCACAAGTACACAAGATAAGAACACTTGCAACATAATAGAAGTCATTTACCTTGCATCCAATGTATTTCTTGGCCTTGCTTGTAGATGCAAAAAAAGTCCACTTGCATCCTTGATCAGCCCTCTTGCATATGGCCCTAAATCTTGTCTTGTCTTTTTGCAAGGTTTCAAAAGCATGATCATGCAAGACAGAGAAATGTGTAACAGCTAACTTGCACTGATCCACATCTGGGAACACCACATTGACATCAATACATGGATCATCAGCATCATATGAAAACATGGGAGGATCATACTCATCTTCCTCATCAACAATTTCACCATCAGGATCAAACTCAGTATCAGAGTTAGACCAAGCATCATCTGACTCAGATGATGCAGCCAAGTCGGTGTCATAGCTGCTATCACTAAGTACCTCCCCATCAGAAGCACTATCCTTGGCTGGAGCTCTTTTTTTTTTGAAGGACATTGTCTTTTTTTTAGGTGGGGTTGTGGCTCTCTCATTTGTGGCTCTCTCACTACTGCCCTCCTCAATTGAGAGTAAATTCCCCCGCACAGTAGGGTGAAACCTTCTCTTTGTTGGAGAAAAAACCAGTGGCCCCTCAAAATCATTGACCTGAGCATTGATACATACTAACCCACTCTTAACATTGATTAAAATCCACTCTAACAGATTCTCATCGGATTTAATTTCCATAGATTCATCCTCCAAACCACGCCACAACGTAACATACTGTTTAGAACCCCAAAAACAATGCTCTCCAATGAAATCAACTAGCTGCAGCAAGCTACAGGTTTTGGGGTCAATAACCTTAGCTGGCAAAGTTCTACCTTGACACCATGTTTTTGAACCATTGTCTGACAAGCTGAAAAATGAACGAACTCTAACAACAAGTTCCAATTTATTGTGATTTATCCTACAAATCACAGCAGGGAAATAAACACACTCAGAAATTGGAGAAATAAACAAGCCAACCTATGTACAAATTCAAAGCAGAAAATTAACACGCTCAGAAATTGGGAAAATACCTTAGTTCCTCCATAGTGGTTGTCCTGGGATGAGGAAGAGAGGGAGATGGACAGGGAGACGACCTCCCTCCTTGGCAGCGCGAGGGCCTCCCTCGCCTCGCATTTGGGGCACCGACGCAGCCGCCGGACCACATTGAAACCCTAGCCCCTCAACCCTAGCCGCCCGGCCCCATGGTGCCGCTTTGCGAGGGGGGCGTGCTGCAGGAATCGGTGCTTGGGAGGGAGGAATCGGGCGCTGAATCCGTGGAATCGGTGGTCGCCCTCGGGATCTAGCGGCGACGTGGGGATTTTTTCGACGCTGACGGGCCTCCCTTTTCCTCCGCTCGGCGACGGGAAAGCTTCGGGATCCCGCGACTTTTCTTTTTTTTTCGAGCCGTGGCGGGAGGAAGCGCGTGAGCGCTGCTTGCTTTCCCCGGTGTCCCACCAAGGGAAGGGCAGGGTGGTCTTTGGGCTATTTCTTTCTTTCTTTTTTTTTTTTTTATCCATTTAATACCACCACCGCTGACGCTGTGAAAAAAAGAAGGGTAAACGGCCATTTCAATCAAAAAACCGAGGGTAAAAATGCCAAGTGCGAAAAAGGAGGGTAAAAACGCCTTTAGCCTTTAAAAGGAGGGTAGAAACGCCGAAATCCCTACTTTTTATATCAAGTTATGCTCTACTGGGATTATGAGATTAATCTGTGCTTATATATGTATGATTTACTACTAGCAGGTGAAGTCATCGCCTCACGCAGTATCTTCTCGGCACTTTCATTCCGCAAAGAAGTTGAGGTGAGCACTTCCATTCCATGATGTTTCCTCCACCTCTATTCATTTTTTTAGATAAGGGAACCAAGTTCCAGCCACCACCTCAATTCCATGGACAACCAAATAGCGTTATTACATCACATACTTCGCTGAACGATAAATATTGTAAGGACTTGTGTCAGTCCACTTGCTAATCTCTTCTCCGTTTCTATACATGGAGACTAGCTTTCTGCTGGAGTTGGATCATCGCCTCGTTCATTCTCTTCTCTGCACTTTCGTTCCGCTAAGAGCCCTGCAATAGCAAGTTGAGGTGAGCACTTCATTCCGCAAAGTTTTCTCCGTCTCCATTCCATGGACGGCGGAGTAGCATTGTATAGTTAATTTTTATATCAAGTTATGTGCTCTTTAGCGATATATTGATGCAAATAAATCTGTGCTTAATTATATATGTATCATTTAGTACTAAGAAGCAGAGATCAGCACTTCCCTTCCACGATGTTTTCTCTCCACCTCCATTCCATGGACAACAAATAGCATTATATAGTTAATTTTTATATCAAGTTATGCTCTACTGGGATAATGAGACAAATCTCTGCTTATATATGTATGATTTCCTACTAGCAGGTGAAGTCATCGCCTCACGCACTCTCTTCTCTGCACTTTGAATCACTGGCCTCACAGATTCTGTTTTCCGCACATCCGTTCCACAAAGAGCCCTGAGATAAGAAGCTGAGGTGAGCACTTTCACTCTGCGATTCTATCTCCACCTCCATTGCATTGTATGAAGTTATGCTCTCTGCCTCTCTAGGTATATGATGATGCAAATCTGTGCTTAATATGTATGATTTACAACTAGCAGGTAGCTGGAGTGAGCCATGGCCGGCGTCCTGGATGCTTTAGCACCCTACGTGAAGAAGCTTCTTGCCGACATGGCACAAGAAGAGGTGTCCATGCTGCTTGGTGTCTCCACCGAGATCACCAAGCTGGAGGACAACATGGAAGGCATCAACGCCTTCCTCGCTGATGCCGAGAGGAGGCGCATCACTGACAAGAGTGTGCAAAGATGGTCGACGAAGCTCAAGAACGCCATGTATGATGCCACTGATATTCTCGACCTGTGCCAACTCGAGGCTGACAAGCGGAGGGAGTCCAGAGATGGTGTCACCATGGAGAATAAGTCGCCTGGGTGCTTCCAGCCACTGCTCTTTTGCCTGCGGGAATCCGGTGTTCGCACACAGGATTGGCAGCCGCATCAAGGAGCTCAACCAACAGCTAGAAAGCATCCACAGGGAGGCTGACAAGTACAAGTTCAATATTGGCCTCGGTTCCAACCCGGGGCCAAGGCAGCTAACTGCTGCTGAGTTATCCAGCTACAGGACAAATTCACATGTTGACGAGTCAGCTATTGTTGGAGAACAGATAGAGAGAGATTCAAGGGAGCTCATCCAGGTGCTAACCTCAAGTGATAATAATCACAATCTCAAAGTCGTGTCTATCATTGGTGTAGGCGGCATGGGTAAGACAACCCTTGCCCAGAAGATCTTCAACGATGCAACCATCAAAGAGCACTTCAAGACGAAGACGATATGGCTATGCATCACTCAACACTTTGATGAGGTTGAGCTACTGAGGACAGCAATTAAGCATGCTGGAGGCGACCATGGTGCCGAGAAGGACAAAGGCACTCTAACTGACATCCTAATCCACACCTTGTCTAGTGGAAGGTTTTTGCTAGTGATGGATGATGTTTGGAGTCAAAAAGTGTGGAACGATGTGCTTAGTGTCCCAGTCAGAAATGCTAGCAAGAAACAACCTGGATGCCGGGTCCTTGTAACCACAAGATCTGCACACCTGCCACAGCAAATGCAAGCCACGCTGCACCAACACCGTGTGAGGCCTCTAGGCCATGAAGATGCCTGGTCCTTGCTCAAGAAACAGCTTCAGCCTGATCAGGTCAGTCTATGTACCCAATATATAACTTGGACACCTGCTTTTCTCATAGAAAGCCCAGGAAGAGTCTTCTAGGTCAATCTGAGCATTTTATGAGCTATAGTTCTCAGCATTATTTACTCGTAGCTAGATTATGAGACTAGCAAAATTATGATATAGGAGACATAATCAAATTTATTAATCAAATAACTCATCAGTATTCTCTCCGATCCATCGAGAAACTGATTCCACGCCTAGTTCTGTGAAGTCTATGAATCTCGAATTTGACCTTATTTATTAATTTGAACAAAACTCATCAGTATTTGTGATATCAATATAATTACCTTTTTTCCTTTTGCAGAACATATCAGTTATATTATCATTAGATTAACTTGGAGAAATGAGTTTGCAGTATATGTATTTCAATTCATTAATGTTGATAATTTTCTCCATAATTTAGATCACCCTATGATAGTTTCACCTATAATAAATAATAACGCTGCCAACTTGTTGTATTATATGGATAAATTAATTATACTTGTTTTAGTGACTCCACACAATTAAGAGCAAGGCTAACAGCTATAGCCGGTCTCACAAAAGTTTCTTCATTCTTCTGTCTAAGCCCATCGTGAACTTATAGCCTGCATCTCCTCTCTCTCCTCTTCTCCACCTTAGCATTTAGCCAATGCCTAGAAGTATACTTCACTACTACAAAAATAATTTGTAAGAGCCAGAGCAATTCTATGTAAGGGGGGATGGATATTGAACCCACCATAGTGGGCTGGCTATTTGTAAGTGGGGTTGGTGATCCAGCCGCCCTTACAAATTCCTCTCGTAAGGGTGGCTGATCATCAGCACCCCTTACAAATTGGGCCGAACTAGCCGCAAATGAGGTATTTGTAAGGGCATCCGAATCATCAACCCCGTGTACAAATAGACGCTGAATAATAAAATGAGACACTAAAATTTAAATTTTTAAAATTATCTCGGATGTAAAAATGACCTAAATAAAAATATAAATCTCAAAAAGTTATGGATCTTTGTTATTAACAAAATTTTTTAAATCACCTAGTTCGAAAAAAATTCCTAAGTAAGAATTGTAGATCCCGAAAAGTTATGAAAGTTTATAGTTGACCACTGTTTTATTTGAAATCATCTTGTCATGGAAAAACTACATTAAAATGTCACAAATTTGAAATTCAAATTTTATAAACTACCTCGGGTGGTGAAACACCCCGATAAAGATTGTTGATCTTGAAAAGTTATGATTTGAATCCGTTTAGGGCCTCAAATAGTCGATTTTCACTCGGATTAGTGAGATATGTGGCAAACCCGAAATGTGTAATAGACACAAGTGGGTGTGTAGTGTAGTGGTAGGGAAGGGGACGCATCAGTGGAAGGTCGTGGGTTCGAAATTTGCAAAAACTTGAAATAAATGAGAGTGGCAATGGTGGAGGGTGGCTTACAGTGGCCGGAGAACTGCCCCTAAAAATGTTATAGTAGTGCTTGCTCTTTATTTTTCGAAACCGAGCTCGTGCCCGTATTGCAATAAAAAAGAAGTGAGAGAGTTTTTTACATCATAGTGAGTCCCTTAGCGAGTTGCCCGGAACTCACTAGGATAAACACATTGACAGGAGGCAATCGGCTTAAACGGTGGCGCTTAGAGTGATGTACTAAGAAATAAAACTAATGTGCGACAAGAGCGACTTGGGCGACTAACCACCGCAAAGGCGACTCCGACTCGAACGCATCCGCTCAGCGTTCGTTGCCCCCGAGGTGGCTCTGACGCATGCAGTTGTAGGGCATGAGGATCTGCACCATGTCCTGCTTATGCTGTGGGATGGACCTGCCGAAGTGACCCTGGAACCTTTTGGCGATGGTGGAGTCCGGAGTTTGCGAGGATGCGCCCTCCGACATCCCTTCCCAGTTGTTGAGGAGAATATGTCGGGCCTGTCGTTCGGTCTTGGGGTCCCGGAAGGCGGATTTGGCAGCCAAGCGGCCACTTCGTCTGGACACCCACTCATCGTCGGGTATAGAGCATGGGATGCGTAGAGGAGGCGGTGAGCCCACAAGCGGCTGCTCTACGGGCAGCAAGAGGGAGTCCACAAAGTCGTTGACGACTGTCATGGAGGGTCTGGCCGTAGACTGTTGTGGCGGTGGCGGTGTGGAGGAGAGGCCGCCATTGACGGCAGCCGCGTCCAGCTGTGGCATGCTCGCCTATGGCAGCGGCTGTGAGGAGCTGTCGTTGCAAGCGGCCGCGTCCGACTACGGCGTGGCCGGCACAGGTGGCAACTCTTCCGGCTGGTCCGCAGTTGTCTGCCGCCCCACTTGGAGGTTCGCGACATGTGAGAATAGCTCCATGTTAGCCATCGCGCACCACCAATCCTCAGGAGGCGATGTGGGGACCTCCGACACTAGAGGCGGTACACTGGTAAGCTCCGTCTGCACAAGGGCCAGCCACCAATCCATGGGGGGTGGCTGAACGAACAAGTTGTGAACCACGCCCATCCTGAAGCAAGTGTGGGGTGACATTGATGAAAGCCCCGACGAAGCTATAGCTCACTGGCGATCCGTGCTTGTACACGGACATGGACGGCGTGCACAACATCGTGGCGAAGGAGGGAGGGGACTCTGGTGGTGACGTCTCGAGTACAGCCTGTCCGGACGGCACCCTGCCGTCGGAGGGAGAGCACTCCAAAGATCCCAAAGAACGCACACCGACTCCAGCCAGATCGAGGCGTGGCGGATGGGGCAGGCGATGGTGCCCACGTTGACGGGCGCTATAGTAGGGCGGCTGGTCAACATGCGGGTGGCCGCGGTGCTGCCTGTCATCTCTGTCGTCCGGGGCACTGAGTGTTCCCAGGGCTTGCAGCGTCTTCATCGTGCCCTCGGTTGTCACTAGCCTGAGTAGCCCCGTGCTCAAGATTGGGGCGTAGATCCTGGCATTCTAGAATTCGAAGTTGGAGGAGGTAGAGCTAACCGACACCTCTGTCATTGGTTGTGTCTATATCCCAATGTGGGTCTACGGGATGTTGATGAGTTGTTCGTCGGGGATGTACCATGGATGCCAACACCGGGTAGTGACGAACAACTCCCGATCGTCATCCGGGGGCACCCCTCGGGGCCGGGCGAGCTGGATCCTCGTACACGACGGATCGAGCACGGCTTGTACGGACACCACGTTACGGGCCTGCGCTGGCAGCCTATGAATGCCCAACACTCGAAACCGGAAGGTTGCGTGGGCGGATTGCGAGGTGCGCAGCCAGGGATGCCAGGACGCGTGGGGGTCGGCGCGCCCGGTGGTAGAACACGCCGGCGGTCAGCCATGTTCCCCGATGTGCACCAGGAAATCCTCCGGTTCGTGGCGCCACCCCCTCGGGTTGCCGAGGAGCTGGTCTCGCCGGGCGACGCCCCGCCTATCCGGGTGGGACGCGCCACGCGGTGCTCCCGATTGTCCCGGTCGCGCCCCAACTGCCCCTCGCCGAGGCCCTCCGCCGAGTGACGCGGCAGATCGTTCTCCACCTGCGGAGGGGGCGATGGTGGAGGAGGCGGCCGACGAGGGAGGGGGGCGCGTCGATGCGGCAGCTCCTCCACCACCTGCATAGGCTGGCACTCCCCGCTGTCATGGCCACAACCCACCGTATGTGTCGACACCGCACGCCCCGGCGCTGGGGTGGAGGAGGTGGCATTGGTGGTGCCACAATGGAGCTGATCTTTGCTCATCGCGGGGGGGGCTGGGGCATGTCGGAGATCGCCGAGAGAGCCGACGCGGAGGCGCCCGAGGTGGTGAGGACTGGCGCCGCGCTGGTGCTTTCCCAGCGAGAACGCCACGCGGGCTGGCCTCAAAGACGGTGCCCCTCCCTTCGGCATGAAAGGCATCTTGGCGAAAGGTGTATTGTGCCGACATGGTTGTCACGGATGGGCCTAGGCGATTTTGGTGGCAAACGAAACCTGTCATGCCGGGCGTCTCCACCTGATGGAAGCCCTCCGTGTCGGGTGCCGCGGGCTCTAGCAGTATGGGACGGTGGCGAAGCGACTTCGGGCGGGGGCGCAGACGCGGACCTTTGTGGTAACCAGCGTCCGTCCCGGGCGCTTCCGCCTCTTGCGATGGCGCCGGTTGCGACGGGCGTCCCCCGCCCAGCCCACCAGCAGGACGAGGGGCCACGGCGGCGGGGGCCGGGGCCGGGCAGTCGGGACCACGGTCGACTGCACTTCCTGCGGCAACGGCGGGCACTCCGAGCCGGAGTCGGAGAACCCTCCGAGTCACTGAGCGTCCCACTCGGACCACGGCCAAGGGATTCCCCGGGCGAGTGCGCCACCTGGCCGTCCAACGGAGTGGGTGCCTTCATCCTGCTCGATGAATCACAGGGCGGAAGCGAGCAGAGACTCGTCGACGGGCCCGTCGTTTGAGGCGGCCAGCAATCTAGATTGCCGATGCCAGGATCCTTTCTTCCTCCTCCTCTTCATCTGCAATGTCAGCCCAGGAGCGACGCCCGGAACCAGGCTCCATGGCTGCGCGAGGCGGCGCGCCTCTGTGAGGACTCGACAGGAGGACCCGGCTGTAGTCAGGGGTGGGGAGGAAGAGAATTGGGGCTGGGGTGGTGGCAGTCATGGCCGGAGGAGGATGGAGGCGGGCGCACGCCGGCGGCGGCGCGTGGTCGCCAGCCGGATCGCTTTTTTAAACGATCCGCTTTTTCCGGACGTAGCGGCTTCTGTTGATGAAATTCCGTGTGACAAGCAGTAGTGCTTGCTTTGTTGGAGAAAGAGGTAAATCAACAGTACCACTATAGAGCCCGGACAGAGCCAGTTGCATCACCAGCTTTTGCAAATCATATTTGCACAAATTACGTGATTGGGGCCATGCACACATTAATCACCTTCTTGATTAATGGTTTAATACATCTAGTAGCTCCAGCAGATAAGTATAATTTTGTACTCACTCCAATCAAATAACAAGTATTTTGGTTCAATTTTTTATAGCCTTTAAATAAAAATGTTTGCTCCACTATCGTGTTTTTGTAAAGGATAACCACGTCTTCCGTTATATAAATACCCTAGAGTAGTAGAAGTATTATTTTTTTATCAGGACTGTCACCTCTGTAGTTATAAAAAACATAAGTAACACTAAATGTCGGTTTAAACTAGTGCACTAGGCACCTATATACCATTATGGGCAATAATCTAAGGAGCATTCAATTTTGCTTCTAAATTATCCACGTTTGCATCTAAATTACTTGATATGTACAAAAGCTGAACCGCTTTGCAAAATAGCCATGCTGAAATCCTATTTGCATGGAACAACACATAACCAACCTAATCATTATAAATAACAATCCGGGGCGGAACAGAAACTACGGAGTCTGGGTCGCCCCCTCCCAGCTGGCGGCGCAGGGTCCCAACCCTAGCGCTGCCATTCCAGGCCCTCCCCATCCATTCTCCACCTCCTCCCGGGCGCCAGAGGAAGGCCGCCGGGAATCCGCAGCCTCCCAATGAGGGCGGCGGCGAGGCCTCTCACCAGGAGGGCTGCGCAGGTCACGCCGCGGGGTGGATCTCGGTGGCTATGGCGGCGGCGCGCGCGCGGGGGGCGCCGAGGCTGTGGGCGAGGTGCCGGGATGGTGGAGGAGGCCGTGCGACGGGGAGTCTCGACGGTGCAGCGGTGCCGGCGGGTTCGATGGTAGCACCGCCCGGGCGCCAGACTGCCGATTTGGTGCTCCCACGCCGGGTTGTCAGCGGGCCGGCCGGCTAGGCTGCAGCGGCGGCACGACGGATGTTGCACGGCGGTGGCATCCGATGGCGGCACCGTAGGGGTCTTCGGAGGGAGGCGATGCGGACGACGCGGGCGGTGGCTGTGGAGCGCAGGGCTTCGGACGGAGCAGGCGAATAGTGGTTCGACGGTGGCGGCCTCCAGGCTCCACCGCCGGTCATTCCTCTTCCCATGGTGGCGCAGCCGACAACCGACATCGGGCGCTAGAGAACCCGGGGCAAGGGCTGATCCGGCGACCCCGAGATGGGCGTCGCAAAGACGCTGACCATGGTGGCGGTGTTTTGGGACGGCGGCGACAATGAAACAATTGGGTTGGCCGTGATCGGGGATTAACCCGGTGGCCGACCATGGTGGCTTCCACAGTTCGTCAAGGTGGAGGATTCGTGGAATGGGACGGCGAGGATGGCAGCGGACGTCGGCATTTGTTTTCCAGATCTGTATTTCGGCGATGGTGCACGCCGCCGGGCGGTTGGCGTAACGGCATGGACCCAAGGGACATGACATTGGCCGCTCACTATATATATGACGGCTGTGATGCCCGAGGGCGCCACTTTCCTCGCTGGAGGTGCCGTCTTTCTCAAGTGGATCTCTGTGGTGAAAACCAACACCAGTTGGGTGGGCGGCGATGGCGTCTTTGGATGTCATTTTCTCTTTGGAGACGTCGTTGGTGGAAGATCCATTGGATGTCGGCTGACGCCGGCATTAAGGTGGCGACTCATTGCACACACTTATGGAGCCTTATGTTGTTGCCAGGTCACAGGATCCGGAGTCTCCAATGGTGGATGGGTTTTGTTTGTTTTATTTTCAGAGTGCACCCGTGTATTCGGGTGATCTTTGTCTTACCTGTAACACTGTCGTTCAGTTGTAATTGTGTTGGCCTGATGCATCATCGGATGACTGAAGCCGGAATATAATTTCCTTTATCTAAAAAAAAACTTAATTGTTGGCAGGTTGATGGAACTGATCATCTGAAAACGATTGGGATGGAAATCCTAGAAAATTGTGGTGGCTTACCAATTGCAATTAAAGTGATTGGAGGACTCTTAAGCACAAAATACCCAAGTGAGCATGAGTGGAAGTCTGTTTTGAACAAGCCAGCTTGGTCACTGACCGGACTGCCTCCAGAACTAGACAACCGGTTGTACTTGAGCTACGAGGATTTGTCTCCCCAGTTAAAGCAGTGCTTTCTGTACTGCTCACTGTTCCCTAAAGGCGTAGAAATTGTACAGATTAGAGTTATTGAAATGTGGATCAGTGAAGGACTTATTCAACCACAAGATGAATCAAGTATCAGTTCACAGGACTATGGGTTGGAAGAAATAGCAACTGAGTATTACCGAGAGTTAATAAAGAGGAATCTTATAGAACCTATGGTAGAATATTCTCACACTGGATACAAGTGCACCATGCATGATGTGGTCCGATCCTTTGCTGAATACATGGTAAGAGAAGAATCGGTGGTGATGGTTGGCCAGGAGCAGGCTACTACTAGCGGCGGTGGAATACTTGTGCGTCGCTTGGCTGTAGGACAAACCGTATCCGTGGTGGATTGGGCTGTTTTGCAAAGGCATGAGTCACTCAGAACATTAATTATTAGCTCTGGAGTAAAATTTCATCTTGGAGATTCGCTGAGTAGTTTCTCAAGCCTACGAGTATTGTACCTATGGTCTGATGATTTTGATACACTAGTTCCCTCTCTAACTAAGCTGAAGCACTTAAGATACCTTCACTTAGAGGATACTAATATATCTAGGCTACCAGAAGACATCCACAAGATGAAATTTCTGTTGTACATTTCACTACAAGGTAGTTCTGTGAAGTTGTGCCGTCTTCCTGGCAGCATCATAAAACTTGCGCATCTAAGATTTCTTAACATCAATGGATCAAATGTCAGTGTGGTTCCTAAGGGGTTCCGTGAGTTAACAAATCTAAGGTCACTTTATGGCTTCCCAGTACACGTGCACATGGATGCAAGTAGTAGCTGGTGCAGTTTACAAGAGCTAGAGCCTCTCTCTTTGCTTAGGGATCTTACATTACATGGCCTAGAGAAGGTGCAGGACAGCCGTATGGCTGAAAAAGCCATGATTAGCAGCAAACGCCACCTTGGGTATCTAGAGTTGAACTATAGTGCGAGTGGTGTGGCAGAGCAGCAGCAACGATTGAGTGTGACCGAGGAGGTCATGGAAAAGCTTCGACCTCCAACCTGCATAGAAGATCTTCTTTTGATAGGGGGATACACTGGTCGCCGACTACCGAACTGGATGTGTGCTCCAGCAACGGTAGACTTTAAGAGCCTAAGATATTTAACACTTCAGAACCTACATTGCTGCATCCAACTCCCTGACGGTTTGTGCTGCCTCCCAAATTTGGAGTATTTGAAAATCCAGAATGCACCAGCCATCAAGCATATTGGACCCCAATTCCAAGTGTCATCATGCTTGGCAGGTGGAGCTTCTACTGTTACAACGACGCCATTTCCTAAACTGAGACATCTATATCTGGAAGGGCTACGTCAGTGGGAGGAGTGGGAATGGAATGACTGTGAGGGGCATAGTGACGTGGAAACTGTCATAGCCATGCCTTATCTGGAGATGCTTCAAATCGATAACTGCAAGTTGAGCTGTCTTCCACCAGGCCTTGCCAGCAGCAAGAGGCATGCTCTTAGAGAACTATACCTATACGAGCTCACCAACCTGACACATGTGGAGAACTTTCCTTCAGTTGTGAAACTTGACATGTTTGACTGCCCTGTGCTCAAGAGGATCAGTGGACTCCCCAGGCTGCAGAAGATTAGGATCGCCCGCTGCACAAAGCTAGAGGTTCTAGAAGGTGTCCCATCACTGGACAGCCTTGAACTGGAGGACGGCACCATGGACACACTTCCAGAATGCCTGCGAGCAATAAGCCCAAGGTATCTCGAGTTGAATTGCAACAAAAAAGCTACATGAATCCTCCTTATCACCAGGTAGCTCTGAATGGAACAAAATCAGCCATATTGGGAAGCGTAATATCAACTGCATCGAAGAATCAGATTCAAGTTCGGATGAAGACTGATGACTGCGCAGCAACATCGATGTTCGCTCCTGCACTGAGGTAATAATAAATCGCACTCTTTCACTGTGCCGAAAGTTGCTTTCCAGATTTTTAATTAGTTGTTGTTTGTATTCCAATTCCCTATTACGTGACCGCAGTAATTTCCATGCATGCTTCAATCATTGATACGTCAATTATTTGTGTGATGAACAGGCAGCGAAAGCTTTCTTTGAACCAGATCGACACACAGGCACACAGCCATCATGTTATACCTGCGAGTCGTAAACCCAAGGTATGTCAAGTTGAATTGCAACAGGATGCTACGTGAATCCTTGCCACCTGGTGGCTCCGAATGTCAAATTGAAGATTAAGATACAAGATGATAGCTCAGGTATCCATACAAGCATCAATCACTGATCCGTCAGTTATTATAGGAGGCATGAAAAGCTTTCAATGGAGCACACACAGTCACAGCGGGCATTAATATATGGTGATTAGACAAGCGTTTCTACAGCCTGCCCGTCCGACGAGAGGACGTACACAATAATCGATTGTCTTTGAACAAAACAAAAACAGTGTGCTTTTGGTTACCGTTTCCATCTTCAAATCTGGCATAAGTATGTTTATCATCATCTCCTATATTTGTAACTACAATTTTTCTCACTTAGAACGTGCTTTCAGGTATCATTATGCACTGACCGTGTAATCTAACGTATGCAGGGTCCAGGATCCTTAAGGCAGAGCCACATGATGGTAGCTCGTCGGCAAGTCGGAGTGAGATCTGCTTGGTACCACCTCGTCTCCAGCACGCAGAACACATACTCTGTTCACTTGCAGACTGTAGACTACAGCCAAATATGTTACCAGCAGCTCTCCTGCATTCTGGTAGTGTTGACCACGTATATATATGTGTACACTCCATATGTTCTTTTTGAAGTAATGTACCTGTATATATTTGCACAAGTAATAGGCATGGAGTACATGCATCTTGTAATGAACCGAATGTGTGGTGGTTAAAGCAGATATATTCAGCACGAAGAGTGTATGTTGACCTGATTGATGATCATGAAATCCGCATCCCAATTATTTTTTTAGATAATGGATATAAAATCCGGCTTCATCTATCAGCCAGATACAATCATGCCAATTATTACAAAATAGTTCGAACTCTAAACGCTCTCACCGAACAAGATCCAGCCAATTTTGAATAAACAAAAACAGAATATGGTTTGATCTAAATATGACCAATAAATCTTGTAGATAGCCATCCTCCGAGCTGAAAAACTGCAGCGTGCGAAGTCTCAAAGGTACTTTGCCCAGCCTGCACAAGCTGGTCACGCTGATTTTCCGCCCGCTGTAGACTTGCCCAAAGGCGTAGCCAATGGGTTCCCCTGAATAGCACCTGCAAAAAAGATTTTGGTCTACATTTGTCAAAAACCACTTCATTCCTTGTTATCCAAATTGCCCAAAGTAATGCTGCAGCTGCTGTTAATAACAATGAATTTACTTTTCTGTTTGCAATTTTAGTCCATCACTCAAACAGATCACCCACATTTGACGGTGGTGAAAAACCAAACAACAAATGTACCGCGCCCATAGAAACTAGGCGTGCACACACTCAAAAAATAGGTGTTGAATTGTTTTACGGGCGATGATAAAAAGAGCAACTCTTATCACCATTCCAATTACGTCTAACTAAATTATCTTTAGTTAAAGTAACAACCTTTTTAGGTACCATAAGAAGATCTTAATTTTCATTGGTACTTTTATACGCCAAATATCCTGTGACACTCGAACACCATTGTTAATTAACGCAAAGATACATAGACTTGATCTGTGACACTTTCGAACACCATTGTTAATTAACGCAAAGATACATAGACTTGACCGAAAAACAACCGGATGTGTTTAGACCCCAAACAAAAGTATCTTTGTCACTTGTTAAATTAATATCTTGTATCGAAGCAACAATTTTGTGCCAAGCAACTAGGTTTGCACCACTTAAATATCTCCTAAACGAGATATTTAGCGGAGCGGTACTAAGTACTTGGGCCACCGAGTCTTGTTTTGATCGCACAATATTAAACAAGGAAGGAAATTTATCTTTTAGGGGTTTGTTTCCTAACCGGATGTCAAACCGTAATCTAGTTTGGGACCCATCCTTGATGTTAAAATGGCCATAGTCCGAAAAAGAGTCTTTCACATTCATTAATCCTTTCCAAAAATGAGAATCGTTGATTTTTTAACACAACTTCCAATTGGCTTATTTTTAACATACTTATTTCTCAGTAACAATTCTTGCCAAACACCATCTTCATTTAATAATTTATAGAGCCACTTGCTTAAAAGACATTTGTTCTGAATATCCAAATTTTGAATCCCTAAACCCCCCCTTGGTCTTTTGGTTGGCATAAAACCTCCCATTTTGCCAACCTATATTTTTTTTTATGTTGATCATTTTGCCAGTAAAAGCGTGATCTAAAACCGTCAATTCTTTCAAGTACTCCACGTGGGAGCTCAAAAATGACATCATAAACATCGGTAGACTAGAAAGCACCGAGTTTATTAAGACCAACCTACCTCCTACTCGATAAGAGTTTTCCTTTCCATCCACTCAATTTTTTTTTCCTATTGTATCCTCAATTATCTTCCAATCTTTGTTATTTAATTTTCTTACATTCATGGGGAGACCCTGGTATCGGAAAGGAAATGACCCAATGACACATCCAAACAAATAAATAAAATTCTTCCCCCTGTTCTTTTGCCTTCCCAAAACGTAAAAGCTCACTTTTATGGAAGTTAATCTTCAAGCTCGATAGTTGTTCAAAGGTGGTTAGCACAAGTTTCATGTTAACCGCCTTTTCAACATCATGGCTCATAAAGATTACAATATCATCCGCATACTACGTAATAATAGACGGACCATCTTGAATAAGATGTGGGATTAGTCCTTCTACCCGACACGCTTGTTTGGCTCTAGCAATGAGAATAGCCAACATGTCGACTACTATATTAAAAAGTATAGGCGACATAGGATCCCCTTGCCTTAAATCTTTTTTAGTTTGAAAATAGGAACTTAATTGATCATTGACCTTTAGATTCACATTTCCACCTTCAAGAAGCGCCATACCCATTGACACCACTTTTCGAAAAACCTTTCATTCTCAACGTTTGTTGTAGAAAATTCCAATTAACTTTATCATAAGCCTTCTCAAAATCAATCTTAAAAATAATTCCATCTTTCTTTTTGAGTGGAGCTCATGTAACGTTTCATGAAGAATAACTGCACCTTCCATAATATTTCTTCCTGGTAGAAACGCTGTTTGGGTTGGGCTAATTATCTTATGTGCAATGGTCGACGGTCTATTGGTTGCGAAATTTAGTAAAGATTTTGAAAGATACATTCAGTAAACAGATTGGTCTGTATTGCTGAATTACTTTCGCATCTTGTTTTTTAGGAAGCAAAATTATGTTGCCAAAATTTAGACGGTCCAATGGTAAATTTCCCTCATAAAAATCTGTAAACAGGGTCATCAGGTCATCTTTGATCAAATGCCAAAAGACCTGATAAAACTCGGGGAAACCATCCGGACCGGGGGCCTTATTGTGCTCCATTTGGAAAATCGCAACCCTTATTTCCTCATAAGAGAAAGGTTCCGTTAATAACTCATTTTCTAATGGGGATACCTGTGGGATATCATCGGTTCTTGTCTCATCCAAATTAAATTGGGAGGCAACCGAAGGCCCAAATAGGTTTTTATAATAATTGGTGATATGCTCCTTTAACTGCGCATCACCAGAAATTATATTGTTACCATCCTCCAACAGGAAAATATGAGTCTTACGGTGTCTACCATTAGCAAGTAGATGATAATACTTTGTATTCGAATCTCCTTCTAAGAGGTGTTTGACTTTTGCCCTTTGGTACCATTTTAATTCTTCTTCCCTTAGTATTTCAGCAAGCCTTGTACTCAGCACATGTTTTAAATCCACTTCAGATTGATCTAATTCTAAGACTTCAGCTTTTCTTATCTAACTCATCTAATTTATTTAGCGGGGCAGTTTTTTTCCTTCTTGTTGTGCGCACCACTTACATTTTTTGCCCAACCTCGAAGGTGCCGACAAGCACCTTTCGATCTTGGCTTGCCATCTTTCAATGGGTGAGCCAAAAGCTAGAGTGTTACGCCACACATCACTCACCATTTCATAAAATCCGTCTCTCAAAGAACCAGCCCAGTTCAAATTTAAACTAGGGTTGGTAAGTTGAAGACGGAAGATTTGTAGAAAAAAGTAAAGGTGTATGGTCGATATTTCTCTGCTCAAAGCATGTACAAGGTAGCGGAAAAATTGTTTTCAAAGTCGGTCTGTAAGAATTCGTCTAACTTTTCAAACGTTTGATTTTGTAGATTATTAGCCCACGTGAATTTTCTTCCCCCGTCCACTCTATCTCTCTTAAGTTCAAAGAGTCTATCACAAAGATTGAACAAAAACGGCCACCTATCATTAAAGTTATTATTATTTTCTCGGCTTGGCTCCAAAGATGTTAAAGTCACCATCTATAACAATAGGTAAGGTTTCTTTAGAGTAGACACGGACCATTTCGATAGGAAATTAGCCTTATGTTCTCGCCTGTGCGGGCCCATAAACTGCCACCGGTTGAATTTGAAATCATTCTCGCTTGTACCTAAGTTTAAATTTAATATAAAAATCTCCTTCATCAATTTCGCCTATATCAAAGGTTGCCAAATGAACGCCTAGTAACATACCACCGGATGCGCCTCGTGGAGCCATACGATTACCACAAAAAAATCTCTGCCGCACGGATATTCTTCAAAGTGGATTTGTGGAAAATTGGCTCTACCGGTTTCCGATAAGGCGATGAAATCTAGACTTTTTCTTTTGTTAACTCGATAAAAATCTATATTTCTTACAGATCATGAACCCATTACAATTCCAAAAATACCTTTCATTTAAACTGATTTTTGTTTATTTTGAGTAGATTTCTTTTTTTTTTTACTATTTTTAGAGCTTTTCCCATTCCTAGGTAGGACGGAGTCTGTAGACACTTAGTATCACAACCCCCATCACCCAACCCTTCTACTACCTCGGAGCAGATTAAATTTAAAGTCTCCAAATCTATACTTGTTATCATCGAGCAAACAGGTTGAGGTATCATCAACCATTCCTACTTTGAATTCATTCAAATTAAGCCTTTTCTCCATATAACGTTGGCATTCTACTTCTCTTAACGGATCAAGTGATTTGTGAATTTCACATGGATCGTCTCCTAACAAAATACCTGAAGCATTGGTAGATTTAAATAAAATAGAATCATCGCGAAATGCAAAAGTGCTAGGGTGTGGACAATTACCTTTAGCATTGTTGAATTCCAAATTTTGGCGCTTTCAAACGGCCTTTTCCACGGAGTCTTGATCTAAGGTTGAGGCATTTCTCTTTGCTTGAACGCCCACTAGTACCCAAAAGTCTATTAGTGGCGGGCAAAAACGGTGTTAGTGGCGGGCAAGGCTGCGTCACTAACGAAAGGTCACGAATAATCGTGTGTCCTTTTCGCGCGGGCGGCCGTGCCCGCCACGTAAAATATTTTGAAACCGTGGCGGGCGGCATAACACGCGCCCGCCACGCATAAAAAACAACCGTGGCGGGCGCGTTACGCCGCCCGCCACGGTTAAGATTCTTATGCATGGCGCGCGCGTTATGTTGCCCGCCCACGGCATCAATTTTTTAAAAAAATAAAATACCAATATATATATATATATATATATATATATATATATATATATATATATATATATATATATATATATATATATATATGTACACATGTATCAATCCATACACACATATATATATAACAACAGACATGTACTCTAATATACATCATATATACATATATACACATCGATTCATATATACAAGTTTCACCGATCGATCGATCGATCAATTAGTTCATATCCAACATTTACTAGTTTCAATTACAACATATCTGTACAAACATTGCGAGCTATATGTTGATCGGATGAAGATAGTCCGTAAAGACCTAGCTCTTCCCATCTCCTTAGCGGCCCAAACTCTAAAGACATTTGACTCACCGTCCCGATTGAAGTACGGCTGTTCTTCGTGAACTACCATGTCTAGAACGAACTTGCGGATGTCTGCGCTATCGTGCGCCTGAACCGCATCTCGTCGGTTGCCTTTTGTATCACCCCCGTGAACGTGTTCTTTGCTTCCTTGAGCTGTCGGTAGCTGGGATTTGTACCTTCGCGGGCCCGGAGGTACTCCGCATCGAAGAATCCACACAAGTTTGATCCGTCTGGTTGTTTGAGGCACCGCACACAATAAACCCGGTGTTATTAGTAATATCGGCTATAGCAAGGTAGTCGTATGCGAAGAAAAACTATGTTTCATTTACGCATCGGAAATGTCGCTGATTTTGAGTCTATTTCCATTGCGCTCCTTACACTTCTCGAATCGACGATCCCAAAGAGTTCGGATCCTTCAAGTATTTCTTGTAAGCGCTGCATTTAAATGCACTATATTATCAACGATATATGATATTCGACTCTAGTATATAATTGCATAAGGAGTTCATCGATCACTTACAATCTCAAGATTTTTTCGAATTGTTGGTAGCCGAAGCGGGTTCGTGCCTCGTAGTGAGTCAAAGATAACGGCCCTCCGTCCCCGAGGAAAGATCATGAAACAGATCCAATGTCCTACCATCCCCATTCCATATTGGTAAGGCGCCGTATACATCGAGGCCCATTTTCCTTGACCTTTTTCATCACCGATATGACGTATTCTCGCTACCTCCAACTTCTTAGCTCTTTCATTCTTATCCTAGATCTTACTCTCGTCTTTCCCTCGTCCGTCAAGTTGACCAGGTCGGGATGGTCCGCTCTTATCTTATAACCGACGATCACATCTCTCACAGATGTGCCATGGAGAGAGGTAAAGAACACCGGTGTTTAACCTATTGGCTACATCGGCGCACAACCTACAAGGACATGTGGTTGTGGCATAGGTACCTTTGAAAGAAAAAGAATCTATATACGGATGCAAGGGACATGTGCAAGTAAAATTGCGCTTACATCGTAAACAAGGTGACTTGGGCGACGTCAATGTCCCGTCGACGAAGTAGTCTCGACATGTCATCGAATGTAATCGTGAATCGTAGCTCGATGGGGTAGTGGAAGCACTCCTTAGGAAGAAGGACACCGAAGCTATACAATCCACGCTTTGCGCACTCCATGTACCATGCATGGAACTTCCGAGTCTCCCGGTCCTCGGCATCGATGAGCCGGGCCTTTGGGATCATGAACTTTCCAAACTCGAACGAGCCGGGCATTCGTCCGTGACAAACCCCTTATAAGGTGGGGATTTTGGCCCCGCAAAAGCGGTGGTACAAATGTTAATTACCTAGGGTTGCAAAAGGAGTAGCTAATAACTTATCACAACTCGTTGTTTTTCATGGTGCATACCTTTGGATCGAATATCTATTTCTTTGGGCCTCCCGGGTTTAGGGTACTTGGGTGGTACGACCTCCTCTTCATCGAATGTGTGCTTCTTCGGTCTTTGGAGGGCATTTGCTACGTCGAGCTCCTTTCTCGCTTCCCGGCGCTTGAGGTGTTGTCCATTGGAGGCCTTGAGTGTAGACGGGTGTCTCGCTCCCTACTCTCTCCTCGGGACGACAACGTGTTTTTCGCCGCTTGCTTCCTCGTATATCGGCCGCTCCTCATGTGCCGGCTCCCCGAGCCCGAGGTGTCGGCTCTGAGTTGCCGGCGCCCGAGGTGCCGGCTCTTGAGGTGTCGGCTCCTTAGGCTCCTCAAAAAGCCCGCTGATCGTGTGCCGCCTCCTTAGGCTCCTCAAAGCCGGCTCCTTCGTTGTCGGCTCCTAAGGCTCGCCTTGTGCCGGGTCCCAGCGAAGGGGTACCGAACCAAGAGGAGGGTCGTTGCCTCCGCCGTCCCTACCATCTTCATCATCGTCGGAGGAGTCACCATAGGGTCTGCGGTGGCGTACTCGGGTCCGTTGTTGTCTTCTTTGTTGAGCCGGAAGGTGGAGTCAACGCCGACATATTCAGCTCAATGTCCACCTTCGCCACAAAGACGGTGTAACACGAGCAGCTCCTAGAGTGTTCACCTCGTTATGACCGGGATAGTCCGGCTCCCGTCTTCATGTGACTCCTCCACGAACCCAATCGCGACTTCAAAGACATTCCGGAGGGATCTCGTGCGCTTCAGACTACTCTGCAAGATCCGGGAGGAAATACCACCCCCGGCCACTACCTTTTTCTTGCCCAACCTGCCCATAGGTATCAACATATTGCATGGTGTCTCTTCGGTGATATCATCCACCGGTCCTGTCGGTCAAGAGCGTCAGGTGCTTCTTTGGGGTTGCTGGGTGGGCACCGGCATACCAGCGTTGCGGAACATCCGCTTCGGACTTGACCATCCGGGGTCGTTGCTCGTGAGGGCCTCTTTGATGGATCCGTGTGATCATTTGCCGCAAGGCCTCATCACGCCCTTCCCGTCTCGCACCCTCCTTGTACCTCTCGCCGCCTCGTGTGATGCGAGGCAGCATCTGACCGCCACGAGCCCACCGTCGCCCAACTCTTCCCCGGAGCTCATGCCACGGACGCGGCCGCGATGCTCGGGGGTTTCCCAAGGCCATCGTCGGCCGGATCGTGTCCCCCGACGAATCTCGAGGGTCCCGGCCGTTCTTAGCCGTAGTGGCCTCTATGACCTTCTTCTTGACCTCCTTCATCCGGGCTTCGACCTCCGGCTTCTTGGGCTTGTGGGCGTAGAGGAAGTCCCGGTCCTTTCATCACACGCCCCTCATACGGATCCGGCTCTCCAAACTTCCCTGTCTTTTCCTTTCTTCCGCCCGCCACGCCCGGCTTGTGTCCGGCGTACCCAACACCGCCCAAGTAGTGGGGCGCTTTTGTTCCGTCCGGCTAGCTCGAGAAACTTCTCGCTCTTCGCCTTTGCTTCGGGCGTGTTTAGCCTTTTGCGTAACTCTTCCCCATACTTGTTCTCGAGATCATGTTGTACTTGGTGAAGGGTAGGCGTCCTTTCTTATAGAAGTCTGCGTTGAGCCTATACTTCGATTCGGGAGCTTCTTCCCCGCGAGGAAGTTTACATGCTGTCGCTTTTCCATATCGGCGCCCGGTGGATACCGGAACCGTTTTCGAACCTCGCCAAACACCCATAACTTGTCGGTGTTGGGGACGGCTTTCTAGTCTTCGATAAGAATGGAGACCTTATCCTTCACGAAACACGATATCCGAAAGTGCCGTACTTCGCGATGACTTCGGGCGGCGGTGGCTCGCCCTGCGGCCCCAACTCTTGAATGACAAGGACCTCATTGATCACCTTCGCCTCCCACGGTCTCCCCTTCTCCGCTTCGGCTTGTCTCCCTTTGCTTTGCCCGAAGAGGTGGCCGTGGCCGAAGGGGGGTTGTTGCTCGAGCCGCTTGTGGAGGGAGCGGTGGCCGGCCGTTCAGCTGTACTTCCTTAACCCGACGCTTCTTGCTTGGTGCTTCGTCCCTCGGGTTGAAATTAGGATCTTCTTCCTCCTTGGTACGTTTCCTCCTACCCTTTACACGGGCTATACGAGGCTCCGCTTGCGTACTCGAGTACCGCAGTCGCCGCCACTTCCATTGCTATCGCTAGGCGTCTCCCATTCAAGCCGAGGTGTTCTTGTTCATTCGCCTTTTCAATACGAGGCTGTTCTTGTTCATTCGCCATTTCAAGCTACAAATATATAGCTAGTGCTTTAGTACTATAGTATATAGGAGGAGTACACAAGCGTAATTCAAAATTAGCGAAAAGAGAGAAATAAAAGATTGGCTCGGATATAGCCCCTTGTGATCACATCGCTTCTAAACTGGTTGCTTTATACAAGCCGTCCTAGTTTAGAAGCTTCCAAGTATAGGGGACATTCAATCATCATAGCCGCCTGCCTCGGCCCCAATAATTAAGTTCATTTCATTGCATATATGCCACTTTGCCTCAGCACTAATGGGTTCACATCATTGCATATATATCTCCAACATGTACCAAATGAAAATAGGGAGCGAGAGATAATTTCAAACCAAGCCAATCAATTCAAACAAAAAGAGTAGTAGGCAGCATTGACAAATATATGGAATTAAGGGGAAAACCCATGACTAATCAGTTTTAAACATGGACAGCAGTAGCTAAGGCAACAAAGTGACAACACATAAGTTCATGGACAGCACTAGCTAAGTTTGGATCAGTACAAACATGACAGTAGCTTAGCATAGATAAGTTCATGCAAGTCAGGGTAGCTGCATAGATAAGTTCATGTCAACATAGACAACATGACAGTAGCTACTAGCTACTAGCCATAAAAAAAAAAGAGTTCAAATTCTTGTCCAAGTGAGCAAAGTCATGTCCAAATTACAGAAAATTAAGGCATGTCCAAATTACATGACAAGAGGGGGACCTTGACAAAGCATGATAGTAGGAATCACATGGCAGTTTAATTGTTTCAACACTAGCTAAGGAACTAGACCACCAGTTTATTCTAAGCCAAGAGGTAATTTGAAACCAAGCCAATAGCACTAGACCACCAGTTTCAATTCAGCTAAACCAAGCCAATAGCACTAAACCAAGCCAAGAGGTAATTTGAAACCAAGCCAATAGCACTAAACCAAGCCAAGAGGTACATAGATAACCAATCATAGGATTAGGCAAAAAGAGAACCAATAATTTAAATTGGAATACAAAAATGGAGGCAAAAACAGAGGATTGGGCCAATCATATGCATGCTCGGCTAATTTGTTGCAATTTGCATCATGGGCGCGACTTTTATATGCTAAGTATCAAGTTTAAGCATCACAGGCAGCTAAGTTTCAAGTTTAAGCATCACAGGCATAGCTAACTATCAAGTGTAAGCATCACAGATCAATAAGCATATGGGCAGTGACATAAGCATCAGGCATCACCGAGAGGGTCACCGACGAGCACCACGCGCGGACAGTCGCCGACGAGCACCACGAGCACCAAGTCCGACCAAGGCAGCACCACCACACCGGCAAAGACCACGGAGGGCGGTCGCCGGGCGGCGGAAGAAGATGGAGTGGATCTCTCGAAGGTGGGTCACCGGCGGCGCCGACCGGAAGACGGAGACGGTGATGGAGACGGAGACGGGACGGGACGGGACGGGACGGGACGGCACCACACGGTGCGCGCACCGGCGGAAGTTAGGGTTCCGACGAAGCTTCCGACGGCGGCGGCGTTAGGGTTTCCACCGCCCCCAAAGAAATACGGTCGGAGGAGGGAGGATCGGAGCAGGTCGCCGACGAAACCACCCGAGCAAGCCGCGCTGCGCGGGCGGACGGATTAGGTTCCGCCTGGCGGTGGCGGACGGCGCGGCGTGACGGGGATGGCGGCGGTGACGGGATGACGGTGGCGGTTAAAGTAAAGGCCGCCCATGGCGCCGCTGAGAGGACGTGACGGCGGGGCGGCGCGACGGGTAGCGGTGGCACAACAAGGCGGAGAAAGACGATGGCGGCGAGGAAAATTGGGCGCCGCCGGGAATCGAATGGACGAGCTCGGCGACTTAGAGAAAATCACACGGATGGGCGGAGTATTTATATCGCACACACGTTTACGTGGCGGGCGCGATGGGATGCCCGCCACGGAAAACATTATCCGTGGCGGGCGAGTAAGGATGCCCGCCGCGTATAATGTTTTTTCTCCTGGCGGGCGGGTTAGATGCCCGCCGCGTGTAATGTTTTCAGAATAAATTATTATAAATTCTAATAAAATTGTTATAAATTGTTATAAATTGTTATAAAATGGTTATAAATTGTTATAAAATGTTATAAAATGGTTAGGATGCTCGCCACGTGTCAACTTTTCATTTTTCAAACTTTTCACGCCTCGAAATTTGAAATTTGAATTTTGTTCACATTCGACGACTTTTCAAGCCCCAAACGGCCAAGATTCAAAAAAGACATGAATACGGAAAGTTCATAACTCTTCAAGAGCTACATTTCATATATAGGTCATTCTTTCATACGAGAAAGTGTTACAAAAGTGTAGTTCAAAAATTACTAGTCTCCCTATAGTTTCACAAACTCACGTGTGAGATATTTGTATCATTTTGGACTACTGTTTACATCGAAATAACTTCAACTACATATCATTTTGGTGCGGTGCATTGGTGGTCTTCTTCTCGCCATCGGGGCGGGTCCATGGCATCATTTTAGTCTTGTCGGGATTGATTCTGTCCCTCCAAAAGCCTTCATCTTTTTTTGGAAAATCTGTAAGAGCTTGAACTCATCATAGTTATTGTATGTTTCGGGACTCGGACCCCATCGCCTCCCACGATCCATTTGCTTTCCTACCACGACAATATGTCTATTTATGTTCTCCGCGTTCATGTAGTAGGCTACTTGTGCAACATCTGATGCAAGCACCCACCGATCATCTTTGTACGGACACTCACGAAGGTTCACGGTGGTTAGCCCAAAATCGCCCACTAGAATCTGCTGGGAAGGCTTGACCCACGCAACGGAAAACCGTTACCCGTAGGTTACCGCCGTAGTCAAGTTCCCATATTTCTTCGACTTGTGCGAAGCATGTCATCTTCTCCCCGTCACGCGCTGTTCGTGCCCTCATATCGAACACCGCTCGTGCGTGATGCACTCTTCTTGTCCTTCTTTTTGTGTGTGGAACCTGTACCGTTGACATCAAACCCTTGCCACGTGGTGACCTGCATGGACGGCCCCGACACAAGCTTCTTCCGCAGTCCTACGCATCATCTCCTAGGGGAATGTTCTCGCTTTTGAGCCACCGGAGGAAAGTGCTCTTGTGTTCCTTCTTCTTCGCCCGCCCTCCTTGGACAGCTTCTTGCACTTGCTAGCACGGCGGAGCTCTTTGAGGTGCTTTTTCACGTATCCGTCCATGATCACCAATTGATGAAGGATGTTGTAGTGAGCGTGTAGCACTTTGTCCCTATGTATGTCGGTGCGTGCTTTTCGGCCCGCGCACCCCATCCCCCGAGGTTCTTCCTTCATGTTGATGCACTTTGGAAGCCCAATAGCCCTCCCGTCTTTTATGTACTTCACACACCCGTTCCACGGCCTCCCCGCTTGTGTATGCCTCGATCATAGAAGCCCTCCGGGTAAGCGCGGTTATGATTGAATCGATTGAGGGTAGACATTAGTCGCTCGATGGTCCACATCGCCTTGTAGGTACATGGGTCCCAGCCATTTCTATCCGATCAACCATGTGCATCATCGTGTGGCATAATGTCGAAGAACGACGGTGGGAAACACATCTCTATCTGGCACATTGTTTCCGCAATGAACTCTTTCAGCAGCCAGGGCAGATCTGCTTTGGCAATTACCTTCCGGTTGATTTGGTTAAAGAAGTATGAAATCCTTGTGACCACCATCTTCACGTATTTTGGATCTAAACAGCTTTGATCACAATTGGAAGGAACACCGTCGGCATGATGTGAGCATCATGCGTGTTGAAGTTCGTCATTGTGAGGTCTTTCATGGATACCGGACTCTTGATGTTGGAAGAGAAACCCGCCGGTACCTTGATACCCCGCATCAACCGACACATAGCCAACTTCTCATCTCTCGTTAGGTTGTAGGCCGCACACGGGTTCGACTTTACCGCTCGGAAGCCGTGTAGCGTGAATTTCCGGTTGGATGCCCATGTCAACAAGATCCCCGACGTGACTTCACACCATCCTTCGTCTTGGTCTTGATATCCATCGAGACCGATCTCGCTTTCGAAGACATTTTTCTCAAGGTGCATCCGATCGATCGCGTGGGGTGTATGCAAAGATCTTCCAGTACTTTAGATACTTGAAGAAGATTGACTTCTTCTTGAAAGGAACGGCTGGGAGGCGCTTCTTCCTCCAGTTTATCCCTCTTTTCGCTTCTTTGTCTTGGAGGTGCCGTCTTCCCGATCATCATCTTTCTTCTTCTTCTTCTTTTCCAAACTCGCACTCCAAGTCCTTCACCATCTCAAACACCTTCGGACCATAACTAGTCGGTGCCGGGCCGAGGTTTTTGACTCGCCCTTGTTGTCAAAGTACACATTCATTTTTGGATCTCTCGTACCTATGCTTGCCGCAGAGGAAGCGTCGTGTTCCATGTACACGGTTTTGGTGGATCCCATCGGGTAAAGTGGAGCGGGGTTTCTTCGATGTAAAGCTACACAAAGCGGTCTTCCCTTTAATCTGCCCGATAATGAAAATAGGCCGGGTAATCGGTGATGGTGACAAAGATGATGGCATGAAGAGTGAACTTCTCCTTGCGGTGCGCATCAAACATGCTGACCCCATCATCAAACAAGTACCTCCATCTCCTCCATGAACGGCTCCGGAACACATCTATATCGTTCTTGGGCTGCTTCGGTCCGAAATGAGCATGGTCAACAAAACATACCCGCGCTTTTGACAAAGATGTGGAGGTAGATTGTACATGGTGAGGACGACCGGCCACGTCTTTGCGTCTTTGCGCTTCAGTCACCGAATGGGTTCATTCCGTCGGTACTCAATGCGAACCGAACGTTCACGGCTCCTCGCAAAGTCGTGGTAGGCGGCGTCGAAGTCTTGCCATCGCTAGCATCCGAAGGGTGCCGTAGATTCCCCGTCATCCTTCACACGATCGCTAGATGCATGCCACGTCATGTGCTTAGCATCCCTCGGGGTTCCCATAGAGAGCCCGCAGGCGACGATGACCGGGAAGGTACCACATTGACAGATCGTTTCCTCTGCGTGTAACCTTCCTCTTCCTCGTCCCCGCGTTGACATGATCTTCTTCGCGGCCGCACTAGTTTTCTTCGCCCCCCTTCTTCTTCTTTCTCGCCCGTCCCCCCGTTTCCTCATCGACGTCATCGTCCCACGCGACATCCGGCATTCCGCTTGTATCGACTAGCGCCACAAGGCGGACAAGCGGGTCAAATTCACCGTACTTATCGCCCGATATAGGATACAATGGTTTGGGGCAGGCATCGAACTTCTTCACTTTCATCGCCACTGGGCGGATCAACTTCTTAGCGCGACACGTGCTAGCGGGGAACCTTGTTAGGCGATGGATACGTGGAGGCCGGGTGACTTACGAGCTCATTGAAGCTAGTGTCGGACCAGCCATGGCGAGACTTCAACACGAGCAAGTTCGGGGTAAAACTCAGCGCCGTGCAACCCTCCTGACCGTCTTTGTAGAGAGGATCAATCGCTGCTCGCTTCATCTGTTTGAAGTTTTCCAACCATCTCGGGCACCCAAATGTAATGTCGTCCTCACCGAAGTCGGTTGACCAAATCTTCAAAAACCCGGACATCCTCGAGTCGCGTCATAGGATTCTCCCGCTCGCCGTCCCCCCACCACCACCACCGTCATCATCGTCATCGCCGACATCAGCCGTGGTTTCAACAAATCGATGGAATTGGACCGGGCCGGTGGACTTTTCTCGGTATCGCACATCCGCCCGGACCGCCTCGTACCGGATCGACTAGTGGATCGATGGGTGGAACTTCTTCTTCCCGTGAAAAGTCCGCACCAAATAGTCATTGACGAAGCCATTCATGATTAGGTGAGATCGCACGACGATGTCGAGAACGCTTTCAATTCTTGTATTTTTTGCGCACGGACGGATGATCGGGCTTTGCTGAATTATTCATTTGTGTCGCCGCTAGAGCAACAAACTTCTTCACCTCATCAAAGTATTCGTCATCAACCCTCTTCATCTCATACATCCGATTGGGCTCGGTGCCTCTCCATCCCGATCGATCCCTGCTCTTCCAAAAAGCTTAATTAGTGCCGTTACATAATACTCAAACCAAAAAAAAAAAAAGGAGAACAAGTCCCACCATAGAATCTAGATCTAGAGAAAGGCGGTTTTCTCTCTCCTCCAAAACCAAAAAAAAAAAAGATAAAGTTGCACCGAGATCTAGATCTAGAGAAAGGCGGTTTTCTATCTCCTCCAAACCAAAAAAAAAAAAAAAAGTCCCACCATAGATCTAGATCTAGAGAAAAGGCGCTTTTCTCTCTCCTCATATGTCTCTAGATTTAGAGAGGGATGAAAAAGAGGGAAAGAAAGATCAAAAGAGGCATTAATCGACCAATTAGTGTCTTCTCCTCCACAAATCAAAGCCAAAACACCCAAATCAAAGTTTTTGTCGGTTTTTGGATCAAAACCTCCCCCATAAGAGTTGGAAGAGGAAGTTCGTGGAGAAGATGAACAGCGGCCGTCCGGCATTTATAGGTTGCGGCCTTTTACGTGGCGGGCTCCCCAACGTGCCCGCCACGCAAAAGAGCAGCCGTGGTGGGGCGCCCCAACAACGCCCGCCACGGTTAAGATCTTTTACGTGGCGGGCGCGTTGCGGGCGCCCGCCACGTAAAAAGAGCCCGGCCGGCGGGGCCATATCTTTTCCGTGGCGGGTTCAAGTTGCGCCCGCCACGTAAAAAGATATGGCCCCCGCTCGGAAAAATCAATTCGTTACTAGTGGCACCGGTGACACAAAATACCACCCAATTGGCCATTCATCTTATTAATATTTCGAGTCATTTAAAGTTTTAAGCACCTTTGCATTACACGACCTATTCTTTTCGGTACTCAACTCTACTCTTGGTTTTACTTGTACTGCCACTCTTTGATCCACTTTGTGCCTCTCGCTAGCTTCATTATCGCTTGTTTCTTTCCTTTATCAAGTAGTACCATATGACTTTTTACCATCAATATCCATAGGTCTCCTATCACCTATGTTCTCTTTTGGCTCCTCACTTTGGGGTCCGCATCTTTTCGGTCTCCCTTCCTTAGGGCCTCGTCCCTCTATGATAGAGTCTAAATCCAGTAATTCACCATCACCATCGCACGATTGTTCGACCCCAAATTGTAGCTGGTAAACATAATCCCCAACAACCACATCCACATAAACAGAATAAGGCGGGATCTAGCACTGCTACTCTTAAACGAGCCCTTCCATGTTTCTTTAAAAAGTTCATGTCTACGATTTAGGAACACCAAGGATAGACGAAATTGCCCAAATAATGGGAAATTTTTTAAGATCCTTTGGTAGCCCTGCAACCGTACCCAAACTTTATCAATCCCATACTTATGCACATCCTCTTCAATTAATTTTTCAAACTTAATCTTCCCTTGTACTAATTTCGTATCCATGGCACCCCAATTCACAACACCTCAAGCCAATGCGAAGATGGAAAGTTAGTGGTAAAGGAGTCCTTTCCCTTCACCTCAACTTCCCATTTGAAATTGCCGGGTAGTAGTTTTTCCAGTTCCCTTGTCAAAGATTCGACAAGAAGGGAACCTTCCAACACACGTACCAACGCGAATTTCTCCTCTTCCTTCACTTTAGGGCTATCATCGAATAAGGAATAAAATAAAATCCAAGACCTTCCACCGCATATCCATAAGGTAAAGCGAGATAAATTTGTTTTCTTTGCGAATGTGCACACCTTTTCCACATGATCACCACAGCAAAAATTCACAAAGATAAAATAGCTGTGCATTCACTTATGATATGACCTTTTTTTGGCAACGATTGCAAAAGGGTTTACCCTTACTTTTTTATTCCCTTTAGATGACTCACGGAATATCAATAATCATGGAATTATTCGTATTTGGTGGTTCATTAGTCACCGGTACCTTGATTTTATTCGATGTGTTGGCCCCGCTTGGGACGGCTCTTCCGAGTAGCCACCGTGCTCTTCGGGGGTTCAGTAGCGGTCGGAGCTTGCCGCGGGGTCGCCTAGCCCCGCTTGGCCTCAAGGACTGCTTTGGAACCCGCCACACCCGGTTGTTGATCGCCACTAAGAGGAGGCACCGCTGTTGTGGCTGAACCGACCGGACGGGCTGGGCATGCTTGCCGCAAAGACCAACGAGTGTGGTTGTGCTTTTTGCTTTGCGGTTGCGCCACCGCCTCGCCTTGATCACGTCCTCCGGATGCCGGGAGATGGTTGGTGGCTGGTTGCTGCCCTCCTTGCTGGAAAGCGACGATCGTCGCGTTGGGGGAAGTACCCCATTGCCGGGATTGCCCGATCGGCGCCCGATAGGATGGTAGGCGCCCTGGTTCTAGTGAAACCTGCCGCCACCGTGCCCATCTCCGCCACCACGGCCCCCCCGATAGCCACCTCACCATTGTATGCGGCCTCGAGCACGCCCACCACAGTATCCCCTGGTAGCCGTGTTGTTGTTGTACCCGCCGCCCGCGCCATAACCGCCAAACCCGCCACGGCCGCCACCGAAGCCTTGACCTCGGCCCCGTGGGAAGAATCCACGTCCATGGCCTCGATGTCCAGGGTCGAAACCGGGGTTAAAGCCGGGGATTAAATCTGGCTCCTCCCCGTCCTCCACCTTGATCACGGGACCTTGACCCCCACGCTGCCCGCACCACCATGCGCCTTCATAGGTCGGCCCTCCCGGACGATCTCGGCGAATGAACGTCGAGGAGATCTCAACTTCCCCGTGGATCACTGCGGCGTTTGTGGCGGCTTAGGGTGAGGCGATCGTTTGTGTGGCGGCTGTTTGTGTCGAAATTTTTACTTTGCCCCGGTACCGGTGCGTAAGAAAAGAGCACACAGCCCCCTCGTAGGCCTAAAGAATTTTCCAGCCCAAATTGGATATGAGACCGAGTCTCGGGATGAGTTTGAGCCGGTTCTTTTTCCACACCATGCACCACACGCTCGGATGTTAATTTGGTTGCGTCGGTAAGTGGAGGAAAGTCCGGATCGACTCACTGAAAACTCTCTCACGAAAGAATTTGAAGTTTCAAATTTTTTTTTGAACTAGAATCGTTCCAATTTGGATTGATCAAATGTTTCCATTGTCACCAACGAACCATGATCCCGAACACCCGTGCGGAGGTCAGCCATGGCGAGGCAATCACCCGGCGTTCTCGGTGGCGACGCGTGGTTCGGGTAAAGGTCCCTTCCATGGCACCCCCACGAGCTTCTTATGAACCATCTTCAAGACGATCGCCTTCGAAAGGCGGGCATCATCGGCGTTGAAGACATACCTGAATTCAGCGCCCGCTCGCTCGGAAAGCTGAGAACGAGTGAAACCCGCGTCCAGTGCATCCTTGATGAATTCTGGAGTTGTCGGTGATGTCGGCGATCGAACATCCTCGTCGGAATCCTCGGAGTCATCGTCACCGCCTCTCGAGAACTTCGACTCTAGCGGCGAGAGTTGATCGGTGACGCCATGGACCGCTTCGGATGTCGGCGCAACCTCCACGACTTCCTCGACACATCTTGACAGCAACTCCCGGCCGCGTGATGCCCTTGCAGCGGCATCCTCCTCCGAAGCTTCATCTTCATCCACCACAGGCTTGGGGATAAGGGCCTTCCGGACCGAGGGGGCCATGGTAAGGCGCCTCTTCCCCATGCGCCGACCAGCCATACGCCGGCCAGCAGCGGTGGAGGCGTGACGCAGCTTCCCGGCCTCAAAAGACGACGAACTCCATCTTCATTTCATGTGTCGGCGAGAGAGGGAACAACGCTGAAGACGATGCAGATTCACCGCGATCTCGAGGCGAAGCAGCCTGGGAATCCGCCCGATCCGTCCGCTGAATTGCTGTCACTCTCAACGCCGGGAGAGAGTCGGGAAGTGGCCGGTAGTGGAGGAATCCCCCACCAGAACGGCAGCTGCCGAAGGCGGCGAGTGGCCGGAGCGATGGCCCACCGCGGACGGCCTCCCTCACCGTGTTGGCCGCGAAAACCGAGTTTCGGCATCCCAATTATTAGTGTGCATCAATCTTACGCTGCTTCCCTGATGTCATGGCGATGATAGAATTCTTCTCTGCTTCTCCAATCTCTGTCACAATACCATGTCCTCTGCTTTTTCGCCTGCACTGTATTATACGCTTCCGAGTTTGGAAGCACGGGACAGCAGTTCATCCTATACATACCATATGCCTACGTCAGTCTGTACAGCAAGGACCAAGTATAACAGAGCACAAACAAAGCAGAGCAGAGCACAGCCACCCTCCGGTGGCTTGGATTTTGGGCCTCGCACCTGAACATCTCAATCGCTTGGGTTCTCCGTGCGGCATCATGCTAGGAGAAGCATTCTCATGCAAACTAGTGGTCGATCACACAAGACACGAGCTCGAAAACCATGGCACCATGGTCCTGCTGAACCAGCTAAGTCTCTCTCACAATTGTTTTCACTGTGTTATTTTTGCTCTTACATTCCACAACTAAGTTGGCCTCCAACCTAGCAGAAAAGTAAGGGGCTGCTACTCGATGCAGGTATCCTTGCATGCTGACCCTTTGGAGGTTCGACCCAAGGATTACCGGCAGCGTCTCCTGCACGCTTGTAGTCTTGACCATGCATATATATTTGTTCACTCCATATGTTTTTTTTTTGTGAAGTCACGTGCAATGGGTCTGAAGACATGGATCCTGTAATGAACCGAATGTGTTGGTGATGAAAGCAGACACGAACATTGTATGTCTTGGCCATGATGTCGTTCTTAGCCTGGTTAGCACCACCACAGCTCACGTTCACGCGTGCTGGGTTGCCTTGCCTGAGCTGAGTTTTGGTCGATCATTGACATTCCTTATGGCTAGCGCACAATACACATACTCTGTTTGCTAAATTGCTTTTACTCCAGCTACCATTTCATTTCCGGTGACATGAAGCCAGTCAATTGCATTTTTTTTTTCAAGTGACGGGCCTATGCATATTTGTTCAAGTAATGGACCTGAGGCCCTGGATTGTATAATGAACCCAACATATGTTGAAGAAATCATTTGTAGTACAACAATAACAAAAAGCGAGCAGACATGGTTGGCTGTTCCTGAAATCAGACAAATCATTCTTGATGTTGATGCCAAACCACCAAATCCTCTGCTTTTCCTATCCCCGTTGCAGCACCATATCCTGAGCCTTGTCTGCTTTCTCTTGGATCAACACTGTCCGTCTGTGATTATTCTTCTTTGCTCTTCGCTCGTCGATTCGTTCTAATGTTATGTATCTATGAATGGTGGCAAGTTGGTTGGTGACGCCATCGACACGCAATGGAACGGAACACGACCTGCCTATCTATGCATATGTTTGCATAATAATACTTCGAATCAAGTTTCCCACAACCATCAGCTTTTCTAACAAAGTGGAGAAAATTGTCTTGTCCTTGCAGAAAAGCTGGTGGTAGTGATAAACGAATAACTCGAAAGAAGAGTTGCTGGCAGTGCAGAAATTAAATTTATTTGTAACATTCATTTGTCAATTATCAAATTTGCTCTGATTGTATTACACCATGTGGGTCAATGGTTATATGCACAAAGATGGTGCACGGCCACCAACTCTTGTTTAGAGTTATTGTTTATTTATCACCAGCTCTGCTTTCGACGACAGGACAAATTTCTCTACCTGCTCCATCCAAACTATACGGCAAGAGCTTGGCCAATACAATAGCAAAATTCTTCTTCTGTTAGTTTACCTTATAACTGACCTACACGTAGACGTAGTTAGTTTTAAACTGGACGAGGGATGACCAAACAATAATGCACTTGTAAAAGTCACAAACAAATTAAAAGCTGAGTCGGATTGGTGTGACCTCTATGGAATTTAGTACTAGTGTATATCTATTATACTGGTGATTTGGAAAACTGGTCGAGTTTTTAAGCACATTAGGTTTGTACAGCAGGTATAATCACTACTACAGCACAGGGATATAGTAACACCAACATGTGTTACTATAGGTTGTAAAAAGTGTTACTAGCTCTATTAGTAACACATTGTATTTTGTGTTCCAATTGCCTATGTTACTATAGACTGGTTTATTGTAACACATTATACTTGTTTACAGAACACTTCTTTAGTGTTACAATGATTTTTATTGTAACACTTTTTCTTTCTCTAGTAACACTTCAGAATATGGCAGAATGCATATAGTTTGTAACACATTTATTTATCTATTGGAACAGTTGCCTTGTGTTACAGGGATGTCAGTTGTAACACTTTTTTTTAGTTCTAGTAACACATGTACGTTATGGTAGAGCACAATATGGTTTTTGCGACATATTCGGATCGTAACACTTTTATATCTATTGTAACACTTTTTTATTTCTCTTGTAATAGTTTGACAACGTTTGTGGGGTGGTCCACGGCACATGACGTGGTTGCTGACATCAATGCTGATGTGGCTTAACAGGGGAAAGCTGACATGGCTTAACACGTGGCACTTTCATCAAAGATGCCAAATTTGCCTCCAACACATTTAATCTCAGATAATCTCATATAAGAAAATGAACAGAATCAATCATACTATATCACAGTACATACATCTCATTTTTGAACATAATAATTTTTTTACAAAATCTAGTAAACAGAACAAAGTACTACCGGTAGCTATTTCATTCTGGATAAAATCCGAAAGAAACATGCAGTTGGGTACATGCATAGTGCTAGACGGCCGTGCATGCCATGAGCCATAGTGGCCACGACCTATAATCATCGGTCCATGCCAGAAACCAGGCCCGTGAGCGTGAAGACAACCTGTTACGCAAAACATGCAACAATAAATTCCCATGTTATTAGAAGTAGTAGTACGTATATGAAGTATGCAAAAGGTAAAAAAATAAGAGACAATCTGATATCTATACTAAACCCCTGCAAGCAAAGATTGGAACACTAGCGCAAAGATACGACCAACAGGGAGCTTACCTGCTTACCTAGTCCAAGTGCTACTGCTGTTATTTGAAACCCAGGAAAGGCATGAGCTGATGGTTGTCACCAATGTACATAGATAGAACGAACAGATGGACACAAGATGTTGGGAAAGACAACCGTGAAAAAATATAAGAAACATCTAGCGTTAATGAAGTCAACTATATAAGCTCAGACTAAAGTAAAAAGAATTTTAAGCCGACTGAACTGCAAGAGAGAAACAACCTGTTATTCTTTCGCTGAACTGAATTGATTCAATTCTTGATCCACCTGAACATAAAGAAACTAAAATATTATTGATCAAGATCTCAATAGGCGTGACATGCAAATTCTAAACTAATGTAAAGTTGATTACGAGATAAAGCAAAATTATGGAATCAAGATAAGTGACCTGCCAAACCAGTTGTCTCATCTGCGCACATCAGGTGACCAACCAGGCAAGCATACATGAAGAAATGACGTTCAATATTTACAAATAAAAGAGGAATGTATTACCTGTACAGTCACCAAAGCACTCATTTAATAGGACAAGAAATGACGCTCATTATTTTTCTGCTCCAATAATCCCTTGTTTTCTGAAACTACAAAATAAACCAAGACCAAATTAGAGTAGAATATTACTAATATTAGTTAATTAGCCCTGTTGAATATTATTAATATTAGTTATTTACACATCATGAATTAGAGTAGCCAAGCAGATAATGCCCGATCGGATGTTGCAGGTTCCAGGTCCTGCAGCAGCACCCAATGCTTTGTTCAGATACATATACCATGGATGTTTGGAATTCAGTTTTCTGTGAATAACTACAATCTGAACACTAACCAATTCACGACTTTTTACTCATGGTCAATTCAACAAGTACCTACAGAGCACCAGGCCAGAGGAAGAAGAAGTAGAAGTAGGCAGCAGGTGGTGAAGAAGAAGTAGGCAGAAGGAGGGAGAGGTACGTACGAACCTGCGGCCAAGAAGTGAGCTCAGATCATCGCCGTGCTGCACGGAAGAAGAGATCGATCCAACGCCGTCTCCTTGAGGTAACAGGCCGGACCAGCGACGGTGACCTTTGGAGGCGGCGACAGGGACCGGCGAGGGTGCCGGAGCACGTGGGTGTTGTCCTGCGGCGGCGCGGCGCAGCCACTGGCGCGGGTGCCGGTACCCAGCGCCGCTGCTGCGCCGGTGGTGGGATGAACCCACGATTGAGATGGGATGGATAACTGACGAGTCTACGAGATCCACAGTCAGCGGGGCGCTTCCCATTTTGTTTTCACACGGCGCTCTCACTAGCTAGTGTGTATGAACTGTGGGGCCACTGTTAGGTTCACAATAATTAGTGTGAGTTGTAAATGAAATCAGTTTATGTGTGCGGGAGAAAAAGGGTGGGAAATAAAAATATGGAGGGAAACAATGGGGAGGGGGAGCAAAACAGGACAAAAAAATTACCGAATTTGCATTAGAAGTTTAGGAAAAGAAATGGCGGGAGCTAGAAAAGGAAGAGTTCGCTACACAATTAAATTATTAGTTGTTAATGTTAGTATTTAAATACGATGGATAATAATAAAGTAAGACATATGAAAATTATCGGTGCATGCACGACCTATAACAAGTTAAATTGAATTAATACTTTGTATCAAGCAAATTGAATCCAAATTAAAATATGGCTGAATATGGTTAACAACGATATATCCAAATTAAATGAGTGTTGGGGGTAAAAGCGCATTCAAATGAAAAATTTGTCAACTACAAAGATGTATAACTTTTCTAGCTTTGCAAATTTGGTTTTGGTCAATTCTCCATCTGGGTTTAAATGAAAAAGTCATCAATAAAGAAATTGTATAACTCATTAAGATCTACGAGTTTTATTCTAGGCATTTCCACATCGAAGTCTTTTTTGAACGATTCAAATTTTGAAATTCAAAATTTGGCAAATTCAAACAAAAATTGGGAGAGTAAATGTTTTCAAATGAAAAAATTCAATGATTTCAACAAAGTGTCGTTACACATCTATCGCAAAGGTATACATGGTTCACATAGTCCTACATATGGCTAAGTGAGAGATGTTCCTGGTTATGAAGGATGTTTAGTACCACTTTGTCGAAATTATTCGAAACTTTTATGGGACGGTTATGGCGACAAAATATGTTGTTGTGAGAATATGCGGATTTTTCTCGAGCAAGTTTCTATGTTTTGTAATTATTTGTTGAATTACTATGGAATAAATGTAAAAATACCATAAAGTGGCTAGAAAAATCTAAAAAGTTGCATAGACACATGATTTTGGTGTATAAGCATCACATAAAAAATTCAAGTGATTTCGACAAAGTGTCGTCACACATCCATTGCAAAGGCATACATGACTCACATAGTCATGTATGACTAAGTGAGAGATGTTCTTGGTTATGAAGAATGTGTAGTACCACTTTATCGAAATCATTTGAAACTTTTATGGGATAGTTATGGAGACAAAATATGTTGTTGTTTAAATATGTGGATTTTTTGAGCTAGTTTCTATGTTATTATAATTACTTGCAAATTATTATGCAATAAATGTAAAAATACCATAAAGTGGCTAGAAAATCTAAAAAGTTGCATAGACACATGATTTTGGTATATAAGCATCACATAAAAAATTCAAGTGACTTCGACAAAGTGTCGTCACACATCCATCGCAAAAGGCGACTCACATAGTCCTATATGACTAAGTGAGAGGTGTTCTTGGTTATGAAGAATGTATAGTACCACTTTGTCAAAATCATTTGAATCTTTTATGGGATGGTTATGGAGCAAAAATTTGTTGTAATTATTTGTAAATTACTAAGGAATAAATATAAAAACTTACATACCTTACACAAAAGGTCGAGTGCACTAGTGGAAAGGCTCATAACTATATTTAGTAGTTGGTTGTGGGTTCAAAGCTCCTTGGGAGCTATTTCTTTTTGCAAAAAATGGACGGGCAGCCTGCAGTGGACCGAGCCATGTGGGCCCACCGCCATGTTGAGTTGGGAGCCACTGATGGGACCGTGGTGTCACGTCATTGAGACGGGACCCACTGGTGGGACCACAACATCACATCCTCGAAGTGGGAATTGTAAATATATTTTAAAAAAAGTCATCAACAACAAAGTTGTATAACTCTCCAAGATCTACAACTTTTATTTTGGTTATTTTTATCCGACAAAGTGACAGTAATATTGTTAACAAAACTTCCGTTACCTACTGACATAGGCGATTCATATATATACGCTAAAGTGTATCTAATATCACAAAAGTTGTTATAGCTCAATGGTATGATTCATAACTCATTAATACCATATCCAATGATGAAATTTTTATCACAAACCCTACCGTCCAAAAGTAAGCTTCCATACAAATTTAATAATTTCTAGAGCTCAAAAATAATATAATTAATTATAATAAACTCTAGTTTAGCTGTTGCAGTAAATATTTTAGACTAAACTATATATATTTTTATTCTAAGTTCAGTGAATTCAGTTTTCCATTTTGTGGATTTTGTTTTATTTATTATGACTTTAGAGGTTCTTAGATTTAAATGAAAATGGATAAGCTCTGATAAAAGGAAAAAATAACATGCAGACTCAATTGTCTTGGCAGCACATGAGTGGCCCAACGCAAGAAACAAGATAGTCTATTTTTTCTTGAAGTTGAAGATTTGAGTCCGAAAACCATGGGATTGCAGTCCTATATAGCAATTTTCTCATGCTAGGGAAAGCAAGCGAGCAGGAGCGAGATTCTAAGACATCTGGATCTATCGTGATGGGACATGTGCACAAGAGTGTGGGGAAGTGAAGAGTCTATACTGAATCATTGTAACACTTGGACGGTAACATTATTTTGTGTTACTATAGGGAGAATATTTGTAGCAAACTTTATATGTTCCATTTATGTGTTACAGTGTAATGCTCTATTGTAACAATTTGCTTGTAACACTAGTTTAGTGTTACTAAAACTATTATCAGTAACACATTTTTTGAAAAAAGTGTTTTGTGTTACAACCAAAGCCTGTAACACTCTATTTTGTGTTACTGTGAGATTTCGTTGGAACACATTGATGAATATGTTACAAGAAAGTGTTACAATATCTTTGTTGTGTAGTAGTGAATGCTTGTTTTTTCATATAGGGGACGATGCAAGGGCTGCAAGTTGGTCATAGCAAAATTAAGCTGCTGAGCAGTCGGATTGGTGGGACCTTGTAGTTTAGTACTGCCTACCTTCTTTGGTGGGTACTCTAGGATCAAACACAAACTTGAACCTATCATATGTTTTGTCAGATTTGTTGTCTGACCTCCTAGGAGGTTTACTTCCTTCACTTTTAAAAAATAATATTTCAAATAAGATAATATGTTAAAAAAATTGTTGTTTGATTTACAGAAGGAATCTTGACTGAAGGTTTTTAAAAAAAAAAAAACTTTACTGAAGGACGTTGTTTGGACGTACGTCCCCTAATATCAGCAACAGCCTGCTGCCGGCGCAAAACATTTCTGGTTCATGGTTAACGTGTCAGTTTTCTGAGCATGTCGGTAGAGAACCTCCGCCTACTGCAGGGATCGTGTCCCAACAATTATGATGTAGCAGGTGGAGAAAACAGTCCTGCCTTGCAGAAAAGCTGGCGGTAATGATAAACAAATAACTCGAAATAAGAGTTTGGTGGCAGTGCAACAATTGAATTTCTTGGTAAAAGCTCCTGTCCTTGCGTTTCAAAAAAAAAAAAAAAAAAAAAAAAAAATCTTGGTAACATTCGTTTGTCACTTATCAAATTTCCTCTGATTCCACGATGCGGGTCAATGGGTAGATGCATAACGATGGTGCACTGCCACCAACTCTTGTTTAGAGTTATTTGTTGATTTTTCGCTTTCAACAACAAGATAGTTTTCTCTACCTGCTACAATAACAAAAACGCCGTCTTTTGTTGGCTTTGCCTTACAATTGACGTGCATGTAACTTCTGAGTCTTAACCTGGACGAGATGACCAAACAATAATGCACTTCTAAAAATCACAAACAAACTAAATGCTGTGTCAGATCGGTGTGAATTGAGAAACAGTTCTAGTTTTTAAGTAGGTATAATACTGGTTTGTTTGAATTTGTACTATATTTAGAGGACGATATGGAAGGGCTGCAAGTAGGTCCTAAGAAAATTAAGCTGCTGAGCAGTTGGATTGGTGTGACCTTGGACTAATTTACTACCGGCCGGCTAACTTTGGTGCGTACCGAACAAAGATGGTGGCTGCAACTTCGACCTACCATGTGCTTATTCAGATTCCTTGTGTGACTTCCTAGGAGGTTTACTTCCTTCACTTTTTAAAGTAAATATTTCAAATAAACTAATAATTTTTTAAAAAAATTGTTGCTTGATTTCCATCAATGATCTCTACTGAAGGTTTCTCAAAAAGAATCTTTACTGAAGGACGTATTGTTTGGGTGTACGTAGCGCTTATTAGAAACAGCAGGCTGCAGGTGCAATAATTAACAACTGTTGTTTTATTTAGCAGATTTGGTGCGTACAATTAACAACTGTTGCTTTATTTTGTACTAGAAGGACAAAGAAAAAGGCTGCAACTTTGTCTTGCACTAACAAATGCTTAGTCGATCGGCCGGATTAGTGGGTGTGAGCGTGACCTACTTGTTGAAGCTTTTTATTTTATTGATTTGAAAAATGAACTAATCAGCCTGTCCAAACTTGGGACTCATGGATCTAGCCCTATATAAATTGAATCTTCTCCTGAATGCTCTTCACCACTGTATTGTTGCTGAATATCCATCAAACAAAGCAGAGCCCAGTAAGCAGTTGAGGTGAGCATTTTTAGTTTATACTGTTGTCATGCTTTGTTCATCCACCATGTATCACTGCATATCTAGCTAATGTACCAGTTATGCTTTGCAATTAATTTGTTACTGATCAGTCCATGACTACGGTTGATTCAATTCCACTACTCGCAGGTTTCCTACGCTACCTTGATCCAGCCATGGCAGCCGTCCTGATGCCTTGGCGCCCTATGTGAAGAAGCTGATCAAAGACATGGCAGAAGAAGAGGTGTCCATGCTGTTGGGAGTCTCTGGCGAGATCGCCAAGCTGGACGGCATCATGGAAAGTCTCCGAGCCTTCGTCTCTGATGCCGAGAGGAGGCGCATCACTGACCGGAGTGTCCAAAGATGGGTTAACAAACTGAAGGACGCCATGTATGATGCCACTGACATCATGGATCTCTGTCCAGTTGGAGGCTGACGAGCACAGGGAACTGAACTGGGAGCAGGTGGCAACCGGGAGCAGAATCTGCTAGCTTGTTGCCAGCCACTGCTGGTGTGCCTTCAAAACCCCATCGTCAGCCTCATCGCGCACGGTGGCATACAGAAGATGTAGGGTTTCATCCGGAGGTTCCTCTTCTCTGCATGGAACCCGTGTTCGCCCATGAGATGGGCAACCGCATCAAGGAACTGAACCATAGGCTGCACGGGATTTACGAAGAGGCGGGCTTGTTCAACTTTGATATCGGCCTCGGTTTTTCAAACCGGGAGCCGAGGAAATTAACCCCCGCAGAGTTATCTAGATACAAGACAATTTCACGTGTCGATGAGTCGGCCATAGTTGGGGAACAGATAGAGAGGGATAGAAAGGAGCTAGTTCAGGTGCTAACCACGGATGACAGAATCGCGACCGAAAGTCGTGTCTATTATTGGCACCGGTGGCATGGGAAAGACTACCCTTGCCCGGAAGATTTTCAACGATGCAATCATCCAAGAGCACTTCAAGATGAAGACAATATGGCTAAGCATCACTCGCCAGCTTTGATGCGGTTGAACTCATCGAGGACAGCAATCAAGCATCTTTGGGGAAACCATGGTGGGGAGCAAGACAAGAGCACTCTCACCGACACCCTCATCGACATCCTATCCACTAAGGGCAGGTTTCTATTGGTGATGGATGATGTGTGGAGCCGAAAGCGTGGAACGACGTGCTTAGGGACCCGATTAAATTGCCAAAGAAGAAACAACCAGAAGCCGGGTTCTTGTCACCACGAGATCCGCACACCTACCACACAAAGCGATGCAAGCCACCCCGCACCAACACCGGGTGACGCCTTGTCACGCCCCCACTTTTAATGGGACTTTTAATCTCGCCATTGGCGCCGGGATCACGCTACCAATACGTTTACCGAGTCATAGTAATAGAAATCAGTTATAGATGAACTATTCCGAGCATATATTGACATAGGATAGAAGGACTTACAGCGGTGTTGAAGACACCACTCTGGATTATATTGATCAGAGTAGCCAACTGTGAAGAAGTGGTTTATCTGTGACGGGTCTGCTAAAGTGCTAGACCGTCTCGCACAAACTCCATGTTCCACGTGCAACTTGAGCGCGGATGGAATTTCGGGCTTCTACGCCTTTCTCCTAAACGACGCCTTGTAAACTCCTACGCCGTGGGTCTCCTACTTCGACACAAATGACCTTACCTTCGGATATGCCGATATCTGTAAAATAGAGGGGTGAGTACAAAGGTACTCAGCAAGTCCAAACCAGGGGTGGTTTGGTGTATTAAGGGTTTGGGCCCTAGCAGAGTCTCTAAAACTGCTCTTGCTAGTTCCCGGGATTATCTCATCTGGTCATCACCTTCACATCATCACAAACGTTAGTTATTTCTAATCATAGATATTCATTCCTAGCATTCGCCCATTCCAAGGACGTGGCTATTCGAATAGATTCAATAAACTCTGCAGAGGTGTACAAATTTCCCCACACGATAGGCGTTGTCTACACCATGGCCTATGGTTCGACAGGCCTAACGAGATCCGTACCCGCTTGAGTGCTACTCTAGCTTTATTGGTATAATCTTCACCACTACTTCTCAGGGGTTGGAAGGATAACACGTCACCCTACGATGACGTACTACCCTAGACAATATGGTGATACCAAATCACCCACGGCTTTACAGGTAATACCTTATTACCCAACCTATACTGTCAACACCACTCTCAATCTCAATCATCAATATGTGCCTCTAGCACTGCGCGCCATCAAGCCCAAACACTTACGTGGAAGATCGCCAAAGATCCACGCCAACCGGACCATGGGGCCACTCTCCCCACGCCCAAGCCCCAATAGGTCGCTTTGCCCGCTCCGGCCACCTTGGATCCCAATTATACCTCAACCCAACGGGTGTGAATCAAGCCGTCCCCATCTCGGCGTGTGGTCAGTACGAAATATCTCACTAGGTAGAAGGTCTTATGAACCGGTCCTTAGGGGAGGCAAGTATCTCTCCGCAGGAATCCCTCACGGCGATTCCCGTAGCAATCCATCTCACAATGAATTACTATCACCCACCTCTTTTGTTGATTAGGGTTCATTAAACGATCTTAGGTTATACTTGATTACAACGTATGAGTGTAGATAACGTGGATGATTACGTCATCCGACTTAGCTCCATAGCTACGTTATCGCTCATACCACTATATACTAATCCAATTATCATCATCATCATCATCATCATCTCATCATCATATTAATTAAGGTCATGATTAGGGGGTAAGGACTTGCCTGGGATGTTCTTACGGATCGGCACGGCGTCGAACGATCCTAGCTCTGCTTCGGACGGGAAGCTCCTAATCGGGTCGTCGATTCTAATCGCGATTGGCGATAAACCCTAGCTTGAACTATAACACATAAAACAAACATAGAACATTATGGTGGCAATGGGTTAGATGCATAGAGCTAGATTTTAGATGAATTATGGAAGTCGTTTCACGCGAAACGGGGTTAGTATGCATGAGGTATGGATTTTATAATATTAATCCCTAATTAAATCATTAGGGTAATATTATAATATAATTTTATCATGTAATAATATTGGAACCAATTACCTGATAAAATTCTATAAATCAAATAATGAATTTACAAATTTTTCGGGATTTTTTCGACACGAAGTGTCATTTCTAAAGAACTGTGGTACACTTATCGGGTAGTCAGTAGCAATTACGTAAGTGTACACGTAAACACCTTCTCGTACACGTGGATGACATGTGGGTCCCATGGACGCCATCGTGGCTGCCACGCAGGCGCCACGTGGATTACGTACTTGTCCCGGTGGCACGGAACGGCGGGTAACGGGCGTAGACGGCACGGGTACGTGGTGTCATCCCATTGGTCGCCCTGACGCCGCCACGGCCGGGTAAAGACCAAGGCGGACGGATTCCCGCCGTCCACCGGGACGGCGGCGCTCCGCCGGAACCGGACGGGACGGCTCCGCCGTGCTTTGCTCGCCGCGTGGGGTTCGTTGGACCCCTCTTGCTGTCCCGAGCTGGTCGAGGTGGATGGTGGCGACGGGGTGAGGTTCCTTCCACGGCGACGGCGGGCACTGGCGGAGCCGGGCGGCGGCGCTACCTCGCCGTGGCACTAAGCTGCGTAATAGCAAGCACCGGATAGGGAATTAGAAGAGCTAACGCTGAGGGACTCTACTGACCTGCCAATTGCGACTCGCGATGACTACTCCGACGGGAACACCCAACCCTAGCTATGGCGGCGGCGGACCGGGTTGGGGGAAATGCCGATTGCACGGCGTGGAGAGGAGGGGAAGTGGAACCGAGGCGCGCACCATGCGTCCCTGATGGTGGCGGAGCTCGTGGGAGTGAGGGGCGAGTCCAATTGCTCACCGGAAGGGGGGTATTTGTAGGCGCGCCATCGGAGTCTCGCCGGGCGTGATATTTCTCTCCGCACGATATTTTCCTCGGCGACCTAGCGTGTTCGTGGTCCTCCCGGGCGCCGCCGGGATCTCGCTTCCCGCCGTGCCTTGTCCCATCATCAGCAGTGGTCCGTCGGGTCACGTCGTCCACAGCGGCGGTTGCCATGGCGGTAATGACCCGGACCTGGCCCGCGACGTCGCTGTGGTGTTTGACTGGAGTTCCTGTGCGCGTGGAGCTATTTGGGCGGCTCGTCGGGTTAATGACGGGCGCGGTGGATTGGTCTTCGTCACCAGCCCGCGCAGCGCGTGCTTCACGGGCGCGCGCGCCGTGGTGGATGCCATCTCGCCGACCGGGTCGGTCCCCACCGCCGTTGGTGGACGCCCGCTCCCGTGCGGCGGAAATGGCGATGCGACGACGGCGCCGCACGGCCGGGTGAAGCCATCGTGCCGAGGTCGCCTCCCCCGGGCGGCGCTTTTGGGCGGGGTCGCCATCGCCAGCGCCGACCACTCGCGTCGGGAGGAAGAAGAAGACATGCGTCGGTGGGTCCCGCTTGTCGGGCGAAAGGGAGGAGGAGAGCTGGGCCTCGCGTTCGGCTTGGCCGTCCGGGTTTGCCACGGGCCGGCCAGCTTGCGCCTCGCGTGGAAAAATGGAGAGGAGGGCCGTGGCCGGGCCGAGAGAGGGAAGGAAGGAAGGGAGGGAGAGAGGGAGAGAGAGCTGGGCCGGAGGGAAAATGAGCCCACGAGTCTTTCTATTTCCTTTCTCTTTTTCCTCTTTCCCTTTCTTATTTCTTTCTCCATTTTCTCTCTATTTCCATGTGTGCCACATATATATATTTATGTTATAAATATTTATACAAGTACATGTATATTTCCCATGTTTTATATTCATGAAAATATTCATCAATTGTACTTATATAAATATTTACATATATGGGCGCACACACCTCATTCCCCCAATTTCTATGATTTCATGTGTAACATATATTTTATAAATATTCTTACAAGCACACTTATATTCCCATGACTTTTATTGTCAAGAATAATTATTTATTGTGCTCATAAAATATTCACACATATATATATTTTGGTACACATGTGTTTTGGTATTTTATTCCCGTGAGAAAACTTGTAAACCATTTCTCATGCAATTTCTTCCATAAATAAAATCTAGAACTTACCTTGCATCCTTTAAGACCATAAAGTTCGACAAGCAACAAACAAGGTTTCCTATTTTCTAGATGATGAGGGTTTGAGTGCAGGTTTTTTTGAAAACAAAGGGTTTTGGTTCGGCGGAAATAAAATCAAGTTTTAGTTGTAATTATAAAAAGTTCAAATTTTTAGTGAATTTTAAAATGATGCAAAAACACGGGTGTTACAAATCTACCCCACTTAGATGAATCTCGTCCCCGAGATTCCTAGTCTACAGAGTGAAGGTCCTAATTTGAGGCCTAAAGGGATAGAGGGAGAGAGAGAGGGAAACTTTCCATTGCTTACAGTGCTGTCTTTGTCGAACCTCTACGATTATCGTGCTACTCTGTCTCCAGGGCAACACAACACCGTGGAGGGTATGCCTTCCTCGCCGTTTGACGATCACTGCTGCTTTTACCCCATCTTCTTGGTCTTGCATCTGCCCTTGAAATCTTCGGGTCTTCTCTGGCGGCTACCCCACTTAGAGGACTGATTCCCCTAGTGACTTCGGTCTTCTGAGGTCTTCTGAAGTCTTCTAGTGCCTGTCTTCTTGCGTGTCCTTTCACGGTCATCTGCGGTGGATGTCACTGTCTCGTTTCTTCTAGGTAACAGTCATCGGGTGCTTAGGATTTCATTCGTTTGAAAACCTAAGTTTTCTGTTGCTCTTTATTATATCATCTTAGCCCATTTCTATTTTTCTCTACTCCTTCTTGTTCTCGCCCATTTGATTCTTTCTCTTTCCAATTTTCGCCCGTTGGTATTTTCCTTTCTTCTTTTGCATATAGCACTACCCCACTTAGAAAATTTTACTGCGCTTATTATTTGCTTTGTGGCTTTTGTGCTTTGGCACCCGTCAATTTTCTTCGTTGGCACTCGCATTTTGGTCGTGGATCATGGATTTTGATTATTTCAAGGGGGAGTACAACAGTAGAGCGAGAGGGTAAAGCTACTCTACGGTTACACCTCCCTTGGGAGGGCTGGTTCTACGGCATTGGTCATGGTGGCTTCTGCTTCTGCTTCTGCTTCTGCGGGTCTGGCACTCGGCTTTGTGCTAGGGGACTTCTTCTCTTGGTGGTGCTTGACTGAGTGGCAGGGGTGCTTCTGGTTGTCGGTCTTCGCCGGGGATGGCGGCCTAGTGGAGTCCGTTCTTCTTCTGATGAAGGGGTTGACGAACATCCCTTCGGTGGTGGCAGGTACCTCATGGAAGTGCGGGCGATGGGCTCCCTGTAGATCTGGCAAAGGCGGTGAAGTGCCTTGCGAGCGACAGCTTGGTAGGTATCGGGGATGTGAAAACCAACGGTGGTCACACTCCAGTCTTCAGTGAGGGTGGGGTAGTCTCGACTCTTGGCGATGTAGACGGTGACTTCGTAGCGATGGGTGCCGCGCTCTTCATACTCGCTACCCTCGTACTCAGGGAATTCTTGGATGCCAAGGTTTTGTGCGGTGTGGTAGAGAAGTTGGGGAAATCCGGGGGTGTTGATGCACTGGCTGCCAACCCATGTGCCGGCCATTCTGGCTGTGGTTGGTGATGATTCTTGGTGGGTGGATGGCAAGGAGAGTGATGGCAGAGGGTGGAAGATGGAGGCTAGCAGTGAAATGTTTGGAGTAGGACGATGGTGAGAGCGATGGTGGTGCTCTTTTTATAACGGTTCGAGGGTGATGGCTTCTGGGAGAAGCTTGGTCGACTGGTGTCATGGTTACGGTGTGTGGTGGAAGGAATAGGAGTGAGTCTCCTGTATCCATTGACCTTGCAATAGTGGTGTGGTCATGGGGACTGTGTAGTCTTGGCCGGTGGATTCCCTATAGTGGGGACTATATGTCCTTTCTAGTGTTGGCATACTTTGCTACGGCATTTCGTATGCTCCCGGGGCATCTGCTTGCTTCGGCATAACATCTTTTATGGGCTTGATGACCGCCTTCAATCCCGGTAATCTTCTCGCTCATCTTCTACTTGAATACTAATCTTCGGCTTCGGCTTGCATTCATCGCACCGGGTTGCCACTTGATCTCGTTGCACCGTGTCTTGAACGGCTTCAACGGTCGTGGTTTGGGGGTCAAAATAACAGCAGTGACGCCAGCTTTTCGGCATTGGGGCGACAAAGATGTCGGCAATGTTGCACCTGGCCGTCGGTCACAAGAACACCGAGGCGACGGCGGCAGACGGGCTCAGGGGAGAACACCGGTGTGGTTCAACGGCTACGATGCGTGGAGTCCACCGGTTGTCGTCGGCGTCCTGCAGTTAGTTCCTATTCTATTTGGACCGTAAAGGGAGTGGGAGGGAAAAGCATAAGGTACGATAAGGTCTAACTAAGTAAGGGTTAGAGGAAAGCAAGCATTTTAGGTAGGGATAGACTTTGGGGTATCCTAGTAACACAGGTGCTGGGAAACAATACAAACCTACCTGCTGTGAGACGTATGAAAAGTTAGTCACGGCGAACTAAGTTTGTAGGGAAACTTGTCTTATTACTCGTGACTTGAGGAAAGTTTCAGTACGTTCACGGATCCTATTGAAATCTTCCTTCCATTGATTACTAAAGATAGTAATAATGGGAAAATTTGGCATAGGATTGAAAAAAATCACAACATTTTATTAAACAAACAAGCGCAACAATATATTACATCACGTACGCTTACATAGATGATATAAGGTCACATCACACATTGCGACTGTCATGACGATTTATTGAGCGACTTCGCGACTACTAAGACTAGAACCACGGGTTACCATAAGGCTCGCAACTACTCGCATTGCTACTAGGGGTCTAGCAACAAGGTTCGTAGTTACAACAAGCATGCGACTGTGGCTGCTTAACTTAGGACATTGCTACTTAACTAGGACTTGTCACATAACGGTGCCTTGTGGGATCTTGCTTCAAGGTACTCTGCACAATCACTGAGGCATCAAGGGATCATCTTGGGTTTTGTCAGGTCTTCAGTAGTGAAGCCTTCTTTTCTTTCTGACATGAGCGTCAACTGGTTGGCTTCCGTACTCCTTGCAATAGGCCTGAAGGGCTCTTAATGCAAGCTTCCGGCAAGTGTCCCATAATGTCGTTCCTTGTTCAAGGAAAATCCTCGTGCCCTTCGCGATGTGGAAACATCGGGATGTGCGCTTGCATCACACATTCGGGTATTCCATTCTCATCGACACTCGATAATAGTACCGAGGCTTCGAAAGTGTACCCTAGTTGTGAGAGAATATCCCAAAGAAGCTTTGGAAATGTCCCAAAGGTCAGTCCATCTGTGTATGACCATCCGTCCATCTGTTGCATCAGATATGATCTTCATGTCAAAGACATGTAAGCAACATAAGGGTATCGGATTGGTGCTCAAGTCTCTAGGTAGAAATCCTTAAGTAAAATTTTTAGAAGTTTGTGCCAATAATTTAATCCAGATATTATTCCATCCTATACGGTCAAGCTCGGCTCTGATACCACTCTGTCACACCCCACTTTTAATGGGACTTTTAATCTCGCGTATTGGCACCAGGATCACGCTACCAATACGTTTACCGAGTCACAGTAATGGAAATCGGCTTATAGATGAACTATTCGAGCATATATTGACATAGGATAGAAGGACTTACAAATGTGTTGAAGACACCACTGGATTATATTGATCGAGTAGCCAACCGTGAAGCGATGGTTTATCTCGTGACGGGTCTCGCTAAAGTGCTGGACCGTGCAGGCACAACTCCATGTTCCACGTGCAACTTGAGCGCTGATGGAATTTCGGGCTTCTACGTCTTTCTCCTAAACGATGTCTTGTAAACTCCTACGCCGTGGGTCTCCTACTGACAAATGACCTTACCTTCGGATATGCCGATATCTGTAAAAACAGAGGGGTGAGTACAAAGGTACTTCAGCAAGTCCAAACCAGGGGTGGTTTGGTGTATTAAGGGTTTGGGCCCTAGCAGAGTCTCTAAAACTGCTCTTGCTAGTTCCCGGGATTATCTCATCTGGTCATCACCTTCACATCATCACAAACGTTAGTTATTTCTAATCATAGATGTTCATTCCTAGCATTCGCCCATTCCAAGGACGTGGCTATTCGAATAGATTCAATAAACTCTGCAGAGGTGTACAAATTTCCCCACACGATAGACAATATGGTGATACCAAATCACCCACGGCTTTACAGGTAATACCTTATTACCCAACCTATACCGTCAACACCACTCTCAATCTCAATCATCAATATGTGCCTCTAGCACCGCGCCATCAAGCCCAAACACTTACGTGGAAGATCGCCAAAGATCCACGCCAACCGGACCATGGGGCCACTCTCCCCACGCCCGCTCCCAATAGGTCGCTTGCCCTCCCGCCACCTTGGATCCCACTATACCTCAACCCAACGGGTGTGAATCAAGCCGTCCCATCTCGGCGTGTGGCTGTACGAAATATCTCACTAGGTAGAAGGTCTTATGAACCGGTCCTTAGGGGAGGCAAGTATCTCTCCGCAGGAATCCCTCACGGCGATTCCCCGTAGCAATCCATCTCACAATGAATTACTATCACCCACCTCTTTGTTGATTAGGTTCATTAAACGATCTTAGGTTATACTTGATTACAACGTATGAGTGTAGATAACGTGGATGATTACGTCATCCGACTTAGCTCCATAGCTACGTTATCGCTCATACCAAATATATTAATCCAATTATCATCATCATCATCATCATCATCTCATCATCATATTAATTAAGGTCATGATTAGGGGTAAGGACTTGCCTGGGATGTTCTTACGGATCGGACGGCGTCGAACGATCCTAGCTCGCCCGGACGGAAGCTCCTAATCGGTCGCCGATTCTAATCGCGATTGGCGATAAACCCTAGCTTGAACTATAACACATAAAACAAACATAGAACATTATGGTGGCAATGGGTTAGATGCATAGAGCTAGATTTTAGATGAATTATGGAAGTCGCTTTCACGCTAAACGGGTTAGTATGCATGAGGTATGGATTTTATAATATTAATCCCTAATTAAATCATTAGGGTAATATTATAATATAATTTTATCATGTAATAATATTGAACTAATTACATGATAAAATTCTATAAATCAAATAATGAATTTACAAATTTTCGGGAATTTTTCTCGACACGGGAAGTATCATTTTTAAGAACTGTGGTACACTTATCTGGTAGTCAGCAATTACGTAAGTGTACACGTAAAAACACCTTCTCAGACACGTGGATGACATGTGGGTCCCATGGACGCCATCGTGGCTGCCACGTAGGCGCCACGCGGATTACAGAATTGTCCCGTGGCACGGAACGGGGGGGTAACGGGCGTGACGGCACGGGTAATGCGGGTGTCATCCCATTGGTCGCCCTTGACGCCGCCACGGCCCGGTAAAGACCAACGCCGGACGGATTCCCCGCCGCCCATCGGGACGGGCGGCGCCCGCCGAACTCTCGCCGGGACGGCTCGCCGCGTGCTTTGCTCGCCGCTGGGGTTCGTTGGACCCTCTTGCTGTCCCGAAATGGGTCGGAGGTGGATGGTGGCGACGGGGGTGAGGTTCCTTCCACCCGCGACGGCTACAGCACCGGCGAGCCGGGCGGCGGCGCTACCTCGTGGCACTAAGCTCGCGAATAGCAAGCACCGGATAGGAATTAGAAGAGCTAACGCCGAGGGACTCTAATCGACCGCCAATTGCGACTCGCGATGACTACTCCGGGACGGAACACCCAACCCTAGCTATGGCGGCGGCGCGGACCGGGTTGGGGAAATGCCGATTGCACGGCGCGGAGAGGAGGGGAAGTGGAACCGAGGCGCGCACATGCGCCCCCGATGGTGGCGGAGCTCAAGGAGTGAGGGGCGAGTCCAATTGCTCACCGGAGGGGGTATTTATAGGCCGCGCCATCTGAGTCTCGCCTCGCGCGTGATATTTCTCTCCGCGACGCGGATATTTTCCGACAGCCTAGCGTGGTTCGTGGTCCTCCACCGGCGCCGTCGGGCGCCCCGCCCCCGCCGTGCCTTGTCCCATCATCGCCAGTGGTCCGTCGGGTCACGCCGCCCACGCGGGCGTTGCCATGGCGGTAATGACCGACCGCCCGCGACGCCGCCGGGTGTTTGACCGAGTTCCCGTGCGCTGTGGAGCTATTTGGGCGGCTCGTCGGGGTTAATGACGGCGCCGTGGATTGGTCTCGCCACCAGCTCCCGCAGAGCGTGCTTCACGGGCGGCGTCGCCGGGTGGATGCCATCCGCCGACCGGTCGGCCCCACCGCCGTTGGCGTGGACGCCCGCCGGCCCGTCGGCGCGAAATGGCGACGCGACGACGGGCGCCGCACGGCCGGTGAAGCCACCGTGCCGCACGCCTCCCCGGGCGGCGTTTGGGCGGGCCGGGATCGCCAGCGACCACCACCCGTCGGGAAGAAGAAGAAGACATTACGCGGTGGGTCCTAGTTGTCGGCGAAAGGGAGGAGGAGAGAGCCGGGCCTCGCGTCGGGCTTGGCCGTCCGGTTTGCCACGGGCCTGTGTTGGTATTTGTTAGCTTACAGAGAAATAGATCCGCAAGCACATCCGGATGTCCAAAGGAGCATTTCACCCGGGAAGGGTTTTAAATATCGAATCCACGAGGAAGATATGATAGGCAGTTCAAATGATTAAAGACAAAGTGATAGAATACTAATGAGATTTTTGTAGTATTTAGCATATACTTAAACAAGGTGAGCCAATAATAATATTAATAATGATAAGGTATTGAGACAGTAGAGGTGCACGTGGTGAGCATAGCATAAGATTAATTCCTAGTAAGATTAGGATTGGATTTATGACAAAGGGACAGTTCTTAGGTAGCATACAAAGAATCTACAAAATGTTTAGACAGGCATAGCATAAGATCATATATATATCAAAACCATAAATAAGAATGTGCACCCCGAAGATTACTTAAGAAAATCGAAGGAACGAAACAAGATAATCCCAAGAACCATTATCGACTAGTCTTATACACGGGGATGGATTGCAAAGGACTCAATAGTGCCGTCACCACTACGATCTACCACACGACCCGGCATATAAGGTGAATCCGCAAGTAAATTATATCTAAGCACCATGCTTACATACTCTCTACTACCTAGCACACACTGTAATATACTAGGAGCTCTACGAATAAGCGCGTTGAATTATCATGAATAATGATCATATCAAATATGCTATGACTAGAATAAAGTATAAGTAGACTAATTGCATACATAGTAATGAAATAGCACAAAGGTGTATGAGAACAATAATAATATTGATCCATAGTGTAACTTACGAGATCGAAACCCGGAGCGGATGCTCTCTCTTCTCTAAACTCGACTTTCTATCTAAACTAGGCTCTAGATTTAGAGCTATGAATTAGCTATCCTATCTCTTGGTGTCTCCTCTTCTACTCCCTGTCTTGGCTTCTTCTTGATCTCCTTCTTGATGATGACTTGAGGCTTGGTCGATTGATTGAGACGAGGGGGCCTAGGGGTCTATATATATGGGTCTTCTTATGTCTCTTCAACTTCAGCAGCAATGTGGTACTAATCTTCGTGCTTAACGACGCCCTCGGATCAAACCGACATCAAACGACCGGATTAGATTGCGTCTTAGAGGCGGTGGAGGAACGTTCTGGAAACAGGGGCAACTTGGCGGCCACGCAGGCCGATCGGCCCCATTATTGGGGCGATCGCCCGTGGTGGGCTCCACTTCCGCCGCGATGCGTCTTGGCTTCGGAGTCTTCTAGATGATGTTTTCTTGATTGTCAAGTTTGGTTCACGTCGGGAGTAATCCGAGCCTTCTAGACTTGTTTTGGAGTTGGATTGCGTTATGCGTTACGCCTGGCCGTATGCCACGCGTCATTTCTGCTTTTTTTACTGTTAAGTCCCCGCAAATCACAACTTTACCAAAACTCATGGAAATCATTAGTAGAAACCCCTAATAAGGTTATCTAATTATATTTTTAGTCCTTTTCCATGAATTGTTGATGCATAAAAATATGAGTTAGTGAGCATCAACAAACTCCCCAAGCTTACCTCTTGCTAGTCCCTAGCAAAGCTATATGCTATAGTAGGATTAGGAGTTGCTACTTCGCTTTCATACCTCAGAAATCTTTGTGTTTATCGAAATAAATTCTTCTCTTAACTAGATTGCTCTCTCATACCTGTTTACCATGGGGCGTAGCTTTTTCATGAATCATAAGCAAGATAAAACAATCAAGTTAAGTACCATGTCTCAAGTTCTTTGATCAACTATCATCCTGGGGTTTTGCAATATTTTTTCAAAAGAAACTCGTAGATCCTATGTATGACCCTCTTAAGTAGATGGTATTTAGTGGAGATACATGTGGTGGAACATACATAGTGGGATGATAGTGACGAATGGATGAGGATGAAAGGTAGTAATTAGCCTTTAGCCTTTTCTAATATTTTTTTTTTCAAGCTTCTTGGACTATATCTCTCTTTCTAAAAATTGCTAAGACCTGGGCTGTCCATTCTTGGAGAGGTGGGCTTTGCCCCGGACTTTTGTCCATTTTTCTCTCTCTTAGAGATGTGGGCCCTACTCACCCTCGGACACGTGTCCATTATTCATCTCTAAATATATTTTTATTATTAGGGAGGTAGGCCCTTCTCGCCTAGTATGACTTTTATCCGTTACTCTCCCTCTCTCGTCTCACTTTTTCTCTCTAAATTTATTTTTCTTTTCTTTTCCTTCTTTTTTTTCGAATGTAGCCCAGAATCTAATAAAAAACGTTAAGAGAGACATATCCAAAATTGCTAGAATTTATTTTTTATAATTATGGCTAACGGCTTGATGGAGTATGGGGATGCGTACTTCCGGGTTAGAAGCAGCGTATTTGGTGGAGTGGGATGATCTTGATGCGGATGATAGACTCTTAAGGGTCATAACTAAGGATCTCATCATGTAATGTTTTATAATTTTCAAAGATAAAAACCAGAATCGGTATCTCTAGGAATATGATAAACAGCAGCTCAACTTTTCATGTATATTTTTTTTTTTTTTTATCCTTCAATGCTAAGACTCGATTAAGCATGTGCTTCCCACAGTGTTGGGTTTAGAGCAAATTAAGCATTTAAAGCTCTAGGAGAATCTAAGTCTGAAATGTAAGTACTTTTAAGAAGAATTATGGCGGAGCAACTATTCATCATTTCCTTAGCATATATCATCAAGATCATAATTAAAGAAAGAGAGCTAACTCGCAAGCATCTAACATTTATTGGACTCTTAACACTAATACTTTTATTTAAGACTCATTACTCTAAGCAAATATACTAGCTAGCTAATATTTAAAATAGATAGGATAATAATACTTATCGTGATAACTCGAGGGTGCTCTCCCCAAGCTTTGATTTTGAAGTAGTCTTTTTTATTCGTCCTGAAACTTGTTCATCTCTCGGGTTTTCCTTAAATGTTCTCCCCGCAAATATTAATTTCGCCCATACCCGAAGGAACAAATTCTAGGATTATGTGGTGAGCCTTCATGTGCTCACATATTTTTGTATTTTTTTTTTTTATGCCGCCACAGCAAGGAGTGCTTTTGCATGGGGCTTTAAGGAACTAATGCAAAGAAACATAATTTTATGATTTTCTAATGCATTTTTTTAGAAAAAATAAATATGCTTAAAGGAAACATGCTAATTGAAATATGCTATGCGTAAAATTAAATATGCGAGATAAATACCGAAGTTACCTCTCTACGAGAGTTTTCGAGTACTTACTCTTGTGTGGCGTGTTGTCATCTATGGAATCTCATCGGGATGTCGTGGTCCAGTGCGGTGCCTTTGATGATCTCGATGAGTGGCATAGATGAGGTAGCCGACGGTGTCCGATCAATCGCGATGCGGTGGTGGTAGGTCTTCCAAAGGTGTACTCTTGTTGTCTCCCTTGGTAGGTGTGTCTTCTTTCTTCCTCCAAGCTTGTTTCTTCGGTGGAGACCTTTCTCGGAGTGGTTGGTTCGGGCGTGCTTGGTTGGTGGGAGCCGGGTAGACTTTTCTTGAATCTTCTTAATGTCTTCCTTATCCGTCGATCCCGTATCCAACTTGTGATTTCTCCGTCTTATTCTTCTTAGGTTTGCTTATTGAGTGCTTTGTCTGATCTTGAAGTTGCGTCTCTTAGGATTGTGATCCTGAGGACGACATCACCCATGTTCCTTGCTTATTGTGCATGTTGTAGGCAGGACATTAACTAGTAGAGATTTGGAGAAGTGGCAACTCCTCCATAATTGGCGCAAAGTGTGTCCCGCTCACAAAGTCAAGGTAGAGATCAAGTGTATGGGCTCTGGCTGGTGGGAAAACACCAACAGAAACCAAAATTGTATTCATTCTACTCTAACCTTGAGCACATATAACCATGGTAGCATAATGTGTTTCATCTATTTGTGACAAAGGTGATAAGACCCGGGCGACGGGTATGAATGTGGCATTTATAACATCGCAAACTAAAGTAGAGAAAACTAGAGAGACAGGGGGTAAGAACAACTAAGAGCTAACATGTTGAGCTATCTAAGTAAGGTTGTGAGCTAACATATTTAACTCCTTAGTAAGCATGCCATGATTAGAGTAAAGCTTTATTGATTAGGACACTTACCTTAAGATGTTACCTTTATTGTAGGATCATGGCAATGTCGTAACACCTCATGGTGGTTTTCTCGTGGCATGTGTGGTAGTTGAGCGTCTTGTCCTCTTTTCCTCATATCATCTTCCCTTCATTTTTTTTTTTTTCGTGTCGGAACGGTGGGAGTCTGAGAGGAGGGAGAGCCTTGTCGGGTCATCTTCTAGTGGAATTGGTCTTCCTCCCCCAAGCTCGAACTCTGTGTCACTTGGCGCTTGGTGACAACCTTGTCCTCCATGGTCTTGGGGCATTATTGTGACTTCTCTTTGTACTGGCCCGTCATTGATTGGAGTGCGTTCCTACCGGTGTAGGTGATGAGAGCAAGCAAGTCTTTGACGTTTGATCCTGCTTCTCATCAGCCTCCTGACTTGGTACTCCTCCGTTTTGTAGTGGAAGTGGTAGTGAGGTAGGTCCATGAACGTGCCCACCACGCATTCTTTCCTCGCAAATGATTAGTGGACATATACCCCAAGGATAGCAATGATATTGAAAAAAAGGGTTATTGTCCATATGATTTATTTGTGCTAACATAATGATGGTTCTTTAAAAACTTAGCACGATTATATATATTTGTTTTTGTTTTTACTATATATATATATATTTCTTTTTATGAAGCGGCTGCACTAAAGCGTGGTTAAGGCAAAGGTAACTTGCGACAAAAGACAAATTGAGTATTTAGGCACTTACAGTTCGTCCTTTCATAAGGAGTGAGTTGAGTCTTCTTTTGCGCAGAGTTGTTGGAGTTCGTCACATACCTTGCGTAAGCTAATTTCTTTTCCCAAATTGGATTTGATAATTTTCTCAGCAGGGGTTAGTCTAATGAGATGACCGTAATCTACTAAAGTATACTATCAGTCCAAAAAATCAACCTAGATATAATATCCAACTCAATTTAAGAAGGCAATTTAATCTAAACACCACGTTTATTTTAAAAGCCTTTAGAAATGAAATCAACACACCTTGCGGTTTCGGAATCAAACTAAACACCATATTTAACTTGAGCCATGAAAACAAATTAAACTAAGCATCATGTCTAAGGTGTATGAAGATACTTCAAAACTTAAGCATACTATAGCAAAAACAGAGGTAGCATAAAGGTATTATAGAGATGAAGGGGTATGATCATGGTGAGACTAATATAACTACTCAAAAGTTTAAAGACCTTCTCACGCTCGATCATACTTACCTTTACTCACAAATAGAATTTGTGAGTTGTGCGGCTTCTTTATCCGTCACTTGAAGATGTGATTTGAATTCTTGTGACGACGACTTGGGCAGGGGTTCCAATGTTAATGGTCAGGTACACTTGGATTCTCTTACCGTAGGTCGCTTCGAAGTTTTAATCAATTACCCCGCATAAGATAGACTAATAGACAATACACGGGTAATTCTCGTTTTTAAGCGAGGGTGCTAAGTAGCAAAATCCACACTTAATATTCATCTATCAATAATCAAAAGAGTAGCTATCAAAATCTTCCCCGGAACGGCGCCGTAAATGCTTGTTGGTATTTGTTAGCTTACAGAGAAATAGATCCGCAAGCGCCGGGATGTCCAAAGGAGCATTTCACCCGAAGGGTTTTAAATATCGAATCCACGAGGAAGATATGATAGGCGGTTCAAATGATTAAAGACAAAGTGATAGAATACTAATGAGATTTTTGTAGTATTTAGCATATACTTAAACAAGGTGAGCCAATAATAATATTAATAATGATAAGGTATTGAGACAGTAGAGGTGCACGTGGTGAGCATAGCATAAGATTAATTCCTAGTAAGATTAGGATTGGATTTATGACAAAGGGACAGTTCTTAGGTAGCATACAAAGAATCTACAAAATGTTTAGACAGGCATAGCATAAGATCATATATATATCAAAACCATAAATAAGAATGTGCACCCGAAGATTACTTAAGAAAATCAGAACGAAACAAGATAATCCCAAGAACCATTATCGACTAGTCTTATACACGGGGATGGATTGCAAAGGACTCAATAGTGCTGTCACCACTACGATCTACCACACGACCCGGCATATAAAGGTGAATCCGCAAGTAAATTATATCTAAGCACCATGCTTACATACTCTCTACTACCTAGCACACACAATTGTAATATACTAGGAGCTCTACGAATAAGCGCGTTGAATTATCATGAATAATGATCATATCAAATATGCTATGACTAGAATAAAGTATAAGTAGACTAATTGCATACATAGTAATGAAATAGCACAAAGGTGTATGAGAACAATAATAATATTGATCCATAGTGTAACTTACGAGATCCGTAACCGGAGCGGATGCTCTCTCTTCTCTAAACTCGACTTTCTATCTAAACTAGGCTCTAGATTTAGAGCTATGAATTAGCTATCCTATCTCTTGGTGTCTCCTCTTCTACTCCTGTCTTGGCTTCTTCTTGATCTCCTTCTTGATGATGACTTGAGGCTTCAGATCAGATTGATTGAGACAGGGGGGCCTAGGGGTCTATATATATGGGTCTTCTTATGTCTCTTCAGCTTCAGCAGGCAATGTGGTACTAATCTTCATGCTTAACGACGCCCTCGGATCAAACCGACATCAAACGACCGGATTAGATTGCGTCTTAGAGGCGGTGGAGGAACGCTCGAAACAAAGGGCAACTTGGCGGCCACGCAGGCCGATCGGCCCCATTATTAGCCGATCGGCCCAGGGTGGGCTCCACTCCGGCCCCGCGATGCGTCGTGGGCTTCCGAGTCTTCTAGATGATGTTTTCTTCGGTGTCAAGTTTGGTTCACGCCGGAGTAATCCGAGCCTTCTAGACTTGTTTTGGAGTTGGATTGCGCTATGCTACGCTCTGGTCGTATGCCACGCCATTTCGCCGCTTTTTTACGTTAAGTCCCTCGCAAATCACAACTTTACCAAAACTCATGGAAATCATTAGTAGAAACCCCTAATAAGGTTATCTAATTATATTTTAGTCCTTTTCCATGAATTGTTGATGCATAAAAATATGAGTTAGTGAGCATCAACAGTCGACTGCTTTTGCGCCCCGCAGCGTGGAAAATGGAGAGGAGGGCCGTCTTGGGCGAGAGAGGGAAGGAAGGAAGGGAAGGGAGAGAGGGAGAGCTGCCGGGCCGGAGGGAAAATGAGCCCACGAGTCTTTCTATTTCCTTTCTCTTTTCCTCTTTCCCTTTCTTATTTCTTTCTCCATTTTCTCTCTATTTCCATGTGTGCCACATATATATATTTATGTTATAAATATTTATACAAGTACATGTATATTTCCCATGTTTTATATTCATGAAAATATTCATCAATTGTACTTATATAAATATTTACATATATGGGCGCACACACCTCATTCCCCAATTTCTACGATTTCATGTGTAACATATATTTTATAAATATTCTTACAAGCACACTTATATTCCCATGACTTTTATTGTCAAGAATAATTATTTATTGTGCTCATAAAATATTCACACATATATATATTTGGTACACATGTGTTTTGGTATTTTATTCCCGTGAGAAAACTTGTAAACCATTTCTCATGCAATTTCTTCCATAAATAAAATCTAGAACTTACCTTGCATTCTTTTATGCGACCATAAAGTTCGACAAGCAACAAACAAGGTTTTCTATTTTCTAGATGATGAGGGTTTGAGTGCAGGTTTTTGAAAACAGGGTTTCGTTCGGCGGAAATAAAATCAAGTTTTAGTTGTAATTATAAAAAGTTCAAATTTTTAGTGAATTTTAAAATGATGCAAAAACACGGGTGTTACACGCCTCTAGGCAATGATGATGCCTGGTCCTTGCTCAAGAAACAGCTGCAGCCTGGTCAGGTTAGTCTGTCCATACTCTATACTACTTGAACACCTGCTTTACTCGTAGAAAGCCTATGAAGTCTTATAGTACAATACAAATCTAAGTATTTTATGATCTAGTTCCCAGCATTGTTTACTCATAGCTAGCTTATGATGAGAGTAGCAAAAGAGACCAGCAACACTATGATGTAGCAGACATAATCAAATTTACTCTCTCGATTCGACGCCTTGTTCTCTACGAAGTCTATCAATCTCAAATTTGAACTTATTTAGTATCAATAAAAAGTATCAGTGTTTATGATATCAGTTTTATTATCATAAATGTGAACTTAAGAGACATAATCAAATTTGAACTTAACAGAAATGAATTTGCAGCAATATATTATAATTCATAAATGTTGATAATTTTCTCTATAATTTAGTTAAACCTATGATAGTTTCACCAAATAATGAACTTGTCAATTTGTTATATTGTATGGACTACTTAATTAGGTACTTCTTTTAATGTCTCCATAATAATGCTCATAAGACATGTTGGAGAAAGATGTAAAGAAATATTTCCAGTAGCGCCCAGCCAGAGGCTGTTGCATCACCTATCTTTGCAAATCATATTTGCCAACATCTTTCAAGGCAGATAGAAGGAGGTTCAACAAATTACTTGACCAGTGGATCCATGGACACATTTATGACCTTTTCGGTTTATTGATGCATTCAACTAAAAACGAATGTTTTACTACATCTAGTAGCTCCAGCAGATAAGGATAATTTGGTACTCACTCCAACCAAATTACAAGTTGTTTAGGTTTTTGTAACCTTTAAATAAAAATATCTATCGTGTTTTTGTAGAAGAGATAACCATGTCTTCCTTTATATAGATATCTATCGTATTTTCGAGCCTAGAGTGGCAACTTAATTCTAATAAGTCACCTCTGTAGTTATAAAAATAACATAAGTAACCATTAATGTCTATTTAGAATAGACACATACACCATTATGAACAATGATCTAAGTAGCATTAAATCTTTTTACATCTAAATTTACACACGCCCGACATGGATTGTACTCATTGGCGGAGAATACGGGCCAACAAGGGCCCAAGAAGGGAGGGGGGCATCCGCTACCGCCGCACATGGGTGGCCATGTGGCCTGCCCTAGGGCACTTAAGGATCCATCAACTACCATATCGAGTCCTAGTGGATTTAGCAATAATCGGTTAAGATAGGAAGTCGAGTTTGTTAAGATAGGAAGGAGAGTCCGAATCCGATAAGGATTTCCTAGTTTGCTTAATTAGAGTCAAGTACCATGAGGGCTATAAATACTAGGGAAGGTGTAATGTATCCAATCAAGTACTAGACGAGGCAAAGCCCTTTCCCTATCTCTCTCTCTCTCTCTCTCTCTCTTCTTTGTATGCTGCCGCCTGCCGCTACCTTAGCCACCTCCTGTGGCTGCCCTAGCCGCCGCTGGTAGCCTCCCCGCCACGCTTACTGACATAAATTATCTGTGTTTGCATCTAAATTACTTGATTTGTACAAAAGTTGCATTACTTTTAGAAAACAGGCATGATGAAATCGTATTTGCATGGAAATCTACACAACCAACATAATCATGAGAAATAACAATGATTAAATTAATTGTTGGCAGGTGGATGGAATTGACCAGCTGAAAACCATTGGGATGGAAATCCTTAAAAATGTGGTGGCTTGCCAATTGCAATTAAAGTGATTGGTGGACTCTTGAGCACAAAATACCCAAGTGAGCATGAGTGGAATATTGTTTTGAACATGCATACATGGTCGCTGACCGGACTTCCTCCAGAAATAGACAATCGGCTATACTTAAGCTATGACGATTTGTCTCCCCAGTTAAAGCAGTGCTTTTTGTACTGCTCAATGTTGCCTAAAGGTGCAACAATTATACAAAGCAGAGTTACTGAAATGTGGATCAGTGAGGGACTTATTCAACCTCGAGATGAAAGAAGTATAAGTTTACATGAGTATGGGTTGGAAGACATAGCACTTGAGAATTACCGAGAGTTAATAAATAGGAATCTTATAGAACCTGTAAAAGGATATTCCCTCACTGGATTCAGGTGCACCATGCATGATGTGGTCCGATCCTTTGCTGAATATATGATAAGAGAAGAATCAGTGGTGATGGTTGGCCGAGAGCAGGCTACTACCAGTGGTGGTGGGATGCTTGTGCGTCGCTTGGCTGTAGGACCAACTGTATCAGTGGTGGATTGGGCTGTTTTGCAAAGGCACGAGTCACTTAGAACATTATTAATTATAGGCTCCAAAGTAAATTTTCATCCTGGTGATTCACTGAGTAGTTTGTCTAGCCTACGGGTACTATACATACATTCTGCCAATTTTGATACACTAGTTCCCTCTCTAACTAAGTTGAAGCACTTAAGATACCTTCACTTAGGGGATACTGATATATCTAGGTTACCAGATGACATCCATAGGATGAAGTTTCTATCACACATTTCAATATACGAGAATTGTGAGAAGCTGTGCCATCTTCCGTGCAGCATCATAAAACTTGTGCATCTGAGATTTCTTAACATCAGCGGATCAAACATTAGTGTGGTTCCTAAGGGGTTTGGTGAGTTAACAAATCTGAGGTCACTTGTTGTATTCCCTGTACATGTGGACATAGATGCAGGTAGTGACTGGTGCAGTTTGCAAGAGCTGGAGCCTCTCTCTTTGCTTAGGAATCTGACATTACATGGCCTAGAGAAGGTGCAGGACAGCCGTATGGCTGAAAAGGCCATGATTAGCAGCAAACACAACTTTACTAGTTATCTAGAGTTCAAGTATAGTGCAAGTGGACATACTATAGGGACAGGCGGTGGTGAGGCAGAGCAGCGGCAACAACAGAGTGTCATCGAGGAGGTCTTGGAAAAGCTCTGCCCACCAACCAGCATAGAGAATCTTAAGTTGAAAGGAGGATACGTTGGTCGCCAGCTACCAAACTGGATGTGTGTTCCAACATCGGTGAACTTTAAGAGCCTGAGGTATTTGGGACTAGAGAACTTGCTCTGCTGCATGCAGCTCCCCAATGGTCTGTGCTGCCTCCCAAGATTGGAATTGTTGGACATCATAGATGCGCCGGCCATCAAGCATATTGACACCCACTTCCAAGCACCATCCTCCATGGTAGCTAGAGCTTCTGCTGCTAGGACATCTCCACCATTCCCTAAACTCAGAAGTTTGCATTTGAATGGGCTACGTGAGTTGGAAAAGTGGGAATGGGACGACTGTGAGGAGCATAGTGATGTGGAAACTGCCATAGCCATACCTTGTCTGGAGGAAGTCATAATCGACAATTGCAAGCTGAGTCATCTTCCACTGGGCCTCGCTAGCAGCAAGAGGCACACTCTTAGAGGACTATACATGCGCAAGCTCACCAAGTTGACATATGTGGTGAACTTCCGTTCAGTCGTGGAACTAAAAGTGTTTCACTGCCCTGAGCTGAAGAGGATCAGCAACCTACCCATGTTGCAGAAGGTTTGGATCGTTCGCTGCTCAAAGCTGGAGGTTCTAAAAGTTGTCCCAGCACTCGACAGCCTCCTACTGCAGGACGCCACCATGGATACGCTTCCAGGTTATCTGCGAGATGTATGCCCAGAGTATCTCGAGCTGAAATGCAACAAGAAGCTATACGAATCCTCCTCATGTCCAGGTAGCTCCGAATGGGACAAGATCAGCCACATTGAAAGCGCAACATTATCTGCCTGGAAGATTGAGATGCAGACAAAGACTGGTAATTGCGTAGGTACATTCTTTTCAATGGGCGGGAATTGGGTTTTCATATTATTAATTAATTATTGCTTGTACTCTGATCCGTTGCAGGAAAATCTTTCATTGGACCACACACGGGCACGGCGGGCATCAGAATATATATGCTGATTTAAACAAACTGTTGGTACAGCATGCCCGTCTGTCCGACGAGGGGACATCTACGATTGTTGACAATCAATTGTCTTCAAGTCTTGCAAAAGTAAGTTTATTGTCATCTTCTATATTTGTAACTAGAATTTTTCTCTGACTTCGTAAGTGTTTTTATGTGTCATTATCCGCGTTTTCCTAAACGGTTTTAAACGGCCGCCTAAACGCTGTCTAAACGGTAGACGAGACCCTACCGTGGAGTTTAGGCCCCGATCGGGCGCTTAAACGGTCTCCCCGCTTAGACGTCAAAACGCTGTTAAACGTTGAAAACGGGCGAGACGGAACGGTGGGAAAACGGAAATAGACACCTGAACGGGCGTTTATGTCGCTGCTTTTGGCGATGGCCCGTGACGCGAGAAGCGCGCGGATGCGCTGGGATGCGCGGGCGGATGCGCGAGAAGCAGGCGGGAGAAGCTGAATTTTGGCGGCGTAGAAGTACCTCCGCTAGGGTTCGCGCGCAGTTCCTCGCAAGACGCCACTTTTCACGCCACCGCCAGCTTGCGCGACGGACGCCAGCCCCGCGCTACAACCCCTCCGCCGGCGCCGCCCCCGTGGACGCCTCGCCGGGCGCCAGCTCCCGCGCGACGCCCGCCCCTCGCGTCCCTCCCTCGGCGCGCCACCAGGACGCGCTCCCCGAAGCCTCGCCTCCGTCCCCCGCTCCGCGCCGGTGAAGTGGTGCAACGTGGTGCCGACGCCTCCGTCCCCGCCACCTGCGTCCCCCGCTCCAGACGTCCCCGCCTCCGAGAGCAAGCAGCCCGATCGACGGGCCGGCCTCCCAAGTACTTGCTCCTGTTCCCTCACTTTTCCTCTCTGGATTTGGCTTGGATTAGCTTTGTTGTGTTGTATGCCCGCATGTTTGCTCTGAATTAGCTTGGTCATGCTCAGTAGGATGTCATCTGTCGCTGCTCGTAGGATGTCATGATTGAATTAGCTCTCAGATGCTCTCAGAGGATGTCATCTCGCCGGACCTCGACACTGCCCCCGCCCAAGAGAAATTCTCGTGATGTTGGGTGGGAGTATGGAGTTTTGATTGATCCAAATGATCCGAATGTAATCCAAAGGCAAATTGTGTCCAATGATTGTGAGGGCAGGCATCTATAGGCTCAAATTACATATTGTCGGGCGTGAAAGGTCAAGTTAAACCATGCCCCCATTCCACCGCAGAGAGGACAAAGCAAAGTGTTTGAAAGCTATTGAAGAGTCTCGCGAGAGCGAAAAAGGCTAGAACAGAGAAAGCTAAAGATGTTAGAGATGCCGTTACGATTGATGTTCCTTCGATGGGGAAGAAGAAGAAAAAGAAGATGCAAATACCGGGCTTGATGAGATTGGAAGCTCAAGCCCATGTGTGGTTGGTCCTATTGACAAGTTCACGGCCTATGGACTCTAATTCCATGTCTAGTGGGAAGAAGTCTGCAGCAGAGAACAAATCAGTTTGCATATCATGAAAGAAAGACATCATAGGTTCAAGAGATATGTGGGAAAATGGCTGTACATTCGTGGTAAGTTTGTTTTAGGATATTGCAGCAAAGTATTTATTTTATTTTTTCCTTACTTCCAAGATTATAATCATGAATTGCATGAATTTTCGGAGGAGGATCTTTCAATCAAATCAATAATGTAGAGTTTGATCAAATGATTGAAGCCGCTGGTCGCTTTGGGCCGGGTGTAAAAAGCCTTATCAACATGAGTTGAGAGGGAAGCCACGCAAGAGGAAGTTCAAGAGACAAAGGAAATGTTGAAGGTACAAGAGAAAGAATGGTACAAGAATGGCTGCTCCATTATGACAGATGCCCGGACTGATCGAAACGAAGAAGCGTTATGAATATGTGTGTGAATTGCAGCATTGGTACTACCTTTCTTGAGTCAAAAGAAGTTTCAGCCGAGTCCCACACCGGAGAACTTATTTTTGAGTTTGTGAAGTCATGCATTGAGAAAGTTGGGGCTGACAATGTAGTTCAAGTGGTCATGCACAATGCCTCAAACAATATGGCAAAGAAAGGATTTGTTGTTTGTAGAGATATTTTGGACTTCATGTGCAACTCACACAATCAATTTGATGCTTGAAGGAATGGGAAAGATGAAGAAGTTTAAGACCACAATTGAACAAGCAAAGGCATTGACAATCTTCATTTATGCACACCATAGGACCTTGGCATTGATGAGAAAGTTTACAAAGAAAAGAGAGATTATTCGGCCGAGTGACTAGATTTGCATCCAACTTTCTCACCTTGCGAGTTTGTATGAGAAGAAGGACGAGCTAAGGAAGATGTCTCAAAGTGACGAGTGGGAGAAGATAAGCCATGTCAAGACTACAAAAGGAGTGCAAGCCACAGCCACATTGGTGAAGCCAAGTTTTTGGAATTCTGTTGCACTTTGCTTGAGGGTATTTGAACCATTGGTGAAAGTACTTCGGATGGTTGATGGGGACGCCGAAGCCATCAATGGCGTTTCTTTATGGAGAACTCCTTAAAGTCGACAGCCATCAAGGTGGCTATTGGAAACATTCCTGGGGCAGCAACTTTGTATACTTCAATCATGGAAATCTTGGATGTGAAGATGAAAAATAGGCTGGACTGTCCTCTTCACAAGGCTGCTTACTTCTTGAACCCCTATTACAGCTACAATGATGACTCCATCTTTGAATCTGAGGAGGTCATGGATGGGTTTATGTCACCGTTGAAACATTCTACCATGGTGACTACTAAAAAAACAAGAACAAGTACTGAATGATGAGGTGCACAAGTTCAAAGACTGAGTTGGTCATCTTGAAAACCGATGGTCTTCTGGGGTCAGTAAGAACTTTGACATGGTTCCCGGTATGCTATTTACAATTTATATCAGTTCAGTTATGCAAGTTTCTAGCTGCTGGCTCGTAAGTTGCAATAATTTTTTTTTTGTTTCTTTCTAACATTTTTTGCAACCAAATGGTGGGGAAACTATGGAACACAAGTACCAAAGACTACAAAAGATGGCAATCGAATTCTATCCTTGACTTCTAGTGCATCGAGTTGTGAGAGAAATTGAGCTGCCATGAGGGGGTAAGCATCCTAAAGAAGACCTTTAAATTCTCAAATTCTATGCTGTACACACTCCTTTCACAATCTGTTTTTTTATTTCTGTAGATTCATACTAAAAGAAGGAACAAGCTCACTAGTGAGAGGCTTGAGCAACTTGTCTTTGTTTGATTCAATGCTCTCCATGCACGTAAGAAAGATAAGGCTAAGAAGAACAAAATGGTGGATCCCCTACTAGCTACTGATGCAACATGTGCACAAGGATGGATTGTGCAAGGTGGAGAAGAGGAGGAAATCACTGATGTTGATCCTGGCATACGGGCTGACATGGCGCTAATTGCGAGAAACTTGTGGTGCTGAGGAGGTCACTCTACTGTAGAAGTGCAAGACTAAATCAGCCAAGAGAGATTGAAGATGACATACAATCTGAACCTGAGGATGATCCTATGGACGAGGAAGAAATTGAGTTTGAATCTGACCAAGAAAATGTGGTCACAGCAGGCTATGAGGCAGAGGAGGGGGCTGATACTAGTGACGATTGAGCTGCTCCAAGTCATTTGATATGATGAGACAATGGCCTTGTTTTATTTTCAATTATGTGTGAACTATTTGTGTAATGCTACCCTATTTGTGCCTTGTGAGTTGTGAGAGCAATGTTGTGTGTTGGCTGTTTGTGAACCATTTATTGAGCTGTTTGTGAACCATTTGTGAACTATTTGTCTATTTGTGTGAACTATTTGCCTATTGGCTGCATGTTACTTTAGTTTGCAAATAGCTAAATACTTGTACCCTTGACTACTTTGTCTAACAATATTTATTTTCTCCTACATGTACATAGTTTCTATGGAGTCAAAGGAGTGGACATGGAGTAAGGCAAATTCACAAACTCAAATTGTGCAAGGTATGTGTAAAATATTCTTTGTTACATGTAAAATTGACATTTATAAATGCATAAAACTACTGAAATCTTGCTACAGTACAAAAACCGTTTAATCCGTTTAGACGCCGTCTACACGGCGTCTAAACAGGCTAAACGCTAAACGAAGGGTCACCGCCCGTCTAGCGTTTACTGTTTAGGAAAACGTGGGTCATTATGCACTAACCGTGGAAACTAATGTATGCAGGGATCCAGGATCATTATGGCAGAGAGAGACACATGATATTCCAAAGCTTGCAGTGGCTGTGCTTGGTACATGCTCGTCTCCACACGCGACACACATACTCTGTTTTGACATACTGCGAAATCATTTTAACGGTGGCATCTCCTGCACTCTTGTAGTCTTGACCATGTATATTTGTACACTCGTTGTTTTTTTTTCTTTTTGGATGTAATGGACCTAGCTCTATATTTGCACAAGTAGTGGTAATGGGACTGAAGTCGTGGATCCTGTAATGGACCGAATGTCGGGTGATGAAAACAGACGGGCAACACGAACAGTGTATTCAGACCTGACTCATGTCATGATCATGAAATCAGGCATCCCAAACGTTATTACATATTGATCATACTTAAAATAAAATAAGCTAGGGTTTCCCTTGCCGTCTTAGGTCAAAAAAAAATATCTAGGAGATTATTATTATTTCTCCATGGCAACACCATTTCCTCGTCTGCTTTGTCGCCTGGACGTACTGCACCATCGTATCCAGAGCCCTCCGCTTTGTGAGGGAGGCAGAGCAAATCGTCACCAATAAAGCAGAGCAGAGCACCTCTATCGATTGGGTTCTCCGAGTGGCACATATGGTGACCAATTGTCAGTCAAGAGAGAAAGGATGAAGTATAAGAGAGCAGAAGCAGGCAGAGCACAGCAGCTCGACCGCATGGGATTTCCGCGTGGCATGCAATTCTACTTGCTGAACATGCCGCCGCCTCTCCGTCGAGACAACCCGCCACTAGTGCGATCGCACCACTATAGCCACGCATGTGTTTGACGCCTTTGTTGTATTGTGTAATTTTTAGAAGAAAAACATTCTGCTGTGAAACGAAACGAAACGAGCGGAGATGGTTCGGTGGGCTATGGTACGATTTTGGAGGCAACACCATGTCCTCTGCTTTTGTTGCTTGCATATATAGACTTCTTCCACCATTTATATATATGCAAAGCCCTCCTCTGCTTTTACGCCAGACTTCACCCTTGACTCTCGAAGCCTCTCCTTTTCTCTCGGCGACTGCGGAGGCGGCGAGAGAAGCTTGTGCTCCAGCCGGCGAGTCCTCCGTTCTTCCTCAGCTCCGATGACCTGACTAGCCTCGGATGCGAGGAGAATGTGTGGATCTCTGCCCGGCTGTGTAGATTAGGTCCTACTTGGTGTAGGTTTTGGTGTCCCGGCGGCGTTTGCAAGGTGGAGGCGGTGCTGCCATAGTGGAATAAGGTCCTCCAGGCTCTATTCCACCTTGCGGTCATTAGCTCCGGTGTCGGCGACGGGCCTGTAGGGTGGGAGCTCTTCGGAGTTGGAGACCGAGTTGAAGCTCCAGATCTTGATAGCTCCTAATACTGCAGAGTGAAGGTTGTTGCCTTCGTGGAGAGATATTTGCTATTATAAGACTCCAAACATGGTGCTTTGCTATAATAAGACTTCTAACAATTGCTTTGCCCAAATGACACCTGAAACAATTGCTCTTTGCAAAACATGACATTTTGATCATTTTAATTTATTTGATAAATCTAAATACATGATTTTTTCCCTGAAGTGACCATTTTACCCTCATCCTTAGAAAAAGACATGTTCGTGGCCTGGACAGGCTGCCGCTGGTGGCCTTGGCATGCTGGTCGCCCATGGCCTTGCCGGCCTTGCCTTGCATGCTGGCTGTAGCCCGTGGCCTTTGCAACATGAGTACGCGTGACTGCACCCCTTCTATTTATAGCCTTGCCTTGCCATGCTGGCTACAGCCATGGAGAGAGATTGACGATGTGTTACGATGGGAGATGAATCACGCGACATGGGGGAGGGGTGGCGGGCAGGCGGCCGTGTACGCTGGATAGACGAAGAGTTACAGATGGATCGATGGGAGATGGATCGATGTAAAAGTCAGAAGGGCAATACAGGAATTATGGCAAAATACATGTATTTCAGATTATCAAATGAATTAAAAGGATAAAAATGTAATGTTTTACAAAGAACAATTGTTTCCGGTGTCATTTGAGCAAAGTAATTGTTAGGAGTCCTATTGTTTATAGTAAAACACCATGTTTGGAGTCCCATAATAGCAAATATCTCGTGGATGTGTGGTGGGTGGATTTGTCATTGGTCTCCAGCTATGAGAGCGAATCCAAGGCTGAGGCATGGGGTGTGGCCCCGGCCGATGTTGCTGCATGGTGTTTCATTTCCTTCGAGGTGGGATTCTTTTGCGGCTCTCTAAAGCCTGTGTGCGATGATGTCTCTCCTGGCTTCAGTATCCTGCCGTTCTTCATTTGTTCCGATGTTGACCTCGGCGACGGCGGAGTTGAACGAACAGCGGCAGCTTCGTGAGCATGGAGGATCCAAAGGACCTGATTGTAATTTCTTTTTGTTAGAGTCTTCTTTGCAAAGTTGGTTGGACAGCTGTCCACTCAGTACCCTTCTAGGAGGGTCCTGTACTTGTCTGTGTACATTGTCCTGATATATTAATACAGGTTTGTCTCCTTAAAAAAAAACTCCAATAGCTCAATGACTAGCCTTGGCCTCTTTGTAGGTGTTGTGGTGCAAATTACCCGCTGTCCGAACCCGAAATATGCAGAAACGCACCCAAAATACCCACACCTGCACCACCCGATCAAAAATTCGATCCTAATTCTTATTACCCGATATTATTTTGGCTAATTCGGGTAGTACCACCAGGTACACGAACTACTCGAAGATTGATTCCACTCACCCAAGCCCAGCCAAAATAGATTGACATTCCCAGCGCTCTGTGACTTTTCCTCTCCCTGCCTCGCGGTCGCTCCCTCTCCCTATCTTGGACCCTAGAAAACCTACCCGCTGCTAGGTACCTCCAGTTTAGGAGATACATTAAAGTGGCATCGGTGTGGAGAATCGTAGCGCGAACCGCACCATGCGCGGACAGCAGACCACACCTCATGAGCATGTTGCCTCTGCCCTTGTCCCTCTCTCACTTCGTATTCAAAGTGCGCAAGCCATGGTCAGGCCACCGTGCATCGGGGGCTGCACGCTACCTTTCTTTCACTCCGTCTCCTACGCGGCATCCATACCCCAGCCGGGGGCGACCCTCCTCCTGCCCCATGCGGTCGAGCACCCTACTGATGCCCCCCCAGCGAAAAAGCAATGTCGACATCGCCTCCAGCGTCAATGCCGGCATGATCGCAGTAGAGGCCAGCGGTCGCGGTCATAGCCAGCTGTCGCCGCCGCCTCCCGTGAGCGCGGTCGTGGCCAGCCGGGTGCCCCATGCACGGCGTGCGTCGGTCTGCTGGCACGGTCGCAACTAACCGGTGTTTCCAAAAGGTACGTAAGTATAGTTCCGCACGTTACATTTTTATTTGAAGTACCCAGAAGTTACATAAGTAGAGTTGCAGTACCAGAAGTAACTTTTTTTTGTTAGAGTACACCAAATAGTTTAGGCAGCCACTGTAATTTACTCTTATTATTACCGGCGGCCTGATAGATGGTCGTGAAATAGGCATCCCAATATTATTGTTGTTCAATTTTATTCAGTCTCCTCGATGTCATGGTTATTTTAGGGTTCTCCTCTCCTCGGATATCTGTGGCAACACCATATTTTTCTGCTTTGTGCCTTCGTCACCTGCACTGCACCATTATATGCATGACACTCTGCTTTCCAAGGAGGCAGAGCAAATGGGCAGGATGAGCTTTCATCCTATACGTACCATATGTCAGACAAGAGATGGAGGTAGGACAAGAGAGCAGAAACAAGGCAAAGCAGAGCACCTCTATCACTTGGGCTCTCCGTGTGGCATGCATGCTCTGAGAAGCAGCCTGACGTGTCCCACTCTGCCCGAATCTGCAGGTGGTTCAAGGGTGTGATGGGCTTCCAGCTGGTCATGTGCTTCCAATCTTTGATTGACCGCTGTGTCATGGCCATGGGCCGTCCAGGTGATTAGGAGTACATGTATTAGACATTGGGCCCGGTAGCGAAGTTGTGATGGGCTGTCGGCCTTGTAACAGGGGAAAGGCGGTAGGCGCGGTTCGGCAGTTATAAGCCGAGGTCGTTCCTCTGTAACGGCAACGAACAACAGAACTCTGAATCGATCCCCAAATCATTCTTGGTTCCCACAGAATCCTGCCGCTTCAACCTCGATTCCTTGCTACGTTTCCCCCCAAACTCTCTTCGAGTTATCTGTTTTTATATAAAAACAAGAGGGGTGGGCTCCTACTGTGCTTTTATTAAAAGCTAAAACAATTTATAAATGGAGTCTCACGAAACAAAAAAAGGAGTAGAAGAAAAAGATAAATTAAAAATGAGTAACTGGCCACAAAACTGAACTTAATTTTAAAGATTCTTTTGCCCGTAGCTTAACCAGGGCAAACTCCTTGAAGACATTTATGCATCGTTTGTGGGAATGATGTTGGCCTCTGAAAATAGCATCATTTGGAAACATCCAAATTGCCCAACACATTGTGACAACTCTTTCCATAAAGCACGTACATGGAGCTGATCTATGATTTTTTCAATAATAGATGCAGTATCAGAAGAACCAGGGATGATAACCACGATTAAATTCCAACAGGCCATTGCAAATGCACAGTGAAAAAGTAGACGAGAGAGCTCTTCATACACACCCAAATGACACATTATGCACGTGTGGTCCTGAAGGTGCATGTGTCGACGGCGTAGCAATTCTCTGGTGCTCAATCGATCTTGTATTACAAGCTAGAAAAAAAACTTGTCCAGATGCTTTATCAATAAACTTGTGCAGATGCTTCATCAATAAACTGAACCCAAGGGATGTTAACCTTATTATAAAAATTGTGCAGATGCTTCATCAATAAACTGAACCCAAGGGATGTTAACCTTATTATAAAAATTGTGCAGATGCTTCATCAATAAACTTTCATTTTGAGTGTAACATGCTGGCAGGAAAGGGACGGATGGAAGGAACGGCGGCGCTGGTGACTTCAAAAACCCGATATAATAAAAAACGAGGCCTTTTGGGGCCAAGTCGATTGGTCGGGGGTAAGCCAAGTGATACAAACAACTGAATGAAAATTACAAATAACCCCTGATAACCCAAATTAAATTTATACAAATTCTTTTCTCAAATAATTTTGCCACAAAATCGAGAATATGAAAGCACCTGAAAATATCCCTGTTTGTACTCCGTCTCCTCGATGTCATTACCGATTATGGTGTTCTCTCCTTCTCCAATGTCCTCTGCTTTGACACCAATGTCTTCTCCAATTAATCTTGGTATCTGACTGATGAATATAATGGTTCATTCATTCTACTCTGGAAGCACAGGACAGCATGCAGGCAAGATTGGAAGGATAAAGTATAACAAAGCAGAACAGGGCACAGCCATCCTCTCAACGTTTGGTTTCTGGGGCTTGCAGCAGAACACCTCTATCGCTTGGGCTCTCAACCTGTACCTGTACGAGGAAGTTACCAATACCAACCTGATGTATATGTGCAAAACGTACCATCAGTTTCAAGCTTGACGTGTACCACTGCCCCCAAGCTCAAGAAGATAAGTGATCTCTGGAGACTGTACAAGATTGTCCCAGATGTGGAGGTAATAAAAGGAGTGCCATCAAGCTAGTCTCTATGAAAATTTCATTAGAGTGAACTCTAAAAGAAAATTTCATTAGAGTTTCATTAGCATTTAATAGCCTGCTACATATGCTAATCAAGTTTCATAGAGGCCAACTTTAGAGCACTAGTTTAAGCTGCTTGATTCACACTCGCTCTTAGGCATCACTGTCCCTTTAATGGCATGGGGAATTTTGGATCAGATTTGCATAAAAAGAAAAAAAAAACCTAATCCATCCCTCCTTTTATCTGCTAAAGTAGACTACACTTAACAGATGAAGCCAAAAGATTAAGCCATTAGCAAGAGGATGCCAATCCACTTACAGAATTAACACCACCACTGAAGTGTGGCCAAAGACGAGGAGCAAACCTAGAAATAAAGGGGACAATGGTAGAAATAAAGCATCAAACAGGACTCAAACTCAAGACCTCCGCCTCTAATACCATGTTAGGATAGGTCAAGCTGTCTCTGTCTACTGAGAGAGGGGAACCAAACCCATATGTAAATGTACAATATTTAAAGATAGTGTTGTACAAGGGAATATACAAAACACATACGCACAGATCTCTAACACTACCATCGTGCATCAAATTTATATAACTGATGAAATAATATAGTATATCACAGAAGTAAAGAAGCTATAATGTTGATTACAATTTTGCACGATTCAATTGAAACCTCAGTCTCAGCAGCAACCAAAAAACTTACTCAAAAAATAAAATATAACTGTCAATCTTACTATTACTAATTGGAGGCTCCAACGAAGACTCCACATTAATCCTCACCAGATGCGCTAAGAAAAAAGATAAATCCTAGAAATTCTCACAATAATTAGAAACATCTAACCATTAATCCAATAGACTCTAACAACCGTAGCCATTAGATCTATTTTGTTTTTCTAAAAATTACCCACAGTTCCCATTATAGAAAATAAAACATTAATGGTCAATATTTATTAATATATTATCTTTTTTTTTTAGGAGAAAAACCACGCTATTAGAAAATCCACCCACCGAGACTGCCTCCATGAGTCCATGATTAGTTATTATCTAATATATATTATTATAACAAAAAAACCCACCGAGACTGCCTCCATGAGTCCATGATTAGTTATTATCTAATACATTATTACAACAAAAAAAAAAAAACAGAATTGGTTACGTACCATCTAATCTAGCGCATGGGCAGCTTCTCACGTCCCTCTCCCCGTCGATCAGCAGCAACATGGTCACGCTCACCTGCGAACTCCTTCAACGTCGAGGTGCTCCACGTCCCAGTGTGTACTAACAACCAGGTCCGCACTCCTCCCACTCCAATTTCTTTGGACTTCACCGTCTGGTTTCCGTTGATTGCTTCTTGCCGACCTGGCCAAGACACGAGATCCAACAATTAATGTTTTTATGATAATTGACTATGCTTTCTCATCGTTGTCTATTATGGCCTGTAGGGTTGTAGCTATCACCATGAATGATTGTTTGAAGTTAATTACTATGGTCTGTACATGTATACAAAATCATTTGTAACATTATTATGAAGGGTATGTCTATCATACATGGCTCTACGCTCCTACTATTATTTTGATCACTTTTGTCTTCTGCAACACACATGATATAATACTTATTGACCTTAGTTATAATTTTAATTTCAATTTTAATGTTCTTGGATTACTTCAAGAGAAATAATTTTTATATCTAATCTTTATTGAGCATAATCAATTATGATTTTTTTGTTTACTGAATAAAAGTAATTTTTTTTGAACCATGAGCAGCCCCTGCCTATTTTTTTTTTTGGTGCAAGACGAAACAAGCACCTCATCTTACAAAAGATCTTCTGCTGATCACATCTTTGATCGCCATGGATGCACACAAGCTTGCTGCATAGGGAGTGCTAGGCCTAAGATCTCCATCAATGGTGTACAAAGATTGTTGGTCGGTTGTGGAAGACTGGAGCAAACGTATTTATCAGGGGCACCAACAACAGCATGAGCAGGTTGTGTGCTTGCCAAATAGACACGGATGACACATTCAACAGCTTTGTCATAATCATCAACACATCCTCCGTCAACATCCACTAGAGATCCAAGATGTCGCATTCCGAACCGAGGAGGGTGATGGCATGCATGTCGTCCTCCATAGGTGAGAAACTCATTTGATTATTCCTGCACACAGCTGCATGTACGCTTGCTGGTATTAATGTCTGGACTCTAGATTCATGGAGTAGGCAAGGACGCCAGCGAGAATGGCCCCACACCTACATCAGTGACACCACTGCATCGGTCGATGTCGAGATGAGTATACGAACTATAATTGCTCCTACGCCAACGATGAGGTCTCATAGAGAAGGCATACACTGCCTGCCGACACCAACGAGGTAGATGATGCAACACCAGCTACATATTGCTAAACACCAATGAGGAAGGCGACGCTACACCAATTACCTATTGGCAAACACAGCGACGAAGGAGATGCTACACCTACAAGACAGACAATGCTACAAATGACTCCATCTACTTCCACACTACCATAGTCAGTGCTAACGTGATGACAATGCAGGTGTGCGACAAGCCAACTTCGCTTACTTCTCCAAGGACACACCACTCGGTGTCGATGAGGTCAAGGACATGTGTGTCCCAGCCACAAAACACCCTAAAATATAGGCATCGAGAAAGATGATCAATTGCTAAAGAGGTGAGAATTTCCATCCAATGCATGAAGGAAGCCTCGCATCCGAAGTGCACCAACCACCGGTGTTCGATCTAGCCACATCGAGTGGGTGGAAGGACAACCGTGTGTCAGCTTCATGTGGATGATGAGGACATCTACGTCAAGATCCACGACATCTACAACAACGCAGCCCACCGATGCCAAGGCGCTCAACATCCACGACATCTACAACAACACCGGCACCTTGCACCAAACTAAAGGTATGGCTGTGTTGCTAAATTCCATAACTACAATTTAATTTGTTTCTTGTGACGTACATGGTATGGTACTTATTGGCCAATAGGTATAATGCTCATTTTAATTGTAACGTCCTTGGATTTGCACCAATAAATCTTCATATAATCCTTATTGAGCATCATGTACAATTATTTATTAACTTATAATAATGTTTTGCTCCAACCACTAGGTTGTAGGCCCGTTCTCATCTTAAGAATAATTTCACTGTATTACCATGAGTTACAAAATAATGTTGCTAAAATAGTTCATGTCAAAAATTGCCCACAAATGGGATTATGAAAGATAATGTAATGCAATATATACCTATATAGTTTGTACCTAAGCTCTCCACCTCTCTCGGTCATTTTTAAAAAAATGGAAAAAGTCCAAATTACTACCCTCAACTATGACCAATGTTTGAATAACCCCTAAACTATGTTTTGGTTCATTTTACCCCTAAACTATACCTTTTGGTTCAATTTATCCCTTGACAAAATTTGTTCTTTTTATTCCGCCACATATAAGAAGAATCTTAATTTAAAATTTTGCATGGTGGTAGTGGATATCACAATCCATTTTAATAAAATATATTTTGAATTTTCATCAATATCTTTGTGTATAATTTGAATTTCAAGGATGAATTTATTAGTAAATATCTTACCACATCAAACAATGATGAAAAAATGATGATATATTTTTCTCACATACGTTATGATGTCCGCTATCATCTTATAAAAAAATCAACTTAAGATTCCACTTGTGTGTGGAGAAACAAAAAAAGGGAAATTTCATCAAGGGGCAAATTGGACCAAATGACATAGTTTAAGGGTTAAAATGAATCAAAATATAGTTTAGGGGTTATTTGGACTTTGATCATAGTTGAGGGTAGTAATTCAGACTTTTTCCTTAAAAAAATTATCAAAGTCTCTCAAATCTACATGTAATTGTGTAAATACTAAATATAATTAAGCTACTACAAACAAAAAAACCAGCATCCATAAGTTAGAACTTACACATTACATAAGTAGAAAATAACTATTTTAATAGGCTTATCAAATGTGAAATATACCCTTAGCAAACCACACGCAGTAATAATGACACTTACAACTCATTTAAAGTTATATTAACACCTGTGACAATAAATTTGTAAGTTGTTGTCCTCAAAAAAAAATTTAGACAATTTGATCTACACATTATGTCACATGAATTTTAGTAAATTAATTTTACGAATTATTTGTTTAATAAAAAATAATAATATGGTACAATAAATTCAACATCTTGAATGCCATGGTGCACAATAGAGCAACTATTTATGACATTGTCAAAACTAAGATGGTAGCCTATGACCTAGAATATTCCATAAATAAAGTAAAACATGATTGTTTTAAATAAATGATACAATCAACATTATAATTTATAATTAATACATGCAAAAACTAGATAAAAAAATGTTTGAGTACAGATTTTCATTATATCATGTAATGGGGATGGAATAAAACTTTACACAATTTAAGTTTATTTATGTTAGAACTTAATACATACGGTGCTAGAAAAAGATTCTTTGAACAAATTATTACTCACGAACACCATAGAAAAAATATAGATCCTAAATTTTTACAAACCATCTAAAATATTTGAGCATAGTAAGTAATAGTTGTTTATGCCTTCAAAAATATAGAGACTGCATCTAAATTATCATGGTTTAAGCAAATGTAATAGCTAAATGTATATTGGAGATACATAAATGTGCTACATAAAGAAAATAAAAATTATATCAATATTTGATAGATAATCACAATTAAATGTAGACTATAGAGTACCTACTATAGCTATTGTTTTAAAATATTAGGGAAGAGAAAAAGATACTAAATATAACAAATTATTTTTAGTAAGTGAATCATAAGATTCTAACCCGTGCGAGAGCATGGGTTGGTGAACTAGTACTAACTATAAATTGGATTACATATTGCACGGAGCTATGGATGCCGAAACTTTGAACACAATTATTGCATGGCTGCGCCGGACCTTCTACAGCACCACCAGCTTCCCACAATGCTTCACCTTGTCCATCTCAGAGTTGTACTGAGCAGAGGACTTATCCGAGGTGCAAGACAAAGATATTAGATCGTGCAGCTTCTGGTGGCAGGCTTTCAACCGCAGGATCCTTGGTTTCAGACCTCTCAGGTACTCTGGCAATGTCTCCATGGATGAATCGGCCAACTCCACAGTGTGCAGTACCTGGCTGCCTTCGAGCACCTCCAGTGCTGGGCAAGCTTCAATGTAAACGCTACGCATACTGGGAATGCCACGGATGATCTTGAGACTCGCGCAGCGTCGCACGTCAAGCTCCACCACGGAAGGGAAGTTGTCCAGGGAAGTTATCCTCGAGGCATCAGAAATGAAAAGCTTCTTGAGAGCAATCCTGCTTCTGCTGGCAAGTCCTGCTGGTAGGCGACCCAACTTGCAGTAATTAATATGAAATGTCTGCAGACAAGGCATAGCGACGCTGTCCTCGGCGTTGGTAGCTTCTTCATCATCCTCCCATTCCCACTCCTCCCACTCAGGCAAGAAGTCGAACCGTAGGAACTGCAGCTTTGGGAAAGATGACATTCTTCTGGCCAAGCTACTGCTTCTATCCCGGGCCTGCTGCTGGAACTCAGGCCCGACACTCCTGATGGCCAGAGCTGTCACGATCTGCAGAGACACCAAGCTGGGGAGTCGACACAGGCCGTCTGGAAGTTGGGTGCAGAAAGGAAGCCTCCACATATACAGGTTAGTCAAGCTGTTGAAGTGAACCTCAACACCGGTGTTCATACACATCCAGCTTGGGGGCTGACACCCGATGTAGTTATGAATACTCAGTTGTTCCAGTTGAGGTGGTGGACAGAGCTGATCAAATACCTCCTCCACCCGTTGGCAGTCCTCTGCAGCTACCTCATCAATTGCAATGCTAGGAACTTCTAGAAGCTTGTAGCATGCATAAGACAGGTCTCGAAGCTGCTCCTTTTCATGGATCTTGGCCTTTGCAGCTAACGAGCCAGATGGCACTGCTTCCAGGTTCTGTAACCGTAGTGTTCGAAGCCTAGAGAGGGTTCCACCTCTTGTAGGCTACACCACATCCCATCCCCATCAATCTGCAGTGGGAGCTCCTGGAGTGTCCTAAGATTTGTGAGCTGACCAAGACCCTTAGGTACAGTAAATTTTGTGCCACTAACAATACTGAGGTACCTTAGACGCTCAAGCTTTAGCATGCTGCTAGGGATCTTGCCATCAAAGCTATGACAGTCCTGCATATTAATATGTTCTAGGAACCTCATCTTGCCAATGTCCTCTGGTAGCTGGGATATATCCGTTCTCCACAAGAGAAGAAATCTGAGGTGCTTCAGGATTCCTAGGGACCTTGCAAACCTATCCGACTCTGCAACAAACAGAAACAGTACTCGTAGGGAAACAAACCTACTCAAAACAAAATCACTAGTACTAGGATCCAATTTCATCATGCTGCAGATAATCAAACTTCTTAGGCACTCCTGTTTTTCAGAAATCCTGCTCCAATCTGGCAATACCACTGGATCTAGCTCCGGCACAGCATCCATTATGGTTAGGCGGCGAATCTTTGGTGACGAAACTAGTGAGCTTATTTGATCAGGCCCGATAACCAATGCTTCTTCCTTGGCCATGTAACAAGCAAAAGAGCGGATAACATCATGCATCCCTGCTGTATCTCCATATTCTTCTTTTTCTATAAGATTCCTTGTGATTAGATCCCTATAGTAGCACACTCCCAAGTCTTCAGCTTCATTCCACCTCCTGTCAATGCTAGGTGCAAGAAATCCTTGGCTCATCCACATCCCAATAACATCATCCCGATGCATCACAAATTTTTTAGGAATAAGTGAGCAGTACAGGAAGCACTGCTTCAGCGAGGGGACAGATCCTCATAACTTAAGCGCAGTGCAGAGTTTAGATCATGATGTGTCGTATCTGTTCTCCATGCCGGGTCATTCAAAACACCATTCCATTCAAGCTCCGTTGCTCTCTTTGATCTTAGGAGCCCTCCTATGGCTTTAATAGCAAGCGGTGAACCATCACACTTTTTTAATAATCCCAATCCCAATTTGTTTTAGCAGATCAATACAACTGTCACTGCCCACATCCTGGCAACAATAGTGATTTGGATTAATGATCTATTGAATTGGCAACAATAGGGGTATTTTCACACTTTTCATCAAAAAAAAAAAGAATTGCTACTTATAATTAGGGAACATTCAACAATAGAGTTAACTTGCTAGCTCATATGAACATTAAAAGGGAGAAAAAATACAGTAACCAAACATGTTCGTACAGAAAAATGTGTAAACTTTAAACAAATGAATAATACGAAAGTGTGTGAGCTTAGCTCTTCACGAAGATGTAGATTTTATTCTATCCCCATATTAAGCAAAATATTTTATGAGCTATCTCTTTCAACACCGTTGGTACTGCCCTTAGTACATGATATGTAGTGGTGGTAGTACATATGCTTGCGTGTGTGCGGCATTTAGATGCATCATTTCAGCAAAACTGCTGCTATAGATGTATGCTACTTTGATCCTCTGCATGTCACTGTAAGATATTTCGCAATTGAGCATGGAGATAAACTCATTCGTTGTTCTTTTTAAGACCGACAAAATACACAACCTTGTTATTTCTTTTCTAAAATGTATATAAAGTTCATACTTGAAATATAATAAACAACAACAAATTCATGTGTTGAACCATGAGATTTTAGAGGATGGCAACCGCTTCTCCTTGCACTCGCGCTTCCCTCTTTTCCGGCGACCACATCGCCGCGCCAATCCCCACCACCACCGCATTGATCCACTCCGCCTCACCGATCCCCTCCACGACACCATTCCCCCTACCACTATGATCTCCTCTCCTTCTTAGCCCTCTTCCATCCCGCGCAGCTGCGCTTGCGCCTCCCTCTTCTCCGACGACCATTTCACCGCACCGAACCCCACCTCCGCCGCTCCGGTTCACTCCGCCTCACCAGTCCCCTCCGCCGTATCATTCCCCTTCTATCTCGCTAATCCCCTCTCCTTCTCAGTCCTCTTCCATCCCACGCAGTGCAGCATCGGGAACTCCTTTCTCTTCCCCCCCATCATCCACCAACCCTAACCTTGCTTCCTTCACTGCTGGTGAGGTGTGCGAACCGGAGTATGAGTTGAATTTCACAAAGATTGACGATTCCCGATTGAGTGGTCAGCTTAAGGGAACAAGCTTGCAGGTTGATGTTTCGGCTAGATGATTCTCGAGTCGAATTGAGAGGATCTCGAATCCATTTGAGGCAATTGGCAGAGAGGAGGTAATGCTAAAACCATACCAATTTCTTTGAGATGGAGCTCTAGTGGCAGATAGAGAAGCAGGTGGAAACGAACAGGAGGGTAAGCAGATTCAAAGTTTGAATAGAGCCTACAATGCAGACCTTCAAGGCAGCATCCGAGGTTCCACCCCCCACCCAACGTATAGATTGTGAGAGGCTTTCTCGGTTGTGGACCATGGATTGATCCATGTGTCAGTCATCAGCTGAGGGGGTGGGGGTGGAGCTGAGAACAAATTATTAGGAATCCCCGAAACCACATCCACCGCTTACCAACCCCAAAACCCTAATCGGCCTGCTACGGCGCGACCACCTGCTACCACTAGATCCACTCTTGCCCATATTGTCAGCCACTTCTAGAAGGCATCCACCATATCCTTTGTCTCAGCAGTTAAGGCGAGGCTGGGGTGGCGATGGAGACGGGATGTGGGGTAGCGGAGGAGGGCGCTAGAACCAATGGCGCTGGTGGATTTGGTGGTAGCAGGTTCATGGTGGTGGCCTAGATGGCACAACACTTGGGACCGTATAGATCAAGTCGGTGAGGTGGAGAAAACAGAAGCCATTGAAGAATCTGCTTCAAAGCAAGACAAGGCTAAGGACAAGTGGGAGAAAGTAGTTGAAGCTGAGGCATCCAAGGAGAAGAACCTAGAAATCCCTGGTCAAAGAAGCCAGCCAAGTGTTGGTAAGGCCACTCAAATCGCTGGAGAAGGTCCATCTGAGCCTGATATGTCTATTGAGCCTGCTGCTAGTAAAATTCCTTGTGAAAATTGTGGCATGTTCAGCCATACAACCATGGAGTGTAAGAAATAAGATGTGAAATTTGTGGCTATAGTAACCATACTACATATGACTACAAGATGTGTTTGCCATGGAATTTTGTCTAGAACTGTGTGCAGCTCAGGTGGGAGGATTAGAATTTCTTCTTTATTGAAGAGTGTATTGACCCAAATGTTGCCACACAAAGGGAAAGCATTGGTATCATCAACATCATTGAAGGGCATGCAACAACTAAGCAAGGTAGTAGAGATGGATGAATCAACAAGATTCAAGGCTGAGTATGTCAGGTTGAAGATTGCATGTAGAGATGTCATAAATATTCCCAGGTCAGTAGAAGCTTTATTGGGAATGTAGATATTTGAGTTCACTTTTTGAGAGAGAAGTCCCAGAAGAAGGGACAGTGAAGACTTTCTCTAGTGGCATCATAGTTTCTGAGAAAGAATCTCTTGCGAAGAAGCATAACAGATACTTTGTAATCTATATCTAGTTGTCATAAACTTATCAATTATTTCTTTCGACTGAACTAGTCTAAACGTTCTTCACTGATATCCATGGTTTTTCCTTTTGATGGCTCCTCTGTACATCTTCAATATGCATTTAGTTGGCACAAACTATGGTTCGTTTTATAGCATCTGAAATCATATGAACGCCCTCAATTAAAGTTTTTTGTCAAATTTTATTTTTACTAATTGAAATAAGATTTTCTGCTTAAGTTAACTTAAGACTCTTGTTTTTATATTATACTTTTTATTAACTCTCCATTGCGCAACTTTTTGTAATAAGGTCATTATGTCAAAACCTGCATTCTTAAGTACTATTATCAATCATTTCGGTTAAGATAAGTGGTCGAACTTGAAATGTAATCTACACGTGGTGGCAGTGCTAACATCCAGAGAATATTAATATTTAAACCTTAAAACCTTTTCTAAATGTGTACATTATTGGAATTATGAAGGCCATAAGTGGCATCTCCCACTTCTCAAAATTATTGAATTTTCCTATCAAAAAAATTATATATGCAGTAATGTTTATACAACCAATATAGATATGTCATTTGGTTTAAATGTATAAATATTTAAACTAACGAGCTATATGAATTATATATGAATTTTAGTTAGTATCATTAAAATTTGAGTTGTTAAGGAGATATACACTACTTTGTTGAAATTTTAATTTATGAATACTTATAGAATTGGATAAAACGGAAACATATATATGATTTATGGTTATTTACATAATTTATCTTTTATAAAATAACCTATTGGTTTTTGGTGATATTTAGTTTTTCAGTAGTGAGATACAATATTAGTATATTAGGAAGATTATCTATTCTAATAAGTGGAGGTGTACAATTAGAAGCAAATTTAAAACTAGCTTAGCTCATGTTTCCCAATGGCATAGGTAGGTAATTAAAATATGAAGTGATGGTTTACTTTATGTTAGTTTGCAGGAAAATAGTATAGTTTGGTGATTGTATAGAAAATATTATGGCCAGATATTTCTAATTTTTGTGAGAGCTTCTTCTATACATCATTTGTTAGTATGGGTCTCATGGGGATCAAAATTGATCCTCCATTGGGTCATCTTGTTAGAATTTATAATATTCATGTCTTTAGGGTGACATCTATTTAGTTGAAACCGAACCCCAGGATATACTGTATGTTGTAATATCCAGTTGGGCGACTTCATGAGTGTTAGTTGATCTTCCAATTTTTAATCTAATTATTGGAATTTTCCCACTTGTTAGTTGAAATTCGGGTGAATTCTATCTTTTATTCAAAACGAATTTATTCTATTTTAGTAAATGAAGTTTATGTCCTAGTATTGAAACACAGTTTGCACAACACTCAACATGTTGCATTTGTCATATCAGATAATTATATGTGGTATTTTCCTATATAAGGTAGAGTGCTGACAAATATGTTTCATAATAATGATAAAACATAATATTTTATTCAAAATGTACAAACTTACTTGAAATATTAAACTATCAAATTATTATCATGCAGTATTAGCAGAAATTAAAGTGAACGTTAGTGTTATTCATATCTGTGGTTCCTTAAGTTAATAGTTTTGATTGTTATATAACCTACTAAAATACATATTTATCTTGTTTAGGTGTTCACTTGATCTATACTCTTTGTCCCAAAAAGTATGTGATTCTCACCACCGGAGAAGTCAAAGAAATTTTAACCTTACCCACTAAGCTTATTTACATAAAAATCATCAAATTTATTATGAAATATGTTTATGTAGTAAATTTATTTGGAGGTCAGGTACTTCTTTTTACCTATTAGGAGGTAATATCTCAAATAGATCTGGACCATTGAATTTTTATAATTTAACAAATAACTAAATGAATTAATAAATGTAATAAAACAAAAACAAAACCCCCGTCCCCCTATTCACCGGATTTTGTCCCGCATGCACGCATGCAGATAACAGGAGAGGGAATCCTGCGGATATCAAATGACGGGTGATTAATTAGAGCCGGAAACCACGGGAGAGTAGAGCCGGATCGCGTCGCTCCTCCCACGGCGCCGCCGATCCGGCTTCCTCAGATTCGAACCTGGTGTGCAACTCTTACCCATGAATCTTGAACCAAATCCGGCTCGAGTCCAAGCCGCGCGAGGAGGACCTATTTTCAAACTTCTCCCTCAAATCTCTAAACCCATTGCAGGCATAAAATTTGTATTTCACTCAAAAACATAAAATGTGTATGAATTCAAATTAAACTTGACAAATAGTAGCAACCAAATTCGAATCCACACATACTAATTCTATCCATACTATGTCTTACAAATTTTAAATTCAAATTTCCTATGATAATATCTTTTTTAGATTCAAATTTCAAATTTTAAAATTCAAAAGTTTTGCGTGACAAGGTAATTTCAAATCAAAAACTTAGAAATCATATGACGTTTCAAATTGTTGTTTGAAGTTGTCATTTTTAAAATTCAAATTTAGAAAATATGAGTAAAATAATATTCACAAGACCACAATACCTTGATAGACCATGATTTTAGAAAAAATTAGGAAAAAAAAACCATCATATTTGAAGTTAGTATGAGTGAGAAAAACTACTTACAAATTTTAGCTACAAATTTAAAAAGAGAAATAAATGTTCTTCAACAATTTTAAATTACATTCTAAACATGATTTTTATTTTCTGACCACCCGTACACGTAACCCCACACAAACGTATGATAACATGCAAGGACACACACCATGTACACGTTTTTTTAGCATCAACAGACCATCTAACGCATGTAAATGTCACGCTTTTTTCGAGGGAACACGTAAATGTCACGCTAATGAAGTCACGTATGCTAACATGCATGAGCGCTAGTCACGCTAATATCAATTTCAAAAATTATAAAATAAAAAAGATTAACCATATCACTTAAAGATTACGCATGAATCAACAAAATCTATAAATAAGATTTTTTTATTTAATACTATCCTTATTTACCTTTTTTGATAAAATAAAATTAAATAAATACTATTACCTCCTAAGAGGTAATAGATGTGTTTGATCGAAACAATGGACGGTTCACAATCATTTGAGAGTACCGTAGCAATTGCCTATTTGGAGACTTAAATGTTAATAGTTTTCTTTAATAAAATGTGTAAAACTTGATAAAGTTTGACAGTCTCAAGACTAGAATTGCACTCTGTTTAGAATGGAGAAAGTACGATGGAACATAGTAATATATGCTTAATTTTAAGGTTCCAGAATATGTGTAATTCAAAAATTTGTGAAGTGTGTTATATAGATGTTAAAATATTTTTCCTAATAGAAAATATTATTATTTACATATGTATTTGAGAAATACGTTTTGGTTTATTTTGTTACACAAAATTGAGGTAGAAACAAATATAATTGTGTTACTTATCAATATTTTTCATAACAACATATAGGGTATGTTTGAATGCAAGCTTAGGAGTTACTTAGCATTATCTTCTATCGAGACATAGGTTGGTATTTATAAGATTATTATGCCATAGTTAAAGTATCTTCTATAATGCCAAAGGTGGGAAATTTACATGCAATGTTTCCGAGTTATTTTGATCTATGTTCAATAATGGCAAATGTTTGTAATTTAGATGCAAGTTTAGGGTGGTAGTAGCTAGAATCATATGAAATAATAGTAGAGATCGGTGATTTATTTACAAATTATAAATAGGGTTTTTTTTTTGGTACAGGTGGGCAATTTATATGCAACGTTGGACAATTACTTTATAGACTTTTGTAATGGCAGAGGTGATGAGTACTATTTTAAATTAATTATAATAGATTCAATGGCTATTATCAATACTGATTATTGGACTCGAGCAAATTAAAGGCAAGATGTCTCTAGTTATCGTGAGAATTTCTAGGATTTTATCCTTCTTTCTAGAGCATCCAATAAAAGTTAATTAGGTATCCGTATTGGAACCTCCAATTAGTAATAAGATAGCACATGTGGTTCCGCTTTTATGCATTTAGGTTTCTTGGGGCATGTACAACCCACGCACACGGCGTGTCGCTTTGCGCGTAACCTCGAATTTTGCATACGAGAGAAGTATAAAGATAGCTTATACAACCCACGGATAGACGATCCGTCTGGTAAGTCGCTTAATGCTTTTGTGTAGCTTAAGATCAACTACAAATACATTTGTGTATACCGTTGTGTGGCTACTTATTGAATAATATAAATAATTAATAATTTTTAAGAATCATAAATATAATAATTATATTATATATAGGACGCCACGGTAAATTGGTCTCACAAGAACTAAAGCCACAGTAAAAATAAAAGAAAAACAATTTTTCATTGAGGACCCTCCACTTTCCACTAATTAACTGATCTTACATCGAGAATTTCTCTCTCTAGCAAACTTGCATCGGGAACCCCGAGAGTGAAATAAAATTGTGTTTTTGCCCTTATTCTATGTCTTCTCGTCACTGACGCGCGCCCGCTGTAGCCGCCGACGCCGCGGCGCCCCGATCCCCGCTCCGTGGCGGACGAACCCGGCGCCACCACGACTGCCGCCGACCACGCGGACGGGCTGGTTCCATCGCCGCCCGGTGGTGTCCGGCCACATGAGCTTTTTTTAGCGCCTTGAGCCGGGCAGCGCGCGGTGAAGTTTCGGTGGGGCGTGCGCGGGGGCGCGGGGATCCAGCCCGTCGTCGCCGAAAGGCATCGACCTCTACAACCAGGCAAACCGCGTCCGCTTTCGGCCTCGGGAACGGGACAAAGTAGTCGACTCGGGAGGCGACGGGGGAGGCCGCCTCTGTGCGACGCCTTGGGGGTTTTGGCAAAATTGTCCGTATATAGACAACTCCCCGGCGACGGGTTGTACATGCCCTTAGTAGCCTAGGATAGTTGATAAGATGGACTATAGTTTGCATATGTCATTGTGGGATGCTAAGTTGATAAGATAGACTTCCGTTTGATGAAATATTTAAAATAATATGATCTTATCATTTTATATGTGTATGTATTATCCACTACCTGAGTTTTCCACTTTGAATGAATAAGAACGGCAACAATGAGAGTGAAACAAAGCTATGTACCTGCGCTGGCAACTGCTTCTTGAGCAGAGACCAAGCATCTTCATCGAGTAGTGGTTTGACACGGTGCGTGTAGTAGGTTACTCCCATTTCCTTAACGAGGGCCTCGTTCCTTGTGCTGATGATGACTCGACTCCCGACTTGTCTACGACCAGCCTCTATTATTGGGCTACGGAGGACTTCGCTCCATGCTCCGTTACTCCACACATCGTCCAGCACCACCAGAAATTTGCCAGTTGATGATAGAGTGGCGCAAAGGGTTTGTGTGAGGACCTGCGTGTCCCCATGGGGGTCTTCTGCTCCCCCGGCCTGGGTGATGGCTGAGCTCAAGAGCCTGTCCGAGTTGTAGCGCTCAGTGACGCTCAGCCATATCTTGCTTCCAAACTCTGATTTTATGCCCTCATCGTTGAATATCTTCTTGGCCAGGGTGGTCTTGCCCATCCCCCCTGCTGCCGTGATGGACACCACCTTGACCCCAGGCTCAGTGGTCAAGAGCTCCTGCACCAGTGACTTTGTGTCCGCTTCGATGGCATCGCCGACAACCGCCGTGTCGTCAAGCAACGACGTCGTCACGCGGTTGTGGCTAGTGCCCTCGCCGGCTGCCTCCACATCTCGTAGGCATCGAGCTTTACAAACCCAAAGTCGGCCATCTCCTTGCGGATGTCGTCCAGGTTCGCGTTGAGCTGCTTGATTCGGACACCCATCTGATGAGCAAATCGAGGGTTCCGCAGGCAGAAGAGCAGCGGCAGGAGGCATCCTGGCGCCTTCTCCTGCATGGTTCCACAACAGCGAGCCTTGTCGTGCTTCTCCTCAGCATCGAGCTGGCACAACTCTAGGATGTCGGTGGCCTCGTACAAGGCACCCTTGAGCTTGCTCACCCATCTTTGCACCCTGATATCGTCGATACGCCTCCTCTCAGCGTCGGCCACATAGGCCTCCATGTTCTCCACCTTGCCCCCAAGCTTGCTGATCTCGTCGGAGACACCCAGCAGCATGGACACCTCTTCTTCAGCCATGTCCGTGATCAGCTTCTTCACGTAGGGTGCTAGGGCATCCAGGACTGCCGCCATTCCTGAAGGTACAAGCGTGTAAGCTCAGATTAGTTTCAAATATAACTGAATGATTAGCTATTCCTACTCGTTGTTTGTTCTTTGAAGTACCACAACCACATGTCCACATGACATAACCGATGGAATATGCTCCATTGGTTACAAAACATGATTTAGCCTGTATACTTACAACGGTACGAGGCAGTAATAATATGGCAACGAATGAGGTGCAAACTAACTCCTCCGTGCAAATCATGCGAACTTCTAATCTGGGTCATAGGATGCTGATCCAAGTGACACGAGAGGATTAGGTAATTTACACAACCGCCCGCCCCGGAATCACACTTTTACAAATCCCCCTCCCACCTCTCCCGTAGTTATTATCTCGTGCCCTTGGATCTGGATACTATGGCCCAAATATAATTATTCATTTGGACTTCCCTAATAATAAACCTTCAGCCGTGTGAACACTGTAGGAGGACGAAAGCAATAAGGTTCTGTTTGAAAACAGCTCAACGTCACCAGTGAACACTTTTCCAAGTACACATACTAATATAATTATTCATTTGGCTCTAAAAGCTGTTTTACCAGTTGAGCTAAATCTATTTCATAGACGTTTGGTAAAATAGCTTTTCAAAGATAGCAAGAAGAGAAATCTAGGAGAAGCTAGTATTTTCAGCTTTACCTATATAACCGTCCATGTGAGCGGAGCAGAAAAACAACATTTAGAGAAAAGTTGTTTCATCCGAGCCCATTTGACAGGAGAAGCTGAAAATAGCTTGTAAAGCTGGCAGAGAAATCTACCAAACACACCCTAAATTAAGGAAGAAGGAAGCTAACTTGTTAAGGCTAGCTAGAAGTACACTATACTCGGGCATAGAGATAGAGAAGCTGTGAAACGATCCATCTGGCAAGCATAGCAAGCTAACACATGTAAATACAGATAATGATAGAGCTCAACATCATCATGCGCAAACAAAAACAACCAAGTAGTAGTAGATAGACGGAGCAGATCGAATGAAGACTTGCACGCACCTTGCTTCTCAGTAGATCTCAGCTGGTATACCACCTGGTACAAGTACTAGTTTCCTCGATCTCCTCTGCTACGAAGAAATAAAAGGATCGGATCGACCTCCGACCGTTGGTGAAGCTGAAGCAGCTGCTGTATGGTGAATGATGAGCAGATCTGCTAGCGCTAGCCAGCTGTAATGGGGTTTGGTTTGTCGTGTGTGTCTCTGTGAACTGACTGCGCTGCTTGGTGTTATTTGTGCTGGCTCCCATCCACCTCAACAGCTAAATAGTGGAGGGAGTACTCGACTTAAATATTGCTGACGAAGACTTGGTCACTCATGTTTATTTACCATCCAAAAGTTAGAATTTTTTCACTCTCTCCATCACAGCAATTTTTGGACGCATGTACGGAGCATTAAAGGTTGATAAAATAAATAACTAATTACACAGTTTGGATGTAAATAACGAGACAAATCTTTTAAGCCTAGTTAGTCCATGATTAGACCATACTTACCAAATACAAACAAAAGTGCTACAGTTAGAAAAATTGTAACTAGGGTCATAAAAAGAAACTGGTAGTGCGCTGTTCAAATGAATAATTACTTGGAACAGATGCATCACACCGAACGATGCTTCACAGGGTAATTCTCTATATGTTCAACTTGATCGGTAGTAGGTGGTGTCAGCTCAACTTGATCATTAGTATATTTCATTCGCCATGAATTGTATTACTAGTAGTCCACATGGGACAGATACATGCATCAGACTATACGATGACCAAAAGCAACGAATCAGGGGAGCTCCATGTTCATAACCCTCTGCTCTGCGCCATGCTAATTATTTATCCTGTTCTAAAGTGTTTTTTTTTACGCAAGAAGTGAACTATATTTATGCAGGTATCGACATGCCAATTCTTTGCAGTGTGGGAATGAAATGGAGTCAGGTCGTTGGGAGCTCATCATCTCCTGAGCTTAGATTTCAGTTGTGTACCGTCTGCTTGCTATTGATGTGGCCAAATTTCATTTCTACTACTGAGAGACACACAGGACTTTGTACAACAGATTGCCTTGAGCCGGACCACGATTGGAATTGTAATATAACGAAGCCGAGTATTCAATATAGTTCTTCTGTTCAAACTTTGGCACTAGTGTTTTCATATTCTTGGGCTGCTAGATTTATAAATTAATGAAGGTTCCGTCATGGATTTGTTATAACGAACAAATGTGTAAAGGAAATTGTAACGGTGCCCATGGCGACGGCCAAGGAATTACACATTTCAGGATGGACTGTTCCTGGTAGAGTAGCTCATTGGTCCAGCCATAGCAAAGAAGACAGCGCAAAGCATGTGGTGTCTGCCTATGTACCCCGGCTTACTCTATACTTTGTCTCAGTCAATTATTGGATGAGTGTCGGCTTGCACAACTAACAAGACATATTGGTAACAGTAATCTAACATGTCCATTTGGCAGAGTGAATAAGCTAGCATCTTGGTTAACAAGACGTATTGGTGCTGTCAGATTCCGGCTAGATTGGGTCGGAATTGACACGTGTTAAATCGACCGTTGAAGCTCCGAAGAAGACGTATGGGGCTGCAGTCTCTCGCCGGCGGCGACGAGCAGCAGCACGGGAAACTAGATGGAGGGAGGAGCCGTGGGAGTGGAGGGGGCGGCGGCCGGCGGCGGCGCGCCCGGGCGGCGGCGGCGGCGGGTCGGGGCGGTGGCGGCGCTTTGCTGGGGCAGGGGAGGAGGAGCCAAGAGCTGAAAACGATTACATGCCTCTTGCTTATATCGCCCGACTAGTGGGACTTGTAATCTAAGCAATCTCTATAAAGTTTCCTTATACGATTGGAATACTTTTTACAAGCTTATCCTATTTATTTATTTCCTAATAAGGGCCTCCCTTATAGATGAGATAGCCCCTTGCACACCAAAAATTACCAAAGATAATTCTAACTTGAAAGCGAAGCAAACTTCGGGCGTCTCGGGGAGGGGAAGGTGGCGGCGGCGGCGGCCCCCCCCCTGCCCGCCCCCGCCCGCCCCCGCCCGGCGGCCGTCGCGTTTGGCCCAATTAGCCACTCGGGCTGGCCCAATTCTGTTCATGACATCTCCCCACCGATCGACGAGACGGCGCGTCCACGTGCCGCCCAACCCACCACGTAGTGGCGAAGGGCGCGCAACCGATCGGGGAAGTGACCACTCCAGGCTTGAAGTATAGGACAAGAGGACCGCACTTGTCGTTGTCGTCGTGCGGTTAATCCGCATGGCGTCCTTGTCGGCGAAGAGAAGTCAAGGTGGAGGTCGCCGAAGTAGATGCTGAACTTGAAGCTCGGCCCGGTGGCACGAAGGGACGTTCCGCCCATGCCCGACGCATGACGGAGGCGTTGAGGGTCCCGGATAGCTCGATCATCTGACGGGTCGGCGGGGGAGACGTGTAGGTGTAGGTCGTTGGTACTGTCACCTTGGCATGGAGCTGCCTGTAGTAGACGTGACGAAGCGACGTAGGCAGCGAGGAGGTGAAGTCGAGGAGGCTGGCGTAGAGGAGGTCACTTGGCGTACACGGGCAGCCTGCTGATCTCCCCGGCCATGCTTTGCACCGACGGTGATGTTGCCAATGCGGAAGAAGACGTCGCCGTTGTTGTCAAAGAGGAGGACGGTGGCGCCCTCGATGCGCTCGTCGGGGCACGGCTGGAGAAGAAGGACGCTCGCCAGGAACGCCTGATCCTCCCGAGGACGATTGGGGAGGTGGAAGCCCATCGCTACGCCATGCGCTGGGACGTTCTCCCCCTAGCGAAGTCCCGGAGAACCTCGAAGCGACGGGGGATGTAGTAGCGGTGGAAGTACCTCACGATGCCATAGTGGAGGCTCCACTGCAGCTGTAGCCCGCAACTTGATGGCGTTGGCGATGATCTGAGCTCCTTGTTGGTCGCCGTGGCCGGGTGCGTGCAGATCATGTCGCCGTCATGATGTCGTCCATCGCAACAGCGAGGCGCTGCTGGCCTGGTATGCGGTCAACCAGGGCGGCCATGATGTCGTTGTCGATGTCGCCGGGGTAGACGTGGTGGCCGTCCGTGCCAGCGCCGTTTCCGGCACCCTCCTTGTTGTCGTCGGGCTCGTCGTCGTTGTAGCGGCGGGCGAGGTCGATGGCCTCTGCCATTGAACGGGGCTCGAACAACTCGAGTGCCATCCGTAGCGAGGTGCGCAAGCCCTCGACGAAGAGGATGACGTGGTGGCGCTGTCCTTCAAAATCCATGCGTGTGGCATAGACCTCGAAGGCGTCAATGTAGTCGTTCAGCTTCCCGTCTTGAGAAGGCGGTGCGTACGCCCCCATGGTGTAGAGGTGTCGGGGAGTGCCGAAGTGATGTCGTAGGCGCCTGGTGAACTCGTCCCACTCGAGCGGGGACTTCGTCTTGGACAGATCGAGGTACCAGACTGCAGCAGTACCAGTGAGATGGAAAGCGGCGTAACTCACGTAGTAGTCCGGTCGATGTCCAAGTTGAGCTCGTACAAGAGCTCCAGCTTGCGAATCCAGAGGTCAGGGTCGTCGGTGTCGTTGTACTCCTGGACTTGTAGGCGCGTGACGTAGCGAGGGGGGTGTGATGCCACGGGTGGCACCACGGGCCTGGGCGCCAAGGGTGGCGCGGTCAGGTACTGTTGGTATTTATTAAGTGCAAAAAGAATATAAAGGGGTTCCGCAAGCGCACAGAATATATATACCATTGTAGCTTTTACCCTATATTCCGCAGTATCGTTATTTATATTTTCCACAGGGGAAGCAAGGGTAAAGACTATGATAAATCAAAATCATGTATCTACTAACTTAATATACCAACTAAACTAAAGTGAAGGGGTAAATAATGTATATAATACGCATGATAATTAATAGCACTTAACCAGGAGAATATTATAATATAGAGTAGATAACTAGGTCGAGAGGACAACGGAGAGATCTAGGTTCCTGAATACTTCTCTAGTACTTTGGTTCTATGATAACAATTATTCTAATACACTTTGGAGCAGCGGTACCGTCCCGATCCTCGAAAAAAGACCGGGAAGGGGTGATCGGGAGAAAGGCCGCCAAAAGCTCTACGAATCACCAACCCGAACGTGGTGGATTACAAAGACCCGACAGGGCTGTCACCCCAGGGCTACCACAACTAACCGTGGGATTGGGCGCAACCTCGGGTAACCTATAGCCTAGACACCACACCTACACTATAAATTACTACTCTAGCTACCTAGCATAACTAGAGTCCTCAATACGACGGAGATCCCATGCAATAGTATAATAACTATATCAATAACATGAAAGGCATAAAAGTACTAGAAAAAGATATATCTAATTATGGCATAAAGTCTAATAGAGTTGAGATACAAAGATATACCAGAACGCTGAAGACTTCTCCAGAACCGGAACGCAGTTCCGCTCTCCCTAACTCTCTACTAGATCTATTCTATTACATTGTAGCTGTCTAATCTAATCCTCCAGGCGTCATGCCTCCATCTGATGAGATATGATGTATGAGATGATCCGAGAGAGGGGGTCTAGGGGTCTATATATATGGGTCTTCTTACGTCCCTTCAAACTTGACGGGCAATGTGGTACTAATCGATGTTGGGTCTTGATCCATCTCGTGCTTCAACCGACGCCCTCGGATCAAACCGTCATTAAACAACCGGTTTAGATTGCGTCTTAGAGGCGGTGGAGGAAGGTTCGGAGACCGGGCTTGCGTGGCCGCCAAGCAGGCCGATCGGCCCCATTATTAGGCGGACGGCCCGGGGTTCCCTCCGGGTCCCGTCGTGCGTCGTGGCTTCGGAGTCTTCTAGATGATGTTTTCTTCGGTGTCAAGTTTGGTTCACGTCGGGAGTAATCCGGAGCCTTCTAGACTTGTTTCGAGTTGGATTGCGTTGCGTTACGTTGGTCGTATGCCACGTCATTTCTCGCTTTTTTTACGTTAAGTCCCCGCAAATCACAACTTTACCAAAACTCATGGAAATCATTAGTATAAACCCCTAATAAGGTTATCTAATTATATTTTAGTCATTTTCCATGTTTAGTTGACAATTAAAAGTATACGTTAACATGTGTCAACAAACTCCCCCACACTTAGGCTTTTACTCGTCCTCGATAAAAGGATGGTCTAACTTTAATGTAACCGTAGAGACAAAGAATGGATCATAATTATACTCCATGGTCATACCTGCACTTTGGGATATCTGAGCATGAAATGGTTAGAAACAGATCACCTTAAATTCTTAAACCAAGTCACTTGGAGAGATTTTGCATAAGTTTTGAAAAGAAAGCATAGCTGTACTTACTCCTTTGTGACACTCTCAAGTCTCTCAAAATATATTATATCCTCACGCTCATTTATTATATCATATGTGGAGCTCAAGAACATGTAGCACACTTACCTTGTATTTATTGCTAAGTCAACTGTGGATCTATGGAGAAAGATGTCATAAGTCATAGATCAAGATGTGTATGTGAGTCAAGATTATTATTACCACTGCTCTTTCTAGTTGAAAATCGTCTATCTCCCTTTTTTGGAACATTTTTATTTTTCAAGCGAGGTAATCAGCTATTTAGTGGAGAGGTGGGTTCTACTCACCCTCGGACACTTGTCCATTTTTACTCTCTTATTTATTAGAGAAGTGGGCCCTACTCACCCTCGGACACTTGTCCATTATTCTTCTCTTCATTTTTGCCTTTTTCTTTTCTTAGAGAGGGGGGTTCTTCTGACCCGTAGAACACTTGCTCATTTTCTCCTCTCTCTCACTTTTCTCTCCACTCTTAGAATTTTGAACATTTGGCTTTTTCATAGCTATACCTTTTTCAGCAATAAAAATTATGGGAGATAGAGATTAAAACTTTTTAGAGCATGGATACTTTAGTGAAAGCAAAGGTACGTGATCTTGATCTTAGACTTTAGACAAATTTCAACATGGGTCGTGGTTTTGACAAAGCTCAACACAAGAAAGCAACAATTAATTAGATATATCTTTAATGATTGCTACTGGCTCTATTAGGATGTATCATTGATCACAAAGGAGAAGCATAACTAATGATTTTAATATTTTGAAATAAATAACTCTCCAAAGACAAGATAAAAGAAAGAGGATCTCATTATTCTAACTTTATTATTTCTCATGTTTTAAGCAATTAAAGCATCCCAACAAGTGATGGTATATGTAGGAATTTAATCATGCAAAACTTTGTTCATGGGTTAACAAGACATCTTTTTTCATATAGGGAAAACATACCATAACAGAAAAGACTTATTTTAATTCGAACGGAAAGTAATTTGCGAAAATTGAAAAGTTTCGGGAAGCAAACCGAGCGAAGGGACGGCGGGCTGAGTGGGGCCGGGCGGGGGGGCGGCCGGCCTAATAATTGGGCCGGTCGGCCCGCTTCTGGCCGTGTCGGGTCGCGGTTCGTCGTCGAAGTCGATGGTTCCGCCTTGGTTCCGAATTTCTTGATTTTTTTTGTCGCGAAAAATTACTTTGGTCGCCGAGGATCTCCCCACACTTATTTTCTCGTTATCTTGTATACAAAGCATGGTGGAGACAAAAACATATCCAGAAAAATATGGAGAATAATTGACTCAACTTGTGGATGACTTCCATAAGAGCACTTTATTATATAATTCGAATCCTAATATTTAATAGTAAACTAATTTTGACTAAACCGAACTATCCTGAATTAATCGATCTAACTTTAAGACTTTAAACGCTAAGACTTATTAACTCTAATCAAAGCAAACATATATAATAACTAGCTAATATTTAAGACATAAGATAGTGATACTTATCGGGGTAAACGGGGTGCTCTCCCCAAGCTTGATCTTGTAGTAGTCTTTTGTTTGTCCTTGGAATTTGCTCGTCTTCGGGTTCTTCCTTAATTGTTCTCCCTCAGAAATATTAATTTCGCACATACCCGAAGGAACAAATTCTAGGATTATGTTGTGAGCCTTCATGTGTTCACATCTTTTTGGATTTTTCGAGAAAGCGTGGACCTTTATGTGTCCACAATTTTTTTTTTTTTTTTTTTTGTGTGCGTAAGGATGCAAATGCAAAAACAATTCATCATATCCATGCATAGAGATCATCTTCAATGTTCATTTTATTCTAGCAAGCAACTCTAAACACACTCCCTACTTATTTATCTTTAGCGAATTTAAAGATCACACTATATATATAAGCTAAACTTTTTATTTGATTTTCTATAGTTATGCATCTTTTTATATCTTTTTAACAAAGCGGACATACCACACTAGTAATATGATAAAATATAAGAATACTTACGGATAATGGGGTTTGCACTCCCCAAGATGGATCTTGACAGTCTTCTAAAGATGTAAAAAGTGAGGTAGACTGGTGGTGTGGTAGGTTCATGCTAAACAATGAACGCGTGCACACCGATGATTCTTTCTGCAAAATATTATTGGACGTATACCCGAAGGATTGCAACTAATTGAAGAACGGGTTGTTGCCCAAAGGTTGTTATAACCTCATCTATGCTAACACAAGGATGGTTCATTGATTACTTTAGCACGATATTGTTGTCAAGCAATTTATTATTATTATTTATTTATTTTATGGCTGCACTTTAGCATGGCTCAAGGCAAAGGTAACTTTTAGCAAAAGACAAAATAAATGATGTGATACTTACGAGATCTTTCTTCCATGAGGAACGATCCGGATCTTCTTTTGCACAAAGGTGTTGGACTTCATCCTATGCCTTGCTTCATCTCGTGAGTTGATCTCTTGACTTACCCGAATTGGATTTGAGAATTTTTTTTTTTTTTTAGGGGTTAGTCCAACAATAGCCAATGTCTACACAAGCAATTATTAGTTCAATAATTAAACTAGACTCCATGTCTAATTTAACTAAGGAAAGCGATATAACCTAAGCACCACGCTTACGTTTAAAAAAGCCAATGGAAGTATGTCGAATACTTCCAAACCAAAGCATGCATGAGCAAACAAAGATAGCATGAAAGCACTATAGAGATTCACTTAAACAGAGATTAAAGAGCATGATCATGGTGAGGATAATATTTTTATTTATTTATTATTTTTATATGCAAACGACATGATGGGTGATTGCAAGGAATTAAACATGCAATGGATCTACGATGAAAAAAAAAAATAAACTAAGTGGAGTGAATGCATGGATTATTCAAAGTAAACATGCAATGCAATGCAACAATTGAAAAGATAACTACTCATAAATTAAAGTCCATGAGCAAGACTTTTCTCACCTTTGATCATACTTACCATGACTCACTAATAGAGTTTGTGAATTGTGCAAAATCGACTTTCGTCACTTGAGATGTGCTTTGAATTCTTGTGACGGCGACCTTTTCTTCAATCTACACATGGTTAGAATAATATATATAAATGTACCTAAGAGATGGCGGGGGCTCTTGTGTTGATGGATCTTGCTTGTTCAAACTCCCCGGTTTCTCCTTTTCTTGTGGAAGCTTGCACGAAGGTCGCGACGGCATCAAATGTCCCGTCTATTCCACACTCAACGTAACAAGGGTAATCCTACTAAAGCTAATTGATACACTAAATTAGCGAGATATCAAGATCATTATCGAATCTTTACGCCGAATGCTTCCCCAAGAACGGCGCCAAAAGCTTGTTGGTATTTATTAAGTGCAAAAAGAATATAAAGGGGTTCATAGCGCCGCCACGAATATATATACCATTGTAGCTTTTACCCTGAGTATTCCGTAGTATCGTTATTTATATTTTCCACGGGAAGCAAGGGTAAAGACTATGATAAATCAAAATCATGTATCTACTAACTTAATATACCAACTAAACTAAAGTGAAGGGGTAAATAATGTATATAATACGCATGATAATTAATAGCACTTAACCAGGAGAATATTATAATATAGAGTAGATAACTAGGTCGAGAGGACAACGGGAGAGATCTAGGTTCCTGAATACTTCTCTAGTACTTTGGTTCTATGATAACAATTATTCTAATACACTTTGGAGCAGCGGTACCGTCCCGATCCTCGAAAAAGACTGGGAAGGGGTGATCGGGAGAAAGGCCGCCAAAAAGCTCTACGAATCACCAACCCGAACGTGGTGGATTACAAAAACCTGACAGGGCTGTCACCCCTGGGGCTACCACAACTAACCGTGGGATTGGGCGCAACCTCAGGTAACCTATAGCCTAGACACCACGCCTACACTATAAATTACTACTCTAGCTACCTAGCATAACTAGAGTCCTCAATACGAGCGGAGATCCCATGCAATAGTATAATAACTATATCAATAACATGAAAGGCATAAAAGTACTAGAAAAGATATATCTAATTATGGCATAAAAGTCTAATAGAGTTGAGATACAAAGATATACCGTAACGCCGAAGACTTCTCCGAACCGAACGCAGCTTCGCTCTCCCTAACTCTCTACTAGATCTATTCTATTACATTGTAGCTGTCTAATCTAATCCTCCAGCGTCGTGCCTCCATCCGATGAGATATGATGTATGAGATGATCCGAGAGAGGGGTCTAGGGTCTATATATATGGGTCTTCTTACGTCCCCTTCGCGGCAAAGCAGCAATGTGGTACTAATCGATGTTGGGTCTTGATCCATCTCGTGCTTCAACCGACGCCCTCGGATCAAACCGTCATTAAACAACCGGTTTAGATTGCGTCTTAGAGGCGGTGGAGGAAGGTTCCGGAGACCGGGCTTGCGTGGCCGCCAAGCAGGGCCGATCGGCCCCATTATTGGGCCGATCGGCCCAGGGGGGGTTCCCCTCTGGGTCCCGTCGTGCGTCATGGCTTCTGGAGTCTTCTAGATGATGTTTTCTTCGGTGTCAAGTTTGGTTCACGTCGGGAGTAATCCGGAGCCTTCTAGACTTGTTTCGGAGTTGGATTGCGTTGCGTTCGTCGGTCGTATGCCACGCCATTTCTCGCTGTTTTTTTACATTAAGTCCCTCGCAAATCACAACTTTACCAAAACTCATGGAAATCATTAGTATAAACCCCTAATAAGGTTATCTAATTATATTTTAGTCCTTTTCCATGTTTAGTTGACAATTAAAAGTATACGTTAACATGTGTCAACAGGTACGCCCGTGGTGGCGCTGGGGGGGGGCGGGGCGCCGCGGGTGGCACCATCTCTGCCGGAGAGTCTTGCGCGGTTGCAGGTGTCGGTGGAGAGGAGAGGGCAGCCGGTGCTGCGGTGTCGCCGAGGATGATGTCGATGACGGCTGCCTGTGCATCACGCACAACATCATCTTACCCTCGAAATGGAGGATGGCAGGTCGGGGCCGACGTCGGTGTCCGCGGTAGGGAGGGGCAGCGCCGGGGTGGCGCCCTGGGCCGCCCTATGCCGGCGGGCGGCGCAGCGGGCTGGCTGTCCTCCGGTGTGGTCGCCGTGACGTGCGGAGGTCCCGGAGGTGATGCGACGTACTCCAAGCGACGGAGGCGGGTCTCCATGTCGTCGAAGAGCGTCGGGTGATCCGGGCGCGATTGTCGTCGAGGAGCGCCTCGGCGCCGCGGTGAAATCCTTCATCTCGGAAGCCATGGGTGGTGGGAATCGCCCCCCTCTCCGGATACTAGCTCTCGATTCCGCCTAGATTGGGCCGGAATTGACACGTGTTTGTCGACCGTTGAAGCTCCGAAGAAGGCGTACGGGCAGCGCCTCTCGCCCGGCGACGAGCGGCAGCACGAGCAACTAGATGGAGGGAGGAGCCGTGGGAGTGGAGGGGGGGCGGGCGGCTCGCCCGAGGTGCGGCGGCGGGCGGCAGCGTCTTGTGAGGGGGGGAGGAGGAGGCCAAGAGCTGAAAACGATAGATATGTTTTATTTGCTTGTTTATTCCCTAGAGATTACATGCCTCTTGCTTATATAGCCCGACTAGTGGGACTTCTAATCTAAGCAATCTCTATAAGGTTTCCTTATACGATTGGAATACCTTTTACAAGCTTATCCTAATTATTTATTTCCTAATAAGGGTCTCCCTTATAGATGACATAGCCCCTTGCACACCAAAAATTACCTAAGATAATCCTAACTTGAAAGCGAAAGTAAACTTCGGAGTCGCACGGGAGAGGGAAGGTGACGGCGGGGGCCAGCCCCCTGCGCCCCTGCTCCCCTCCCCCTCCCCGGGCGGGCGGCCGTCGCGTTTGGCCAATTAGCCACTCTCGGGCTGGCCCAATTCTGATTCACGACAGGTGCACTGCCTTGTGAGAGTACAACGACGACTGAACTGATCGGACACCATAATCTTCAACTACGTGCTGCTTAGTAGGTACCAAAAGTTACACGGTCAGTACGTATGGAAAAGTTGAGTGTGGTCAAGTGCGTACCAAGCATTGTTTCATGCAACTCTAGATGTTGATGTGACTCGTCTTTCCAAGCATTGTTTCATGCAACTCTAGATGTTGATGTGACTCGTCTTTCCAAGCAAGCACACTACTAGCATATATTTTTATTCCTAAGCACGCAACCATACTCACTACTAGCTCGAGATCTACAACGTACGATATATGGAGATATAAACTGTCGGCAAGACAGCGAGTCACCATGCACAAAAAACACTGGAAGAGCTTATTATTGTACAGTATAGTACATCCATGCATGTAATTAACAAGTGAATCTCATTATTTTAAAAAACTACATGTATAAACTTTCGGCAAGACAGCCAGTCACCACGCACAAAAAACACTGCCAGCTGGTTATTGTAGTATACAGTATAGTACATCGATGCACGTAATTAACAAGTGAATCTCGAGATCTACAGCTGGTTATACATGTGCACATGACATGTGCGAGCATGTGACCCCAGCACGCCAGCTAACTTTGGGGTAGTTCCGGGGCTCGGTTGTTAGGACATGGAACCCAGCAGGCTGGCGGAGGTGCCTTTAAGTGAAGAATACGTGCACGACGACCTACGCTAACGATTTTGAATCATTGACACTTTGTCACTCTTTCAGGGGAGGCGCACAGCACAAGACCTCCACCACCAGGGTTGGCGGAGATCGCCACCTTCGCTTGGGTGGCTCCCCCGAAACCGACGGCCTCACCCGCCGCGGCATCGGTCGGCGGAGGTCGCCACCTCCGCCGGTCCCTACGACTGACGCCTGGAGGAGCACCGAGAGGTGGGATCCGCCTGTGGTCCCGACGGCCCGCATGGGATAGCTGGCGGAGGTCCAAGGAGAGGGCCCGGGCCGGCCTGGCAGAGACTTATCAAGAAGAAGGCGGTGCGAGGAGTACAAGTACGCGAAGGACCTGCGTTGTGCCCAAGGAGGAAGGAATATGCTGGGAATATTGGGGGGGCAAAATTGTAATCTCGTATTCCTAGGCAATTGTGAAACTATAAATAAGGGGGTAACCTCCCCTTTTGGGTGGCTGGTGAATACCATTTATGAACACTTATTATTCCTAGTCATTCTCCCCCAGGGCTCCGCTTGGGCGGAGGTCTCGTCCCGTGTTGAGAACCACTAGTTCAACATCGGTCTTTGCAGATGACAGAAAAGTTTTTTGTTTTCCGAGTAGATTAATGAAAACTTAAGTGGGCATGCATGTGGTTCCAATTCTTCAATGGCGTTATTATATCACATCCTTCGATGAACGATAAATATTGTAAGGACTTTGTGTCAGTCAACTTGCTAATCTCTACTCCGTTTCCTATGGAGTACATGGAGACTAGCTTTCTGCTGGAGTTGATCATCACCTCGCTCATTCTCTTCTCTGCACCTTCATTCCGCTAAGAGCCCTGCAATAACAAGTCGAGGTAAGCACACTTCATGGACATCCAGTTCACGGACAGTCAAGTAGCATTGTATAGTTAATTTTTATATAGTTGCAAATTAATCTGTGCCTAATTATATATGTATGATTTACTACTAAGGAGACGACCACTACCCTTCCACCTCCATTCCATGTACAACTACTAGAATTATATAGTTAATTTTTATATCAAGTTATGCTCTACTGGGACTATGAAACAAATCTGTGCTTATACATGTATGATTTACTACTAGCAGGTGAACTCATCGCCTCACGCAGTATCTTCTCGGCACTTTCATCGCGCAAAGAAGTTGAGGTCAGCACTTCCCTTCCATGATGTTTTCTCCACCTGTATTCATTTTCTTTTTTTAGATAAGGGAACCAAGTTCCAGCCACCACCTCAATTCCATGGAGAACCGAGTAGCATAATGACAAATATGTGCTTATATATGTATGGTTTACTACTAGCAGGTAAAGACGCTTGAACCATGGCGAGCGTCCTGGATGCTTTGGCACCATCCGTGAAGAAGCTTATTGCGGACATGGCAGAACAAGAGGTGTCCATGATGTTTGGCGTTTCCAGCGAGATCACCAAGCTAGAGGACACATGGAAAGCATAAAAGCCTTCCTCGCTGATGCTGAGAGGAGACACATCACTGACAAGAGCGTGCAAAGATGGTCGATGAAGCTCAAGAATGCCAAGTATGATGCTACTGACATCCTCGACCTATGCCAGCTCGAGGCTGACAAGCGGACGGAGTCTAGAGATGGTGGCACCGTGGACAGTAAGTCGTCTGGGTGCTTCCAGCCATTGCTCTTGCCTGCGAAATCCCGTGTTTGCACACAAGATAGGTAGCCGCATCAAGGAGCTCAACCAGCGGCTGGAAGACATCCACAAGAAGGCGGACAAGTATAAGTTCAATATTGGCCTCGGTTCCAACCCGGAGTCTAGAATGCAAACTGCTACAGAAAGGTATAGTCAAAAGATGACGTCTGAGTTCAACGAGTCATCCATTGTTGGTAAGAAGATCGAGGAGGATACAAAAAATCTTAGCCAATTACTTATCACCAATGACAAGCACCAAGACATCAAGGTGTTGTCCATCGTAGGCATGGGTGGCATGGGAAAAACCACCCTTGCCCAGAAGATTTTCAATGACACAACACTCCAACCACACTTCAAACTGAAGATATGGCTCAGCATTACCCAAATTTTCAACGAGGTTGAGCTCCTTCAGACAACAATTGATCATGCTGGGGGAGTCCATGGCGGGGTGCAAGACACAAGTCTCCTCAGGAGGACACTAACCAGCACCTTGTCTTGTCCATGGGAAAGTTCCTCCTTGTCTTGAATGATGTGTGGAGTAACGAAGCTTGGAGTCATGTTCTTTGTGTTCCGATCAAGAATGCCAGCCTGAAATCACTTGGGTGCTGGGTCGTCATTACTACAAGATTAGAAGACCTTGCTCATCGAATGGGATCAGCATTCTATCAACACCATGTCAGCCCACTCGATGAAGACGATGCTTGGTCGTTGCTGAACAAACAACTGCCACCGACGCAAAATCAGGTTAGTCTATACAAGATCTTCAGTGGGTGAGAAATTTTAGTTTATTGCAACTAAATGTGCATTCTGTTAAATTAAATATACTAATTGAGATTGTTTCACAATCATTGGTTCCATATAAAAATGCAGTCCTTAGAAAAGATGGATCTACTTAGATATTATCCATATCTTCTATTAGTAAAAAAATAATCTAAAGTACTGCATCTAAATTAACCACTTGTGTTGTTATTAACTACTTATAATTTCTAATTTTAAATATGAACTAACATTACCACTAGTGTTGTATGAAAATGTTGCACACTCGTCTTATTATGAAAGCTAGTTCATCAACACATGCTCTCGCATAGGTTAGAATATTAGGAGATACTAACCAATAAAAATAATTCTATTTTACATTTTTCACTTCACTAATTTTTTAAAATAATAGATATAATAGATACTCTATAGTTTCTATTTAGTTGTGGTAATCTTATCAATTATTGTTTTATGCGTATTTTTCATCCACGCCTATAGGTTTTGTCTTTATATAGCACCTTAGTACCTACTACGTACCAAAAGTTACACGGTCAGTTTAACTATATATTTTTTTTCATGCACCTCTAGATGTATCTCGTCTTTCCAAGCACACTAGTACCATTTTTTTTTTCCTAAGTACGCAACCATATATACGTCCATACTCACTACTAGCTCGAGATCTTCAACGATATATGGAGATATAAACTGTCGGCAAGACAGCCTGTCACCATGTACAAAAAACACTGCCAGCTGATTATTGTAATATACAGTATACTACATCGATGCATGTAATTAACAAGTGAATCTCGAGATCTACAGCTGGTTATATGTATGCTCCCTCTGGTATAAACAATATAGCAGCAGATCGCCGTGCAAACACGACATGTGCGAGCATGTGACCCCAGCACGCCAGCAAACTTTGCGGTACATCCGGGGCTCGGTCTTTGCAGATGACAGAAAAGCTTTCGTTCTGTGAGTAGATTATGAAAACTTAAGTGGGCACGCATGTGGTTTCACTGCGCGGCGAAAACTCGCGACAAGATGGAAACGACGCTGGGTGAGATTTAGGTGGGTTAATTTACAAAAAAGAGGATTAGGTAGGCTGAGTGGAGGAGTTTAAGTGCTAAAATAACTCACCTCCATCTCTGGCCATCGGATCAGAATCCTATGATCTAGATTGGAGTTTCTATAGTTTCCATACGAACTTGGTTTCCACAGCATACATTGTCTACATAAAAGGTGTTCTAGTACTAATTGTAATTGGTAGTATCTGCCTGGAGTTTCAATTTTTCAGCTATCCTAGTCGTCGTATAGCTGCCACACGACAAATTTAAAACGCAAAGAGGCCACCATTTAAAGTCGGACTGTAGCAGCCACTAGAAAACGTTTTGTAGTGGTGTTAAGGGATTTTGCACCTATTCATGAGGATTCCACTTTAATTCGGTCCAATTGTAGTCTTGTGCTTATTTTCGAATAAAATATGGTATTTTTTTAATACGCTAGCTAACCTAGGCGTCACTATTTTAAGGAAGAAGCTATTTGCTTGAAAAAAGGTATATAAACAATGTGATCGTTTTTGAAATAAGAAGCCTTAAATCAATTTATTGGCAGGTGGTTGGAATTGACCAACTGAAGACTGTCGGCACTGAAATTCTTAAAAATTGTGATGGCTTACCACTTGCAATTAAAGTGATTGGAGGACTCTTGAGCACAAAATACCCAAGTGAGCATGAATGGAAGTCTGTTTTGAACAAGCCAACTTGGTCAGTGACCGGACTGCCTCCAGAACTACCAGAACTACACACCGGCTATACTTGAGTAATGAAGACTTGTCTCCCCAGTTGAAGCAATGCTTTCTGTACTGCTCACTATTCCCTAAAGGTGAAAAACTCGTACAAGATGTAGTAACTAAGATGTGGATAAGTGAAGGATTTATCCAACCTTTAGATCGTAATAGTACCATTTCACATGAGTATGAGTTCGAAGAGATGGCAACTAAGTACTACCAAGAATTAATAAAGAGGAACCTTATAGAACCTATAATAGAATATTCTCTCACTGGATACAGGTGCACCATGCATGATGTGGTGCACACCTTTGCTGAATACATGGTAAGAGAAGAATCACTAGTGGTGGTTGGTAGAAAACATGCTGCTACTGGTATTGGTGGTGGTGGTGGTGGTGGTATGCATCTTCGTCGCCTCTCCATTGAACAGACCATGTCATTAATGGATTGGGGCATTTTGCAACGGCGAGAGTCACTTAGGACATTAATTATAAATTCTAGAGTAAACCATCATCATCCAGGTGATTTGCTCAGTAGTTTCTCTTGTCTGTGGGTACTGTGCATAAGGTATATTGACTCTGATACCTTGGTTCACTCTCTATCAAAGCTAAAGCACTTAAGATACCTTCACTTAGAGCGTACTGATATATCTAGACTACTAGATGACATCGACAAGATGATGTTTCTTCTTTACATTCATCTACATGGTTGTAAGAAATTGGACCATCTTCCAATCAAAATCGCTAAACTTGTGCAGCTAAGGTCTCTTGACACCAGTAGTTCAAATGTCAGTGCAGTACCTAAGGGTTTTGTTGGGTTAACAAATCTGAGGTTACTTTATGGGTTCCCAGTACAGATGGACACGGATGATGTTTGTGGTAGGAGCTAGTCTAGTTTGCAAGAGCTGGCGCCTCTTTCTCAGCTTAGGAAGCTTACACTATATGGCCTAGAGAATGTGCTGGATAGAGAGATGGCCAAAAAGGCCATGCTTAGCAGCAAATGCCACCTTGAGTATCTAGGGTTGAATTATAGTGCAAATGGACATAGTACAGGGATAGGTGTTGCTGAGTCAGAGCTGCAGCAACAGAGTATGAGCGAGGTCTTGGAAATGCTATGCCCACCAACCTGCATAGTAGATCTTACTTTGAGAGGGGGGTACATTGGTGGCCAACTACCGAACTGGATGTGTGCTCCAGCATCGCTAGACTTTAAGAGCCTGAGGCATTTAAGGCTACAGAACCTACCTTGCTGCATCCAACTCCCTGACGGTCTGTGCTGCCTCCCGAATTTGGAATCGTTGCAGATCACGGATGCACCAGCCATTGTTGGCGGTCGTTATCGACCATTTTATACCGCCAATTTTTATCCAAATCCGGAGAAACAAGCATACTTATGACACATATACATTGGAAACATGTTTTGCAGGACAAACATTGGAAACAAGTGTAAATGCATGAAGTAAAGAAGAAAGCGCAAGGCAGAACACACATTCCAGAAATGCGCAACCAAGGGAAATAGAGAAAGCCCACTTCAAAGAACAAGTGGACCAAAGCACCCGGCAATTAACGATGTGGACCGGCCCACATGCCAAAGTCAGTTCGCGAGAGGGGCCAGGCCCAGTCCGGCCGGACTGGAAGTGGGTCCGGCCAGACTAGCGGTTCCACCAAATCGCACCGCCCTTTTTCTGGCGGTTGCATGCCGACATCCATAGGCGGTTTCCGTAGGTGCTTTCCTAAATTAGTGAAGAAACCGACCTCTCATGTGTATAAATAGATGGGGAGGGCTCCATTCTCAATACACACCACACAAGAGCCTCTCCCTCCATACTTGTATCTTTTACTTTTATTGGTTAGAGCTAGGAGCTTGGCAAGATGTAATAGAAGATCAAGATCAACATGGAGATACTTGGTATGAGCAATTCATTGTTCTTCATGTTCTTCATCATTGTTCTTGTTCTTACTATCATTATAGTTGTGCTATAGAACTAGAGTATAGTTCCTCTTGATATAATCATTGCATATGAACTAGGCTATAGTTTCTATGTTATGATTCCATCATATAGAACTTGTGCTTAATCATTCATACATTTATAACATGGAGTTTAGATGGCGGTCTGTCATACCTTCGGGTTTGCCCATTCTTGCTCGTTGATCCGTAGGGTCAGAGTCCATGGGGGGTATGGGTAGTTCCTTAGTGCACGCGGGCAAGGAGCCCGGGTGCACGGGAGCCTTTGGGATATGTCGGTGCCCTACGGTAGTGAGGTAGGCGGCGGGTGGTGACCCCGTCATCCCTTGTACTCCTCCACGTCCGGGTATTGAGTAGGAGTTCTGAAAGTGTCTATCGGCCGGCAGACCAGCTGCGGGCATCTCCCCGTCCATCTACCTCTGTCCTTATATCTTGTATGATCGTTAGCTTGTTCTTGCACAACTATATAGGATACGCCTTGCTCCAGTTTAAGGTTTTCTTTATCCTTGAGATTGCTCGGGTGTGTGTGTCAAGTTATCCTTTACCTACCATGTCCATCCCTATTATGAACCTTGTTCTATTATACAGTCGTGTTATCTTGTCCATCTTTCTATTAGAGACCTTGCACCATGCCTTCCCTGTGGAAATACGATACCCTGAATACTTCCGGGTGAAAGCTAACAATGGCATTTCCGTGCGCTTGCGGAACTCTTTCTGTTTGCGTTAAGAAACGCCAACAAGCTTTCTCGCGCCGTTGTCGGGGAAGGCGTTGGTTAAAGGAATGATCTACTAGAACATGTTCATGATAATATGCATGTGTAGTAGTCATTGTTTATAACAAGGGTTTATCATAAAAACAAAAAAAAAGTGTATGATGAAAATGAAATGTCCTCCTTTGAGAGCTTCAAATTTTGAAAAAAAACTAGCTCAAATTGCTACTTCCTGCATATGTTTTTCAATGAGGTAATCACAAGGGATGGTAAGTCCCCTCGTGATCTACCATATCATAACCATGCAGGAAAAGCCAAAAAAAAAAGCACGGGAGCACAACCCCGATACGATGAGCTTTGAGCTAGCTTGGGGGAGGACAACAACAAGGTAACATGTATCTTGCACTTTTATCTCCTTTTGTTACCTTGCAAAAAAAAAAATCAAGATAAAATTAAAAAAAATATATCACCTTGTTCTCTTTACAATGTTTTCACCTCTGTTGGATGAATCTTGTTATCCTTTCATGCTTCCTCTCTTTATGCTGACATATTTTGGCTTGGAAGTTTTGGTCATCCAGCTGGTAACCATACTCCCATAGGCTTGCTAAATCAAGCATGATGCTTAGGTTAGTGTTGACACCTCTTAAGCTATGTTTTTATGTGTCAAATGAATATGTAATAAGGGTATAAAAAGAATAAAATACATAGAATAGGTATTATACTAACTAAGTTCCACGAGTTTTGGTGATTTATATCTTTTCAGGGACTTAACAGGTAAATACCGAAAAACCTAGAGAAAACCCCCTACGTAATAAAAGGATTTACCACAGAAGGATTTCGATCCGGAAAGTGAAACTAAAACATTCTAGAAGATACCGGAGGACACCGTAAAAGACGGGATGCTTTGGTGGCAAGCCACCCCGGCGGCCGCCCGTGCCACATAGGCCGGCCGCCAGGTGGGCCACCCCTGTCAGCCTCACATTTTTATGTCGGTTCACCACCGACTTTGAGGTTGTTTCTACACCGTTGTTGAAGGTCGGTTTGATCCAAGGGTCAGCATTCATCGGCCTCGACTATATAAGGATGGTCCTACCTCTGGCCATAGGCATGAAAATCATTATTCATCATACTCAGCTTTGATCATAGCTAGAGCCATACCTCTCTAATTAGAAGAGAGCTAGATCAAGTTGAGAGAGATTAGTAGAAAGTTGAGAGATAGATCAAAGAACTTAATTAGAGTTCTAGATCTGTTCTTGAGAGATAGAAAGTAGAGTTGAGGAGAAGTAAGGAGAAGTGCCGGATCTGTCAGTGACTCTTCTACGCTTGTACCTCTGGGATCAAAGGCTTCATTGCACTTGATCTTGAGACATCTTTGGCGGATCAACCTTATATTTGAGTAAGTTTACTTATTTATATTTCTTTCGGTTTATGACTCATTAGAGTACTTTGATTCTTGTCGCTCTTGAATTGAAGTTGTTACCCCTAGTGTAAACGTGGTGTTTAGACTAGATAACTCATAAATACACCCTACTTGCCGGATCGTGGTAGTTCGTGGTAGTGACAAGTACCATTGATTCCTTTGGATTCCACGTCCCCGTAAGATAGGACACGTAGGACATAGTTGCCTTTGGAATAGTAAGTTTTGGCCTTACTTTCCTTTTTGAGTACGTCCCCATTAAGAAATATCTCTAAGCCTTATAAGAGTATAAACTAGACAACCTTAGAATTCTTCTCACCTTTTATCTGAACTCCTGTTCCTTCCTACTATCTCAGTGTTAAGTTCTGTTTCATTACCCTCACACCATTCTCCTGTGGATTCGATATTTAAAACCCTCCCGGGTGAAGTGCTCATCGTTTACGCTAAACTTGCGTAATATCCAAATTATAAATAATTCTCAGTAGGATAACTTTTACCAACAAGCATTTCTGGTGCCGTTCGGGGAGAACGGTTTGCGATTACGTGAAACTAAACTAAATCTTGTATCATTAGTATAGATTTTTCCTTTTTATCTTTTTTATCTTTTATCTTTTTAAAATTTCTATCCACATGGATACTACCCCCTCTTTATAAATATTTAAAACCCAACGGGCAAGCTTATAACCCTGTGCTATCATCTAAACCCATTCAAGCTGGATCCTATGAGTTTCACCCAAGGTTGATAGAGATGGTCCAAAGCCATACTTTCTCAGGAGAATCGGACGAAAAATCCTTTTCTTCATCTTCAAAGTTTTGAAGAAACATGTAAATGTCTTCACATTGAAGACATGTCTCCTGAAACTATCCGTTGGATGCTCTTTCCATTCTCTTTGAAAGGAAAAGCTCGCCAGTGGTATAATAGAAATAAAGAAAGAATAGGAGGAAATTGGGAAACTTGCATAACTGAATTCTGTGCTGATTTCTTTCCTATATCTAAATTAGTTAACTTTAGGCTCTCGATCCTATCCTCTACACAAAAGGATAATGAATACTTGAGTGCCTATTGGGAACGATATGATTTACTTTCCAAATCAGGGACCCAATCTCGCTATACCAGATCATGTTCTAATACAACATTTCTATATTGGTCTGAATAGAAAATCTAGAAAACATTTGAATACATCTCAAATGGATCCTTTATTCATCTTTCATCCCCTAAATGCATTGCTATCTTAAATAAAATATCAGGAAACAAGGAGGATGATCCAAGCTAGCAGAAAATCTTTAAAAATAGAAGAAATAATAGAAGAAGAAAGATTAGTTGAATCCAATCCTATTTCAAATTCTTTACAAATCTCAGCTAATCCTAAACCTTTAGAAGAATCAGAGGTTACTTCAATCTCTGATTTCTCCCTTGATATCGAGGACGATCTCTTTACAGGTTATGGAAATACCTCGAAATATCGATTCACATCTCGGAAGTTTAAAAACATCACAATCTTATCCTATAAACTCTTCTCGATTTAACACATTTAAAAGGAAGTACGTAAGAACTTATTTCAATCATGAGTGGCGAATGGACGTAAGAATCAAAGATTTTCTCTCGATGTGATCCGTTTGGATTCACCTTCTGTACTTATTCATTGCCAAATTGATGAAGATCCTTTTGATGCTCTTTATAATCCTATAGTAGGAATAAACATCATGGCATTATCTTTTGCTCATGAATATCTCAAAAATATGCCATTAAGTCCTACTATAAAATTATTACTAAAACCTTCAGGACAAGTTATTCAAAGCTTAGGAATTCTTTTATGTCTTACCAATCAAGGTAAATAACATCATGGTACATATCGGTTTCTATATCTTTGATATCATGGAGTTTGACCTCACGATGGGACAACCAATTGAAAGACTCACTTTTAAAGAACAACCCGAAGACTTAGACTTTCAGCTAGACAAAAATCTTCAATTCACATTACCTATAGTCCAAGCGATTTATACTAAATCCGAGTCTTGTCCGTAACCGCATCCTATGGAGGAAGTTAAAGAGGCCACCGTAGAATATTTTGTGGAATCTAATCAAGAAGATGATTCAAATTTTTTATTGAAGAAGAGGATGAAAATCCTACTACTTCAGAACCTTTAGATGAATTTGAAAATCCACCTAGACCTCCCATTGAACTTAAACCTTTACCACCGGGCCTCACTTATGCTTTTCTAAATCAAGATTCAGAGTCTCCAATGATTATAAATGATAAACTTACTCCAGAATAGACTCTCAGGCTAATTACTGTCTTAGAAAAATATCGTTCAAATTTTAGGCTACGCACTCGATGATTTAAAAGGAATAAGTCCTGCTCTCTGCACCCATCGTATTCCAACAGACCCAGATATTCCACCATCTATAGAACCTCAAAGAAGACTCAATAATGCGATGAGAGATGTAGTGAAGAAGGAAATTCTTAAGTTATTATATGCAGGGATTATATATCCCATTGCCATATAGCGAGTGGGTAAACCCAGTACAAGTTGTGCCTAAGAAAAGAGGCATGACAGTTGTTAAAAATGATAAAAATGAATTAATTCCTCAAAGAACTGTTACAGGATGGAGAATGTGCATAGACTATAGAAAATTAAACAAAGCCACAAGGAAAGATCATTTTCCATTGCCTTTCATTGATGAGATGTTAGAACGATTGGCAAAACATTCTTACTTTTGTCTCCTTGATGGATATTCTAGATATCACCAAATCCCAATCCATCCTAATGATCAAAGCAAAACCACTTTTACATGCCCATATGGAACTTATGCTTATAGAAGAATGTCTTTTTGGTTATGTAATGCACCTTCTTTTTTCAAAGATGTATGATGTCTATATTTTCTGAAATGATTGAGGAAATTATGGAAGTTTTCATGGATGATTTTTCTGTATATGGAAAAACTTTTGATGATTGTCTAGAAAACTTAGATAGAGTTTTGCAAAGATGTGAAGAAAAGCACTTAGTCCTTAATTGTGAAAAATGTCATTTTATGGTTAGAGAAGGGATAGTGCTTGGTCATTTGATTTAAGAAAGGGGAATAGAGGTAGATAAAGCTAAGATAGAAGTTATAGAACAATTACCACCCCCTGTGAATATTAAAGGAATAAGAAGTTTTCTAGGCCATGCTGGTTTTTATCGTAGATTTACAAAAGATTTTTCACATATTGCTAGACCACTTACCAGCTTGTTAGCCAAAGATGTTCCTTTTATTTTTGATGATGCTTGTCTTAAAGCTTTTAAAACTTTGAAAAAGGCTCTTATTTCTGCACCAATTATTCAACCCCTAATTGGTCTTTGCCTTTTAAAATTATGTGTGATGCCGTGATTATGCTTGTGGGGGCAAAGTAGGGGCAAACTAAAGACAAGAAACATCATGCTATTGCTTATGCTAGTAAAACTTTAACCGGACCACAACTTAATTATGCTACCACTGAAAAAGAGTTGCTAGCAGTTGTTTATGCTATAGATAAGTTCAGATCTTATTTGGTAGGAGCTAAAGTAATTGTTTATACTGATCATGCTGCTTTGAAATATTTGCTCGCCAAGAAAGATGCTAAACCTCGTTTAATAAGATGAATTTTGTTACTCCAAGAGTTTGATTTAGAAATTAAAGATAAGAAAGGAGTAGAAAATTCTGTTGCTGATCATTTGTCTAGAATGAATTTTGAAAAACCAAATGAATTACCTATTAATGACTCACTCAGGGATGATATGTTTTATCGGATAACCCATACCGATCCCCGGTATGCAGATCTTGTTAATTTTATGGTTGCAGGATATGTAGCACCAAAAGCAGATAAAAAGAAGCTTATATATAAAAAAAGTCGTCATCACTTATGGGATGAGCCATATCTCTTTAGAGTATGCTCTGATGGGCTACTTAGAAGATGTGTATCAACGTAAGAAGGACTTCAAATTATTGAAAGATGTCACTCATCACCATATGGAGGTCATTATGGGGCATTCGAACTCATGCAAAGATCCGCAAGCGTGATTTTTTTCGCCAACCATGTATCAAGACACTAAAGATTTTATCCGAAGATGTGGAGCTTGTCAAAGACACGGAAATATAAATACAAGAGATGCTATGCCACTAACAACCAATCTTCGATCGAGCTATTTGATGTTTGGGGAATTGACTACATGGGACCATTCCCAAGATCCGAAAATTATGAACATATCCTAGTAGCAAAGGGGTTATGTTTCAAAATGGGTAGAAGCTCATGCATGCAAATCAGCAGATGGTAGAAGTTCAATCAAGATGTTAGAAGAAACTATATTCCCAAGATTTGGAGTACCTCGAATGGTAATTAGTGATGGAGGAAGCCACTTCATTGATAGAAAATTCAGACAATATTTATTGAAGCATGGAGTTCGTCATAATATTGCTACAGACTTACCACCCTCAAACAAGTGGACAAGCAGAGACTTCAAATAAGCAAATCAAGAATATTTTACGTAAAAAACAGCTTGAAGAAATGGGAACTAAATGGAAGGATAGACTTCCGTAAGCACTATGGGCATACAGACAAAGATATAAGACACCAATTAGAATGACACCGTATCAACTTGTTTATGGAAAGACACATCACTTGCCTCAGTAGAACTTGAGTTTAAAGCTCACTTTGGGAATACAAGAGATGGAATATGGATCTTGATGCTGCAGAGTTCGAGAGAAAAATGTAAATATCGAATTGGAGGAGTGGAGAGAGAAAGCTTATCATAATGCCAAGATTTATAAGGAGAGAACCAAGAAATGGCATGACAAGAAAATCAAGATAAAGACTTTCACCCAGGAGATCGGGTATTATTATTCAATTCCACAAGAAAAATTATTCGGGCATGGAAAACTTCGGAGTAAATGGGAAGGACCATTCAAGGTAGTAAATTCATCATCACATGGAGCAATCACTCTTCAAGACTCCGAAAAGTAAGTTATTCAAGGTAAATGGCCAACGTCTTAAAATTTTCTATGAGCCCGATAAGCCTGATGAAATAAATAAATTAAATGAATTAGATGAAATAGGCTTTATAATTTATCCAACCCAAGAGAATTAATTTTCATGAAATTTATTTTTATGGGCCAAAAGTAAAAGGCATTACAATTAGAATAGAGATATTAGGCCGTAGGAAAAAAGGATAGAGTGTAACACCCGAAAATTTTGGATTTTTTGAAAATAGAGTCAAAATGATTTAATTATGTATTTTTGTGCTCATGAAATGTAGGGAAAATAATATTTTTCATTTAAGATAAAATTTATCTAAGGCTACAAATATTTTTGTTGCATTGCCTTTGCATTTATTATTATTGAGTGATTAATGAATGGTTTCTACTTTAGAAATGAGTCAATTTTGCTTTACTTATAAATTAAGGAAAATACAATTAAATAAAGAATCTATAATGTCCTAAGAGGTAAGTCCAAAATTGAATTTAAAGTCTTAGAAATAGTTTATAAATTCAACTTAGGGTCAGATAGGTTTTGCTCTATTTATGATATAATTAGAATAAATATTTAAAGAAATAAATGATATGTTTTTTAAGTGAGTTCAGGTTTTATCTGTAATTACAAAACAAACAATGTTATGAAATTAAAGTCCCAATGTTCTATTAAAGTTTAGTTTACCTTTAAAATCCATAAGATATTTATTTCACAGATTTATTTTGATTTAATTTCAGCTTTTTGAATCGAATCTGAAATCAACGTGCAAACTAAAGAAAAGGCAAAATAAAAAGGAGATTAAAGATAAAGCCTCTACCTTCGTCCCTCTTCTAGGCCCAGCCCAGCCGGCAGCTCACCCCGGCAGCTCACCTTAGCTTGTTGCCGCAAGCAGTAGCAGCACCACCGCACGACCTGATCATCCTAGCTCGATCCACCATCATTGGCGCACACTGTGGACCAAGCCTAGATCCGCGTCTCGCGTGAGCAACACGAGCCAATGCACGGGGACGTGACATCGTCCGCACGGACCGGTTCTACGCCCACGCTCCGCATCGCCGTACGTTCCCATCCTCGACAGGCCGCTTCTTCCGCCCGCACGCCATGGATCGGCGAGGATCGCCATGGCCGCCAGGCCATGAAACTCGACAACAACCCCGACCTCGCTCTCTCTGCCTATAAGTACCGCGATCCCTTCCCGTTACCCTTACCGCAGCGCCGCCGTCGCCATTGACACACTCTCGCTGCCACCATCTGCATGCGCCATCGCCCTCGCCAATCTCTCGCAGAGCAGCACGGAGACCGCGCTGCCGCGGCAGGTCGAGCGGGATACGACGTCATGTACGCCGGTGCCCCTATCTCGTCCTCGACGCCACCCTCCTGATGTCAGCGAACAAGCCGCTGCAGACCACGGCCTTGCTTCGTCGCGGCAGCAGCACCGCGACCGTGGCCACGTCGTGGACCTCCGCACGAAGCCACCAGCGTGAACTCGCCGGAGCCATCCTCCGTCGCCGTCCGTCGCCCTGCCTCTCGGTTCTGTTGCAGTCTACGAGAACCCCTCAGGATGATGCACGGTGAGCATCCGATCCCAACACACCAGTCCTTGTTGTCTTTAGTTCATGGTTAGGTTAGTTTAGTTCGCACCGGCGAGACGTCGCTGTCTATCATGGCGCCGCACCATGCACCAGTCCACGGGCACCTCCGCCTCCACGTATCGCCGAGCAGGCTGCAGCACACGCACACACACAGCAGGTTGATTTCCCTCCCAGCACGCACACACACGCATGCGAACGTGCAACTCCGGCGAGCAGCGGAAGGAAGCAGCCCCGCCGTGCATGCTTGTTTTGCATGTTTTAGGATGATGACACCATCATGACATTACCATGGCATCAGTCACACATGCGTTATGGCCGTTTTCCTTTGTAGAAACAAATCTTGAAATACAAGGCAAATACATACACCATCAATCGTGGATCACGGTGGACCACTCACAACACCTCTTGATGTACGGTTCATGGACTTTGTTCGTATCACAATGCACGTGATATATAAGCCGCTCTCACTTATATGCAATATATATTTTGTCTAGGGTTTCATGAGACATGCTTTTGTATATATAGTTAAATATTAAATTGACTAATATATTTGTAACTAGTTTTATAATTAAAAGGAATATAAGTTCACCACATCGTTCCTTTATAAACAAAATATTAATATGATTAAAAGCTAATATTAATATGCTTTTGAAATATAACTTGCTTAGTCTAAACACGCATCATATATTTGACTTAGATGCTTCCACACATTACTTTATTTTTGCAAGTTAAAGTATAATCGATATATGAAAGATGTTAAAATGTTTCTAATTAAACCATGATTACATCTAGCTCGATTTTTCAAGTCAAATATAATATGAGTATTATGAATTAGTAGTTTCTCCGTGCGTTTTCTCAACTAAAATATACCAAGCATGTAGCTGTTTCTTTTTATTTTATATAATGTAAAACTTCGATAGCCGTTTCTTTTCAACGATAGCTCGGTTCTTTGTCGATCTTGCGCTTTTGTGTTCATAGCGCCAAGTCGTGCCGTTTAGATCGTTCTTTCTTTAGCTTCTCGCTTGTTTGATGTTTGTTCTTAGTTTATTCTATTTTCTTGCTTGTATACGTGGTGTTTGCTACGAGTAGACAAAGAGCCGCTCATTGGCGTTGAAGATCGGTTGAGGATCGACAAGTGTGCAAAAGAAGAGTGTGGGAAAGTTGGAGCAAAAGTAAAGGCAAGTATAGTTTGGGATCTACTAGCTTTATGTTCATGATCATGTGGCCTATTTAATGTTTATGACATGAAACATAAAACATGACTTTTATCAACATAAGAAATTGTCTGCAACAGAACATCCGGGATTTACAGTACAACTGTGAGGGCTACATGGCTCTGGTTTTAGTTCAGTATGAGGACCTTGTTTAACTTGTTAGTGGTTACCGAAAGGCGTTAGGGTAAAACAGACTGTGGATCCCCGTGGAGGGTTGTATCACACGGAACTGCCGCACCCGTGGATCCCTGGACAGGTTGTATCGCACGGACTGACGGAAGATACCTAGCGGCCCTAACATGTTAGATGAACCTTTGAAAGACTTCATAGTGAACCCTGCCGACCGTCCTAGGAAGAGGGTTAAGGGGCCGATCACCCCGGGCGAAAGGGCAATTCACGGCTCACAGTGAAAGTGTACATCTCTGCGCAGAGTAAAACTGGTATATCAGCCGTGCTCACGGTCATGAGCGGCCTTGGACCTTTGCACTAAAGAGGATGGCTAATGTTGTTAACTTGATTATGGTTTATCGTTTTATGCTTTACATTATTTAAGTTACACTGATCATGATCTATGGGTAGTTCTTGCCTTGCTACACTTGCTGAGCTCGACATGGACTCACTCTTGCAATTTCCCCACCTCAGCCTGTTGGTAAAAGTCACATGGAGAATGGATGAAGATACTAGGACTTGGCATAAGGAGCCCCCAGTCAACCGTCCCTGAAGATAATGGAGCCCGAGAAGTTTAGCAACCCTTCCGCGTTACTCTGATAATATGTGAGTGCTTGTTTAGTTATTTACGCTTTAAAGCATTGTTTTCTGATATTTATCTGTTCTATGTCATATGTGTGGACTTCCTGGGCACACATATGGCGAGTCTGGTCTTCTTTGGAAAACCAGGCGTGACACAGAGCACAGTGCAACAGGGCACTGGCGGCCGGCCCAAATGGGACTGGCGGCCGCCAGGCCTGTACCTCCCATCTTTTCCATTCTTAACCCAGGAATACTCTAGAACTTGCCCATTGTAATGACGAACATTCTAGAGTCATTTACGTAGGGAAATATTACGAGCCTTTCCATCCTATTTCATTCACCTCTGCCTATATAAACGAGCCCCATCTGATCATTTAATCTCATCTTATTCTTCCTCCACTAAGACCGACGACCAGCACCTTATTCTTGCACCATGAAGAACGTTGAGACCCGAATGGTGGTCCAGTCAAGGCAGCAGCTAATCTATACAAGTCCATGGCTATAGTGCCATATGGACCGAAGCCTTTAGTCGTAGTCAACTCACCACCTTCGAATCAGACGTTTGCACATGGACAGCTACTAGCTCAGAATTTGATGGTTGCGCGGCGTGAACTCAGCTATTTCTCTAGACGTTTAGATGCTTTGGAGAAGAAGAATACAATGATATTTGAGAAGTTAGGAGTTCTCGCCCGCCGCCGGCGCCGCCTCCTCTCGCCTTGATTTCTTCGACTCTCGGTTTGATCTCCGAACTTTGCTTTAATTTATATTTTGGCTTCGTTTGTCAGGTTTTCGAAATCTTTTATTTATATGTTAAATGATAAAATAAAATAAATCGATATGCTTTGTTAAAAAATAAATTCACATAATATTTTTATTTATTGTTGAGAAAAAAGATTTTGTTAAAAATATCTAAGTTACTTAAAGTTGTTGTGAAATTTGAGATAGAAGATTTATGAGAACTTAATTTTTGATATCTTTTTCTCACTGGAGAATTTATTTCAAAAATATCAAAATAATAGCTTCACTTCATCTTTATGATAAAAATTTATTTCCTATTAGAGCCGTGTTATAAATATTAAACCAATAAAAAGCTATTTGCTTTGTGTTGAGCTTTGTCAAATTTTGTGAACTGAGTTGAGAGACTTGTCTAAAGATCAAGATCACGTACACTTGTTTTTATTTAAATGCTCCAGTTGTTAATCTCTCTAAATTCAATAAATTATTTTTTGTACATCAAGGCATGGGCTATGCAAAAGTAATTTATTAAAAAAAAAAAGGAGATGAAAAATGGACAAAAGTCCTACTGGCGAGTAGAGCCTACCTCCCTAAATAAAGATGAATAATGGACAAGTGTCCGAGGGTCGATAGAACCCACATCTTTAAAAGAGAGGAAATAATGACAAAAAGTCTAGAGCCAGCCGAGTCCACCTCTCTAAAAAGAAAAATAAAGATAGCCCATGATCTTGTTTGCAAAAATATTTATTCTAAAAAGGGAGAAGAAAAATAAGAGCATAGTAGAATTAGCACACACATGCACATCTTGATCTAAAGATGATGTCTTTCCTTGGATCCATATTTGATATTGCGTATACATACAAGATAAGTATGCTACATTTCAATCCTACAACTCCGTATATAGCTTTATTAGAATTTTTATATGTTATATTTATGTTGTGTGAGGATCCACAAATACCACATATATATATATATATATATATATATATATATATATATATATATATATATATATATATATATATATATATATATATATATATATATTCATTGAGTGATTTGAGAGTATCATAAAAGAAAGGGAGTAAGCTATGTTTTTCTTTTCAAAAAATCATTGCAAAAACTCCAAATAAATTGATTGAAAGAATAAGGTACTCTATTTTATCTATCTTGTTTCATGATTGCTTAAAGTACTTGATAAAATTAGAAAGATATAAAGTTTGCTTATGAGTTTATAATTAACCAACCTTTTATCGAGACGCAGTAAAAGCCTAAGTGTGGGGGAGCTTGTTGACACCTCTTAAGCTATGTTTTTATGTGTCAAATGAATATGTAATAAGGGTATAAAAAATAATAAAATACATAGAATAGGTATTATACTAACTAAGTTCCACGAGTTTTGGTGATTTATATCTTTTTCGAGGACTTAACAGGGTAAATGCAGGAAAACTTAGAGAAAACCCCCTACATAATAAAAGGATTTACCACGTAAGGATTTCGACCCGAAAAGTGAAACTAAAACATTCTAGAAGATACCAGAGGACACCGTAAAAAGACGGGATGCTTTGGTGGCAAGCCACCTTGGCGGCCGCCAAGTGCCACATAGGCGGCCGCCAGGTGGGCCACCCCTGTCAGCCTCACATTTTTATGTCGGTTCACCACCGACTTTGAGGTTGTTTCTACACCATTGTTGAAGGTCAGTTTGATCCAAGGGTCCGCATTCATCGGCCCCGACTATATAAGGATGGTCCTACCTCTGGCCATAGGCATAAAAATCATTATTCATCATACTCAGCTTTGATCATAGCTAGAGCCATACCTCCCTAATTAGAAGAGAGCTAGATCAAGTTGAGAGAGATTAGTAGAAAGTTGAGAGATAGATCAAAGAACTTAATTAGAGTTCTAGATCTGTTCTTGAGAGAAAGAAAGTAGAGTTGAGGAGAAGTTAGGAGAAGTGCCGGATCTGTCGGTGACTCTTCTACGCTTGTACCTCTGGGATCAAAGGCTTCATTGCACTTGATCTTGAGACTTCTTTGGCGGATCAACCTTATATTTGAGTAAGTTTACTTATTTATATTTCTTTCGGTTTATGACTCATTTGAGTACTTTGATTCTTGTCGCTCTTGAATTGAAGTTGTTACCCCTAGTGTAAACGTGGTGTTTAGACTAGATAACTCATAAATACACCCTACTTGCCGGATCGTGGTAGTTCGTGGTAGTGACAAAGTACCATTGATTCCTTTGGATTCCACGTCCCCGTAAGATAGGACACGTAGGACATAGTTCTTTGGAGGAATAGTAAGTTTTGGCCTTACTTTCCTTTTGAGTACGTCCCCATTAAGAAATATCTCTAAGCCTTATAAGAGTATAAACTAGACAACCTTAGAATTCTTCTCACCTTTTGTCTGAACTCCTGTTCCTTCCTACTATCTCAGTGTTTAGTTCTGTTTCATTACCCTCACACCATTCTCCCTGTGGATTCGATATTTAAAACCCTACTAGGTGAAGTGCTCATCATTTCTGTTCGCTTGCAGACTATACAAATTATAAATAATTCTGTAGGATAACTTTTACCAACAGTTAGCTAAGTCTACCTTAATCAAATTAGACATGGCGTCAAGTTTGATTATTGAACCAAAGTTTGCTAGTATAAAGTTTGGTCGATCATATGGACTAACCCCCGTAGGAATTTATCAATTCATAAGGGTAAGTCCTTGGGATGACAATGGAGATGAAAATTTATTTAGTGAACCAAAAAAAAACTTTTATAACAAAATAATAATAAAGATAAACCTTTCAAACCCAAGTATTCTTGTCCAATTACTTTGATGTCATCAAAAAGACAAGCTTGGGGGAGCCTCATAGCACACTCAAGAGCGGCCATGAACCATAAAAATAGGCCATGTCGCACCAAGTAGCATTATCACAAGAGGTAAGTCACAAGCTAGCTTGGGGAGGACTCCCATGAAGGTAACATGTATCTCACATTTTTTTATCTTTTCTATCTTATAAATGATGAGATATGATGAAAATATAATAATAATATTCATTCCACCCTCATATGTGTTAAAGAATGTTAGTTTCTCCATGTTGAAATGATGAATAGTTGCTCTATCTATAATTCATTTGTGCCTAGTTTATGACTTTGTATTCCCCAATATTTAAGTTTGTTGGCTAATAATGTCTCACCTTGAAATACTTAAACGAATTGTGGGTTTGCAAATACATGATCCTTTTTCTAAGTTGTTGCTAGATATGATATGGTGCAAAGAGATTCTACTATAATTTCGTTCTAAGAGAAACTTGACATCTGGGAATTTAATTTTTAAAGAAAAAAGAGAGAGAGAGAGAGAGAGAGAGAGAGAGAGAGAGAGAGAGAGAGAGATGGGCTATGCTAAAAAAATATAAAAAAAGAGAAAAAAAAAAAAAAAAAGAGATGAAAAATGGACATGTGTCCAAGGGTGAGTAGAGCCCACATCTCCAAAAAAAAAAAAAGAGAAAGAAAGAGAGGAAATAATGGACACAAGTCCAAGGGTGAGTAGAACCCACCTCTCCAAAAATAAAGATAGCCCATACTTTCCTCAAAAGCTTTAAAAAAATCCCTGAGATAGACGGTTGATCAAAAGAATGAATGATTAGTGTTTCTATAGCAACCGTTCTATCTTGCAACCACCAAAGAACTTGGAGAAAGTTAAAAGCCCCACATACGTTGAGCAATAAAAGGTGAAATAATAGGTTCCAACTTATTTAAATAGAGGAAGAATACTTTGTTATAAACATGATACATCTTGAATTATATTGTCATTGTAGCAACTCCCGATCAACAACCAAGTATCTAACTATTTGCTCGGGGACGAGCAATGGTTAAGCTTGGGGACTTGTTGGCAGTCGTTATCGACCATTTTATACCGCCAATTTTTATCCAAATCCGGAGAAACAAGCATACTTATGACACATATACATATGCTATGACCTAGTTCCACTTGTTTCTCGAGTAAACATGTTTTGCGGGACAAACATTGGAAACAAGTGTAAATGCATGAAGTAAAGAAGAAAGCGCATGGCAAAACACACATTCGAAAATGCGCAACCAAGGGAAATAGAGAAAGCCCACTTCAAAGAACAAGTGGACCAAAGCACCCGGCAATTAACGATGTGGACCGGCCCACACGCCCACACGCCAAAAGTCGGTCGCGAGAGGGCGGGGCCCAATCCGGCCGGGATCGAAGTGGGTCCCGGCGGACCGGGCGGTTCCACCAAATCGCACCGCCCTTTTTTCGGCGGTTGCATCCCATCCCGACATGCATAGGCGGTTTCGTAGGTGCTTTCCTAAATTAGTGAAGATACCGACCTCTCATGTGTATAAATAGATGGGGATGGCTCCATTCTCAATACACACCACACAAGAGCCTCTCCCTCCATACTTGTATCTTTTACTTTTATTGGTTAGAGCTAGGAGCTTGGCAAGATGTAATAGAAGATCAACATCAACATGGAGATACTTGGTATGAGCAATTCATTGTTCTTCATGTTCTTCATCATTGTTCTTGTTCTTACTATCATTATAGTTGTGCTATAGAACTAGAGTATAGTTCCTCATGATATAATCATTGCATATGAACTAGGCTATAGTTTCTATGTTATGATTCCATCATATATAACTTGTGCTTAATCATTCATACATTTATAACATGGAGTTTAGATGGCGGTCTGTCGTACCTTCGGGTTTGCCCATATTCTTGCTCGTTGATCCGTGGGGTCAGAGTCCATGGGGGGTATGGGTAGTTCCTTAGTGCACGCGGGCATGGAGCCCAGGTGCACGGGAGCCTTCGGGGATATGTCGGTGCCCTACGGTAGTGAGGTAGGCGGCGGTGGCGGCAACCCACCGTCCGTCCCTTGTACTCCTCCACGTCCGGGTATTGAGTAGGAGTTCGAAAGTGTCTATCGGTACCGCGCCCAGCCTGGGTCATCTCCCGTCCATCTACCTCTGTTCTTATATCTTGTATGATCATTAGCTTGTTCTTGCACAACTATATAGGATACGTCTTGCTCCAGGTTTAGGGTTTTTTATCCTTGAGATTGCTTTCAGTGTGTGTGTCAAGTTATCCTTTACCTACTATGTCCATCCCTGTTATGAACCTTGTTCTATTATCTGATCATGTTATCTTGTCCATCTTTCTATTAGAGACCTTGCACCATGCCTTCCCCGGTGGAAATACGATACCACGAATACTTCCGGGTGAAAGCTACAATGGCATTTCCGTGCGCATGCGAACTCTCTTTACGCTTTGCGTTAAGAAACGCCAACAGCCATCAAGCATATTGGGCCCCAATTCCAAGTGTCATCATGGTTGGCAGGTGTGTTTAGTTACCATGCAAGCCAAAATGTTTTGGGTTAGGGGTACTGCAGCACTTTTCGTTTGTTTTTGATAATTTTTGTCTAACCATGTACTAACTAGGCTCAAAAGATTCGTCTCGTACTTTTTAGCTAAACTACGCAATTAGTTTTTTGATTTAATTACATTTAATACTCCATGCATGCGTAAAGAGATTCGATGTGACTGGTACTGTAGCACTTTTTGGGTTCACTTTTTGGGTTCGCATGGGAACTAAACACACCCTGGGCTACCTGAGTGGGAGGAGTCGGAATGGAATGACTGTG